>NW_019060413.1:335241-348820 GCF_000696155.1 Zootermopsis nevadensis
ATACTCAGGGTAGATGTGCTCAAATAGAGACAAAAATATCTGTGGTGGAACAAACAGAATCAATTTTAAATAAAAAAACGGAGGAAGAGGCACACAATATTGTGTTGTCATGACATATCAGGAAATACAGCACTGACATAACAACAGAATAACTACTAGTCAACAATTTTTACTACAAAAAGGGAACATTTATAATTTTTAGCTGCAACATCTGGCACTACACAATTAATGTTAGCACGAGTGACAGATTGTGAATTTTTAAAAAACTTTAGCCAATTTCCAAGGCAGGGGGCATAAAAAATTTGGCAATTGAGTATATACATAGATGCAGAATCATGAATCACAACATGACACATGAATACATCATAGATTACTCAATTAAAAACATGAGAAATGTGATACAGTGCACAATGTCAAAAGCCAGCACACATGTAGGTACTGTGTTAACAGGTGAGGTTTGGCCAACATCTTAGCTTAGAAAGTTATGCAGTTCCTCCTTCCTTCAAGCCTACACTATAGCGTCTCTCTTCTAATTGTGCCTGCACAAACAGATTGGAATGTAAGCCTGAAAGAGGCAGCAAATAATGTGTGTGGTGGGCTTTTTGGAACTGCTTGGTTAATGATACTTTCTATCTGATCTGTTCTGCTGTGTCACTGTATAGAGTACCAATGACCTGCAAAAGTAAGACATTTATTTTTTGTTTTCTAAGTGTTTACTGGGCTAACATGGCAATCATGACAGCTCTACCCCAGATCAGGACAAATACAATTGATTAACTGGTGACTATGATACTGTTTTATAAAATTATTGCCATGATATTAATATAATTTATGGTTGGCTACTTCAGTATTTCAAGTATGTAAGTGAAGATACTGTCTGAGATGGGGCTTACTTCAAATTACTTGATAAGGCCATATCTGACAAAGCATGAGAAACATCTCTGGCTCAGTTACATACTGTAAATACTGGAATAGAAGCATACTCTTTTTCTCACGGTGTCAATGTTTAAAATTTAAATATGAAGAAATGGAAGAAGTATGATTCCTAACCTTGTAATATTTTTGAATTCTTACAAATACAGATAAAATGCAAAATGCTCAAAGTACAGGTAATCTATGGCAAAAGTCCAACAATATTTTAATTCATCCACTTTGCTTCTCCCTCCCAGTTTGGTGTGATTACTCTTTCTAGTTACATTTATTATAGAAAAAGGTGTGTAATGCTTCTGAGCATAAAACATTCACAACCATTCAAGACAATATTAATACATGACAGAATGAACAATTAAGATGAAGCATAAGGCAAAACTTATTTCTTTCAATATTTCCATTAATTTGTTCTAGTACAAGAAAGATAATTTATTAGGTAAATGCTGATGAACAAAATTATTCATTTTAAGCCGTTATATAATTAACGTTTTCCAAAATAATGAGATACTTGGCAATCTGAATTGTACATTCATGATTATTGAAGCATTACCACCATTTCTTGTCTTGTAATTTTAACACTTTTTCCATCGTGTAAAATGATATCCCTGCTGGAATTATTAGGTTCTGTTGATGCAACAAAAGTAGGGCCTACTTTGTCAAGTTGGTCTTCTGGGTTGTAATTGAGTGTGGACTTGTAGGAAGCCCTGATGATGAGGAAAGCATGTTCCTCTGAAATGTTGGTATCTACATACTAGTCCTCACAGCGTTACAACACAGAAAACCAACAATGGCATCTTCACTGCCATGACAACCCCAAATCTCAGACAGGGCCTACTTTCCTAATGCAGTATTTACCGAGCATTACTCTAACAGTCATGTCATGTGGTTTCAAACTACCAGTGTCTCACCTTCATGTCTTATGATTTCTTAATGAAACTGCGAGTATATACTAAACAGTAAGTCCCTTCAACTCCAATAAACACTGTCAACTGCAACTGTTCCAAAATATATTTCAAACACATGAGTATTTAAACTGAATTTACATTACCTAAAACGTGAATGCTCCTGACTTTTCATTATCTACAGACTAGTGTTTATTTTTGTAAATACCAACAGCAATTTGGAATGCACTTGACTGTCAACTACCATGGAGGGTTATCCTCTAACAATGTGTAGATTCACTGTACTGTGGCCAGCTGCACCAAACCACCTTCTTCACATTTTAACAATGCATACAACAATTAATGTAGTCATGAATGTCCCTGATTAATTAAACCTGTCAATAAACCGACAGCAAAAACGTTATCACCTATTAGTGAATAAATTAAACGCATTCTGGTGCAACAGGCCAATCAGTTATGTGGAAGGCAACATATATAATAAATGTGTTATATTTATGTAATATTGAGTTAAAAACAGACCTTTACTCAAATACCATTATAATAATTAGAATCAATAAAAATAATTAGTTGCAACATAGCAATATTTCATGTTTTTTCCAGCTGCTTATTTGTTTCTATGCCTTCTTCATTATCATTTCCTTTATTACTGGTACCCGTTTCTTCAGCATCCTGCTCGAGTTCTGTTTGATTTTGCATTACATCCTCCACACCCTTCTTTACTGCAGATGATTTCTGTTCACTTTCACTGCCTCCTGTAGAAGCCTTGCTTTTGGAGCTTGAGCTATCTACACCAGCAATACCCTGTTCTGCCGCATTCCCACCACCACCACTGCAACTACTGGCCTTACTAATACTACTACTACAGCTACTACCCTGTTCCCTGTTACCTTTACCTCCACCCTCAGCTGCAATTCCACTGGCAATCCCATTATCCGATTTCTTCCCCAACACTTCCCCAGAACTTTGTTCTCCATTAACTGTCCTTGCAACAGGAACAGCACTACCATCCACAACTGTCTTCTGCTGAGGTTTTCCTTCTCCTGCTTTCTGATGGTTGGTTCCTGCTGTCACTGTCACTGCCTGCAATGGTGTGTGGGCCGTTGTGGAATTCTGGTTTGACAATGATGGAGACATACGCAACTTTAGCTGTTGAGAGGCTGAAGGAGAGTGGGATGTAGGAGGCGGTGTTCTCTGATGGGAAGCATTTTGAGATGTAAGCTGCCCTGCTGCATTATTATTGGGAGACTTGCCTGACCCTGGAGCATTAATGTTAGTGTTAGAGTTGACTGAGTTACTAGCCTGGGAACCGCTTTTGTGCTGGGGAGTTGATGCTGGTATCCTCTGCACAGCAGGAGGTGGTACACCAGATTGAGAGCTTGGTGTGGAATTGTGTGTGTGAGAACGATGATGAGGATTGAACAACATATTGATGGAAGGAGGAAGGGGGTGGTATGCTCCAAGACCCATACCACTTCCAGCACGTACTAATGGGGGTGGGCCTGCTGCCATACGATTGCCACCAACCCCAACACCCATACCAGTGAAAGGAAAACTTGAATAAAGAAGATTAGGAAGAAAAGGAGAGCCTAAAGGATTATTTGGTGATGCACTACCTCTGTTTGAATTAGAATGAGCTGGTAGAGGAAACTGCTGAGTATGTGTTTTGAGGTTCTGTGGTGTCATGGAAGATGAAGGATTAGAAGGCTGAGGAGATGGAGAAAGAGGAAGAGGCGGCGTCCCTGGTGAAGAGGATGCTCCAACAACGATTGGACTCAAAGTTTTAGGGTCAATTTTCATCAAAGTTACACCAACATGTTTTGATACTGGAGGAGGTATAGAATCTTGCTTATTTGGCGTGACAGATCCTGCATGATGGGTGGTTTGCATTCCCGAGATGAGTGGTACCCCAGATTCTTGTTTATTATTGCCTCTGAACTTTCCACTGGAAGATGCATTTGAAAGATCTGAACTACCTGAATGGGCAGAGCATGTGGAAGGCACAGACTTAGCTGAGGAAGATGCAAGTGTTATGTGGACTGGGGTTCCACAATCTTGAATTTTACTGTAGTGCTGCTGACTTGAGCCCGAAACACCAGAAGAAACTGACTTTATATCAGATGATGTCTGAGTAACAGACTGTGTAGAAATACTGCAGTCCAGTTTATTATTTTGTTGTAAATTTGTACTTGGTTGTGATAACAGTTTCATCCCTGATGGTGGTACAATTGGGAGAGTAGCACTAGAATCCATTTTACAACTCTGTTGATTCCCAACATGATACCCAGTCACAAGAGACTTTGAATGTGTCGTATGTGTGGCAGCTGACGATACTGTAGTAGAGTCAAGTTTATTACTACCACAGGTACCAGTTGTATGATACACAGCCTTTAAGTTTCCAGTAGAGTTATGTGGTGTGCTATGCTGACTTGTAGCAGAAGCTACCTGGTACACTGGCTTTGTAACTGAAGTTTGTCCAGTGGTTTGTGTTACTAATTCCTGTTTGTTTACTGAGGCAACTTGATACATTGGCTTGACTCCAGAAGCAGGGTTACCAAGATATCGTGGCATATTACGCATTTTAAAAAATCTATTTGGCTTTGCTGGAACAGTATTGCTTCCACAACTCACAGGTTTATTATTGCTTGGAACAATTCCACCAGAACTGTCAACACCTTTACCAGGTAGATCACCTGACCTCCGTCCATCACATGATATACCTGATGTATTTGCTGTATACGTGTGATTTTTGGTAGAGGATAAGAAACTCAACCTGGTAATACTCTGATTCCAACTTTTGGGTGGTGTTTTAAGCGTCTTGTAACCAACAGGAGATGAACTACTGTTTGCATTCAAAGTTTTTCTGCTGCTTGCAGAGTTTGTCACCACAGCCTGGGTAGGAGCAACAACTGCCATCTTAGGTGTATCTCTCCTAGGAAAAGTGCCAACACCATCATTTACCTTACTCACTTCCTTACTATTTGCGTTCGATGAAGAATGTCCAACTTTTAATGCTAGAGGTTGTGACTGAGTACTCTGTAGATCTTTAATATGTGATGGTACAGAAAGTTGAGTTTCAGATAACAGACAACCTGGCTTAATGTTTTTACTGCTACTGTCCAATGACTTTTTGTTCATTGCAGTCAATTCATCCTTTTGCTGTGGCGATACAACACTGGAAGCAATGCCCGATGATGACATAGGGGATGGTACCAAGTGTAAGTTTAATGGGGCCGAGGTCACAGGGAGAGACAGTATATCATTCTGCTTGGTAGGACAATTTGCGTCTATAGCATTTTTTGCTACAGCAATCTCCACTGTTGATGTTTTGGCAACACTTTCAGCTGAAGCTGCCTTCACATATTCATGCTTTTTAGAACCACAATGTGCATTCACAACCAGAGGAGTTGTAATTGTTGTACCTGCTGCACTTGGTAAGCTTTGAGTTGATGTGGTTGCAAAAGTTGTCACTGTTGATGAAACTGTTGCTGGTGTTCCTGCCATTTCATCCACATTAGATTTATGATGTTCAGATTCTTTAGATGATATAGTATGTCTGGCCTGTTCTTGAATTTCTTCAGAGGATCTGCTTTTCTCTTCATTACCACACAAAATTAACGAGATTTTTGAGCTATCTGATACCGGAATACAGTTGTTCATTACTGTATTATTGTTATTTTCAATCACAGGAGGCATTGTAATGTCTGTCACACTCATAATGCCATTCTCGCTGATCTGAATTTGAACTTCCTTCCATGATTCACTGCCACTATTATTGTTCTCCTCCTTTGAAACACTGTTCTTCAACTCTTCAGCATTCTGCATCTTTTCATGCTTTGATTCGTCATATGTCCTAATAACATCCACATCCATAGATTCTCTCTTTGTAGTCACTTCATCATCTTCTTCAACAGATGTCACTGTGACCACATTCATGGAAGTACCAGGATCCAGTTTCATTCTCTTGCTGCTCAACTGACAACACTCAAAAATTCGGTAACTCAAGCAAAGTGGGCCTTTCTGAAAACATGAAATAATAATAAATTAGTTCAGAAATGTGATTATCAGGATTCTTTATTTGTATATCTTAGCAATGGCCATGGTATGTTTCACAGTATGATTCAGTGAAAACAAGAATACAAAGCTAAGTGCATAGTTAAACCGAAGATAAATGAACCACAGAATGATGAAAGTATGTGAAGTGGAACTTCTAGATCACTTACAATTAAACACAAGTGTTAAAAGTCTGCTGGAACAATAGCCAGCAACATAGGGGACCTAACATTCCCCATAAGGCAGAAGTTTATGGGAAGGGAGAAAAATCTCACACATATGATTCAGCTGGTATCAAACCCAAGATATTCTTGGTGCATAAAGCCCATGGCCCCTAATCATAAGGTCTTCAAACATATACCAGTGTTATTTTAATAATTACCCTTCTCCACCTGTAGATGTAAGCCACATCCATAAGTGTAAATTCTTCACTTAGTGGATCATCCACGTGCATAATGTCCACACGATGTTCAGCTGAAAGGCCATACTTAGCCCGTATCAGTTTCTGCAGATGCGCTACTGTCACAGCTGCAGGACACCGAAGATAGCGCCTTGATGAGAGTTCCTGTACCAAGTAAATTCAACATACAACAATCACACATAAATAATCTTTAAATAAATTCTGGCAATAACATCTCTGTACAGATACAAGCCTACATGTAAAACTGAAAATCAATTACTGGTGGGCAATGAATGAGTACCATTTTACATTCCATGTCTTAAAACAGGTCATGATGACCTTCACATACATTCTTCTCAATTCACAATTTATAACCATTCTGCAGCTTCTTGTTCAATGCTCCATAACCTCTGCAGTTAACACAGTATCATACACCAAGGAAATCAAATATTCTTAAATACGCAAATAATGTCTTCCAAGAGTAATTCTTACTTTAAATTCAGTTACCTCTTTATCTGGTGTAGTTGATTTAAAATATTCAAGAGACAAACAAATGGCCTCATCAGGAGTATAAATATTTGATTGATCACTGACTTCTCCCTGATCAAGACAGCTTGTTGGCTGGGCCTCAGGGTGTTTAGCATAGAATTCTCGCCGACAACGCATCTCATCTATAAAGTACAACAAAATTATAAAAAATATAAAACTGCAGATTCTAAATTACATTTTCAGTCTTCTTATTAAAACATATTAAATGACACAAATTTCATCAATCAAATCTTATATCATATATCATCACTAGTAACACTAAACTTCCATCAGCAAATATTCGAAGATACACACTGTTTTATCTTTGTTATATCCAAGTCTTTAGGTATATTTTTACAACAAATTAATCACTTATTTGTGCCTGTTTTGCTTGTACAGCATAACCCTATTTTTCAACAGTACGTAAATACATTGATGATGTGAAATAAACAAGTATGGTCTTGTTAATATATTACGTTAGTTCAGCACATTTTAATTTAATTTCATTCCACTTTTATTGTGATCAAATTAGTATGCATAAATAAATTACAAATTCTAGGATATGTTTGGTTGTAGATAAAACAAGGTATGATCACTTCCATAAGAACAGGATTTCAAATTAAAAATTAAAAAATATTATTCATATCATGTATTAATAATTTATACCTATGAACAGATGTATGTTCAAATATAGTTCTAAAAACACAAAAGACAAAACAAAAAATTGTGTTGATATTATTGTGCACAACCAACATTAAAATTGACCATTCCTGTAACACACTTTAGAATTACTGAACTTCTTTTCTAAAACAACAACATAGCAGTGGTTAATACTCCTGTCTGGCTAGTACTGCAATGTCAGTTCACTGAAGATGGGGAAGAAAAAAAAAGTTTTGCTATATAAAAAACAGCAGCATATTTATATTACTACTATAAATTACTAACATAACTTCTACTACTACCACCACCACCACCAACAACAACAACAACAACACTGCTGTTGCTGTTAAAAAAACTGTAGCTCTGTGGTGCAGCTGTTGTGGCCATTTCCACAAAACCTGATTTCCAAATCAAAATTTGCAATTGCAAGACAGTCATGATTCAACATATTTTACAATTTACAAAATATCTATAAACTCCCCTTGTTCTAGTATTCTTCATGACAAGCACACAAATTCACATACAGAACCAACCTATATGCATATAATTGACCTCAAAAGCAGCCCACTTTATACTACACATTAACAAGTAATAAAAAAGACTAAAATAAAACACACGCTTTCGTATAACAACATACCAAAGAAACTTAATAACCATTCTGAATACCCACAAGCCTTTTGTTTCACTGCACAGCAGATCTCAATACAGCTGTCACCCTGTTGTAACACAGCAACATGAGGTAACACAAAATTCAGTCACAGGTTATACAACAGATAACTGATTTAGCATGGTTTATAATAGATCTAAGAAGAACAAATATGACTGTAATGCTAATGTAATGATAAAGCAATGTTACATGCAAAGGGATGACACTAGGAAGATGAGTAAAGTACCGGGTCTACAATTTATGCGGCAGCGGTCGTGCTTGCATTGCGTGGTCGGCCGGCACACTGTTGATGTGGGAGAGAGTATTGCGCGTCCTTCCCATGAGTCACCGGCGAATCAGTTTCATTGCGTCTCTCGTTGTGGATTGACGTTGATAATATGGTGTATAGTATTAAGCAACGTGTGTTCTTAGTCGAAACATATGCCAAATACTCATCCTACGGAAGATGCCGCAGTAAATATCGCAGACATTTTCCTGGTGTAAGTGTTCCTAGCAGGTCCATGATAGAGAGATTAGTAAAAAAATTTGGTAGTACGGGATCAGTTTTGGATAAAAAGAAGAACAGGAAACGGAGTGTATTGGCGGAAGAGAAATTGGATGAAATCTGCACACTGCAGAAGAACTTAAAGAAAATATTTGACAACTGATTTTGGCAATTACCCCAGAAGAGCTTCGTCAAGTATTTCGAAACATGTTAACGAGATGTGAAGCTTGCCTGCAAGCACAAGGAAGTCACTTTCAACATCTTTTGTGATTTAAGGTAAGAACAATTAATGTAATAACATGTATTAGTGACGAGAAATATTCGCAGTTCGCTGTTACTAGCGGCACTGAAACTGATTCGCCGGTCACCCACTGGAAGAATGCGCAATACTCTCTCCCACATCAACAGTGCGCCGGCTTACCACGCAATGCAAGCACGACCGCTGCCGCATAAATTGTAGACCCGGTATAAGAAATATACAGTATTCCACACTGAGAAGTTACTGTACAATAAACACTAACACAATTACTAACTTTGAAATAAGCCAGGCACCAGTTTGTAGACAATGTCCTGTAGTGTCTGGTCAGCGCGTATATTCTGAAGTGGTCTTGTTTTATGGACCTGCACATCACAGATGGGGCAGTACTTGTTGGTCTCAAGGTAACGCACGATGCATGCTTTACAAACTGCAACAAAATCATAAGTAATAAATCATAGCAACAAGCTAAAACCAATAAATGGATACAGCTATACCCACTAAATTCATTTATGACAATCACTCATAATATCAGAGTGCCCTTTCCCATTCACCTAGTATGAACACAGTAATCTTTGTGGGATTTCAGGATTTTGTGGCAAAGAGAATGAAGATGGTAGTCTTCTAGGATGTTGCACCGTAAATATTAACTGATGTTTCAGGAGTTTATTACATCCAACATCAGGAGTGACTCATCATCCTGATAATGGAGCGAGTAAGATCCTTTGAAATAGTGGTTAATATCTGACAAACTATATGGCACGATATCTCAGAAGACAACCCACCTTCACAGTAATCTTTAGCTTGAATCTTATTAACAGCTGCACAAATTGTTTCCACTGCACTTCACTTATCAGACGGCAGTACCTTTTATTTTGACAAAACCATGTGTAGAGTAACAAGGGATTAAACAGTATCATTCTCAGGGAGAGGTATGTTGCTACCACTCAATGTCCACTGATTTGGGTCATGTTAGCTACTTTATGGATATGATGTGTATCCTAATAAGAGTAAAAATGGTTCATTTTTCAGAAAACAGATGAAGTATACTTCTACAAACATTATCTAATAAAAGATGGCTGTCTTTTGGGTTGTTGCACCGTGTAGTCTGGTACATGTTTACTGAAGTTTCAGAGGTGCTTGCTGCCTCCATCATCAGGACAATCACTGCCCATCATCACCCTGATAATGGAGGCAGCAAAAACTTCTGAAACACTGATAAACTTCTATCATACTATACGATACAACAACTCAGAAGGCATGTTTGTTGCCATGAAAACCAGAAATCTCACATTCTGTAATAGAGTCAAAGAGTTACTTGAAAATATTTTAATTTTACAGATATTCTGAGCAGAATACTAATATACAAAGCACATTCCTCACAAAACAAAGAAGAAATGTACACACACACACACACAATTATTAACATAGACATATGGTTGTATGCAGTATATCCCTCATTGATTCATTAGAAAACTGATGTATTTAGTTGCCATTTATGTGCTAGATAAAGTCATGACCAATGTCATTTTGTTTTGTAAAATTTATTCCACAAAGAAATAAAATTCACAGAATAAATAATTTTTTTACATAGGACATAATACTCCCAAAGGCCACTTTGTTAAACATATGGTAGTATGTCAATATAAATAGCATTTTGGTCACCGACTGGTAAGTGTATAGCACAGAACACTTTGAGACACAGAAAATACAATAATTCTGTCCATTTTAAACCAATTTCATAAAGTAAAAGGTAAAGCTCTCTCTATGCTAAAGAATCATAAACCACACACAATACCACACAGGGGCTGGTGGCAAGTATAGTATTCGTCTCATTCCAAATGTATAAGGAAGTTGACTTTGTTAAGAGATAACTAACATAGCCCTGATGTCACATATATTAATATAAATATACAGAAAACAACATCCACTTTTAGAAATGCAAAAATTAGGTGTATGTCGGACAAAAGCAGATATTAAAAGCATTAATAAGTAAAATGTTTTATGTTACATGCATTTTATATCATAAATCATACCTGAGAAATTTCTTAACATACAGTTTAAGCATGATCTTATTTGACAAATGTTGATTCTCTCACTTAATGTTAAATTAATAATAAGAAACATTTGAATGATGAAAAGCAGTTGGTAACAAAACTCACAATGGTCATTTATAGGTAAAATAAGAATGCTTGCATTGGTATGGATAAGTACATGTGCACATCTCTATGACAGTTATACTTACTACAGTCTACCTTCTTTTTTTTACATATCTGACATGTATCTAGAAACAGAATGCAACAACCCCTTCTAAAAATAGGACAGGGAGAATGGACATAAATACGGATTTACTGTTAATGTATGTGATAATACTCAAGTAGCACATATGTATCACACATCATACAACATGCTCACAAACCTAAACATGCTAATGCTAGCTACAAATAAATGTTCAAACTATGTTTTCAGCATCCCTCACATGCTATGCTTATGTGTAAGGAATGAAAAGTAAAGAAACTAAAGGCAGGACTAAAAAACTGGTTCAATGAAATGATCTGTAAAACTTTAGGTTAAATTATATTCTTATAGTTCATGTGAATGAATATATCTCTTTCATCTCCATTTTCCTCCTAGTCCTTTTAAATATATCAATCTTCTTCAGAGTTCATTCATGTATAGAAGGACCTGAAACTGATTTATTTTAAGCAAACTACTTTCCGGACATTATCCATCGTCCCAGATTTAATAAAACACTCTGTTTCAGAGATTGGGATCTATCTCCATCTTCAGGTAAAACCTATTCTGTTGGGCCCAATTGATACAGCTAGTCCCTATCTCTGGACAACAGCAGTACTGAAAGTCAGAGCACATAAGCTAAGTGGGACAACACATTTCCATGGGAGATAAGGAAGGAAAATCCTGCTGTTGTCCGAAGATAGGGACTAGTTTTATCAATTGGGCACAACAGAGTGGGTTTTACCTGAAGCTGGATATAGATTTCCAATCTCCGAAATGTCATGCTTTATTAAATCTGGGATGATGGATAATGTCCATAAGGTAGTTTGCTTCAACAACGCACCATCATCACAAACCTTCAGAATTATGATTACCTCAAACTAGGTTTTGAAATGGTACTGCCCAGTCCTAGGAATGTGGCAACAGTGAGAAATGGAGAATATCAGTAATCTGAATTCAAAAGTAACCTATAATGACTGGTTACAGCATATAAGATAAAAAACTAATATAACTAAAAGTTGCCTTAAACCACTGGAACCTCACATCTAATATATAACATACTACTAAATTTGAATTGCTGTTAATAAACAGTAGTGTCTGTAGTGGCCAAAAATAGAATATTACAATATGTTACTGTGAAAAATTAAAGTATGTTTATTTGTTTTTACTTACATAAGACCTTCATTATTAAAAAATAAGATGAATAATTAATGCACACTGCCAGAATAATCAGAAGAAACAAAGAATCAATTTTCATTTGAATATGTATTAGTGACACTTCAATTATTATATAGTTAAACAATTATAGTTTGTCTTACATGAATGTAAACATTCAATGATGGTTGTGGCATCAACATAATATCCACCACATAAGACACAAATGAGATGTGGATTCAGGTCTGTGATCTTGATTCTTCGTGGTCGATGCATCTTCCAGTTAGAAAACTCACCACTTGGCCATAAATGCTAACAAACAAAATAAACTGTTTAGAATTGACAGTACTAGATCAATATCATGCAGTTCTTATGTATTCCGTAACTCAGCTCCAGCATGTGCAGAAACCAAGATACCATTTCTACAAATGATGTCAAAACATTGGTCTTGTATCAGTAAACACCAACAGCTGTGGTGGTTACCTTTTCTGCTATACGTCAATAGTGAACACGCACATGAAATAATGGTCGCAGTATATCATACGTCAAATCAAATCCAATGGCATAAATATATACACAACACAACGTGTAAAGGTGTACAAAATATCAAAAAGTAATGAATTACGAGAAAAAAAGACTGACGCGTTACAAAATAAGCCAGCCATATTGGAATGCACAGCCTATTTTGTGCTATCGGTGACCCCTATTACAGCAGGTTCGAATATCTTATTACATTCTTATTGTCAGGCTTCACGGATAAACAAATCCTTTTTAATTTATTTCTTGTCAGTATCAATTACCTTTAAATGAGCTACTTTAACTTCTATCTGTTGCTATCCCATTTGGCCAATTGGCCCCTACAAGCCACGAGCCCGACTTTCTGAAAAACTCAGGTCGACAGAAACACAACCTCGATTTCTGTTTGGAGGGAATCACGTGATGCCGCCAAACGTCAGTTCGCATGCAAATTACACATTAGTTACATATACCATGAACAAATTAACTAACATTTTCAACACTGACACAAATACAAAGCGCAACACAACAAATAATTAGCGAAAAATAACCAGAATTACCTGAACTAGTTATTCGACAACAATATTTAGTTTACTTTACTACCGTTAGATGACAAATACAGTTCTTCAATTACATCAACAGATGGCTCATTACACTACCCAACGAACAAAAAAACTTTCCTTCAATTTCTGTGGTTCTTCTTATCTATGGACGTAAACATAGGTCTTATCAGTGGTACATAATAAATAACCTACTGATGCCTGCAGATGAATGACAACCCGAAGTTTTGAAATTG
>NW_019060413.1:348950-372498 GCF_000696155.1 Zootermopsis nevadensis
TGAATTGAGATGCATACAGTTCAATATGCAATTTCAATTAGGGTATGGCAGTAGCATTCAATTTTTTTGCTTAACCAGTGGTAACTATGCGTAGTCAATTAGTCTGTGAAAATGTTATCCTCATAGCCTAGGGGGGAAAAAAGGCTTAATAGCGACAAAAGAGTTGTGGCATGTAAATACGTGATGAATAAAATGCAGTTTTTGCTATAAAAATGTGAACGTTGAATAGAATGAGTTTTTAGAACCAGCCATGAAGGTGTTTCCATTTATTAGCACACTTTGCAGGCAAAACAAATATTTTATTATAGGTTTATGTTTGGGAATGTTTACGGGTTTGATTCTCGCACCTATTTTGGAAAATGATTGCCTTTTTAATGAGAGTAGAGAAAGTTATACAAGTGATCATCTGTCTCGTAGTCGTTCTCTAAGTAGTGATTCCGAAACAAAAGGAGATGAATATGAACCCAGGGTTAACCTCGCTGCTAAACCCAAGGCGGCTCAGAAGAAGCCACAACTTTTGAATCGGCCTCGATATTACTCAACAGAATTAGGGATACGTGAAAAACTTTTTGTTGGTGTTTTGTCGTCACAATATGATGTATCTGCTCATGGTGTTGCATTGAACAAAACTATTGCACACCTAGTAGATAAGGTTATGTTCTTCATTGATGCGCCTGGACCTCGAAAGCTGAACATTTCAATGCCTGGTGGAATAGTGGGTTTCACCGACACTAAAAAAATACTGAAGCCTTTCCATATGCTTAAATACATCACCGACAATTATTTGGATGAATTTGACTTCTATTTCTTGATTAAGGATACAACATATGTCAAAGCCCGACAGCTTTATGAGATGGTGCAAGGGATTAGTGTAAGTGAAGATGTCCATGCTGGAAGTGGCAAGAGAAACGAATATACTTCATTCTGTTCATTGGGTATGGGTATGAACCATAACATTTTTCCTATTATCCTTGATCATGTTATTTTGTATTTGCTTGCATGCTGTCAAGTAGTCATTTAAGAAGTAGATCCCTTTTTCCTTCAACTTGAATGCTGTGATTGAGTTGAATAGTTATATGGATTTTGATGTGAGTGTTATGAAGAATTTTAAAGTCCTTTTGGATTCCCAAAAAATTTGTTTTAAAAATATATAAAATTTCATAAAGACTTACTTCTAGTATCTAGTATGTATATCATTACAGATGCTGGCTTGCTTCTTAGCAACTCAGTAATCCATAAAGTAATGTCATCACTTGACTGGTGTGTTAAGAATGCATTTTCATATTCTGATGATGACAATTTGGGACGGTGTATACTTCACGCAACAGCCATCTCATGTCAAGAATCGATTCAGGTATGTAGTATGTCATTTTCATATTTCATGTGTGCATCATTATTGTGCATTTGTAGACTGCAGTCAAATAATACCAAATTAATTACCACAATCTTCTGTTTTCAGGGGTATGCATTGACAAGTTACACTCTAGACAGAACCTTTAATATGGAGGATGATATCCAGAGACTAGCCAGGGATTCCAGATTTGATTCTGCATTGACACTTTATCCTGTTCAAGAGCCAAATATTTTGTTTCAACTACATGCCTACTTCTGTAAGGTAAGTAAACTAAACAATGTCATTGCTAAGAATGTTGTTGGTTGCTTTGTATCCTGGAATTATGTGGGTTATAAGACCTGTATCATGAGACAACATTATAACAGAGACTGCACAGTATCAGAATTGTTACAAGCAAAAACCAATAGCTATAATAATTGACTACAGATAAAGTAATTAAAATTAATACTTATTACCATATTTACTAGTATAATTTCCTGCCCTTCTAATTACTACTTATACTATAGCTGCAACTGCTACTAATCTATGCTGCTGAGTCTTTCTTGAAACACTGATGGTTGCTCAGCTAATCAGGAAATTCCCTGCATGTATGGAATCAACATGTTCATTACCATGTTAACAGCAGCATGCAATTGTACCTTGTACCGACACAATTAAATCTACTCTACACCTTGATGACCTGTTCTAGCATATGAATCCTAAACAATACTACTGATTAGATAGTCTGCATTAATTAGTACACTGAACAATATATAGACTTTGACAGTGCAATCTCATTGAATTTGGTATACCCATGAAACTAGTTAGCTTAAAAGAATGGTGTTTAAATTTAACCTGTGATAAAGTCTGCATTGGTAAACATTTATCTGATGCATTTCCTAACCCGAGCAAGTGCATTTTAAATGACCTACTTGGTTTCTTAAAACAATTCAGTGAGAAAGAATGTACTAATTAGAAACATAATTCAATTTGTGATTGTCATGGGCTTTAGAGATTAGCAAACTATTTGAATTCATTATTAATAATCATCCTACCATATATTACATTAACCACAGAAGTACTTACTGCCTCCATTGGATGCAAGTACCTCTGAAACATTGCTAAACTTATACCAGACTACATGGTGCTAAAACCCAAAAGATATCCATCTTCACACTCACCACTGCAAGAACCTCAAATCCTACTTATCCTCATGTTATACATAAACTTTATTTACTTATTGAGTAATCTAATTTTTTCATTACATTATAATTTGTCATTATTATTTCATAATAGGTAGGACTTGTTCACAAAGAACAAGCTATAACAACACTGCATAATTCTCTGGTGAACATGTCAGAATTGACTCCTGGGGGACGAAACAGCGTAACCTGGCCAGTTGGAAGCCCATCAGGAAATGTGCCAACCAACAGGTTTGATGTGCTTAGATGGGATTATTTCACAGACACAGAAATATACCTACATTCAGATTTCTCCAATGTGAAGAAACTTGATGGTGCAGATAAAACAGATATACAGGTGACAAACAATTTAATATTGTCAAGAAAGATTCTTTTTAGATATGTTCTGAAAAAAAGAGGCAGAAATAGTTATCTCTCTTAACTCTGCTGTGTCATTCACTGTATACTGATGCCATCAGACCAGTTTATATAAATGTCCTTTATACATAACAGTTTAGTACATTAACAGTGGTAGAGCATTTAATTTTACTGTGTTAGGTGCAACAAGGCTGATACTGAAAAACAATCCAGAAATTAATAGGGATGTTAACCCTTTAAAACCCAATAGTATGTATATGTATCACTCCCCATTTTATATTAATGTTGTTTGTGTGATTCTGAGTGGCAACATCATTTCCTTAAACAGTGTTACTGTTTGATCTTAGTAATGGAGAAGTGTTGTTTTTTAGGTAGGGACTAAGTTCTTAAATATTTAGACAAGCTTCAACTTTGAAGGGTTAAATGATAATTTTATCAATTTCATGTGCACCAATAAGCAATCAATCAGATAATTAATTGGTAAATAGAAACACACTGCATTACAGATTATATGTACATTATGTAATGAGCAGCAAAATATGAATATTTAAATAATTTGGAGTTATGGAAAGGTCAGGTAATTTTTCTTTTCAGTAATGTAACACATCTTCACGTTATACAGACCATTTTCTATAATAAATTCAGCATTAAGAGTGGAATATATGCTCTTATAGGCTCTAATTAGTAATAGTGTCTCCTGTATAAAGTCAGAATTTCTGCCCCCCCCCAAAAAAAAAAAAAACTCACCAAAAATGTCATGAAAGAAATTCACAGTTTACTGTTTTGGGCAAAAATTATAGATTCTTCTTTAATCTAATAATATATTCCATTTCTTTTATTGTCACTACAATGCTTGCTAAATGTAAATGCCACCCTTCATTGTCCCCATCTCTTCACACTGTCCAGTACATTCCAAAAGATGAACAGTATTAATTAATTATTATTCTGCTGTACTGTGGTGACAGAAGTGTGCATTAAGCATACAAATGATTGGAAGCAAAGAACAGCATATTGTTTGAACCATTTTAAGGTAAAATTTCCAAAAAAATTGTTTGTTCAACCTTCAGTGAAACTTCTGAAGCTCTAGGAATTTTGAAAACTTTGTTTTATATGACAAGGATAAAGCCTCTGCAGTAAATATATAATTATACCAAATATTTATATAAGAGCAAGATTGTCAATAAAATACAGATGTCTGTTACAATGTATATAACTTGTAATCTGTAATTTATTATTGAGGCCTGCATTATCCCACTAGTCTTCCTATGCTGTTGCTATAAGAACTGTAGACATATTTATGTTGAATAAGGTACAGCAATTTTAATTTTAATATATTTATGTGATCATACACATGAGAAGACCAGTAGACAGCATATTGGAGAGTCAAGAATGAGACCAACTTTATCAAACATTTGTCCAGGCACTGTTGTGTAAGATTGTATGTTGAACTATGACAAGAATACATATATATGCAGTGAAGTCATTAGTAAAACTAAGATATTCCTAGCATATGTTTGTATAATATTCATAGTATGTGATGAATGCAAGTATCAAACAAATGGAGGCAGAGTGGGGAGAACATCTGCAGTATCGCCACTTGATAAATGGCTACAGAAGATTTGATCCCTCCCGTGGTATGGATTATCGTCTAGACCTGGCATTCAGGGACACTACCACTGGACAAGAAGTGCATAAAAGGTACAGAAATTAGTTTTGCAACATGTGTTTGAAGAATAAATGGTAAGACCATTACTATCATCACAAGAGCACAAGACTGGGTTCTATCCAGAGAGTTCAATCCAGCATATTCATACATCCCTCTTTTCAAACTTCTATTTAGTATTTCCCTACCATCTATGTTTCAATCATTTGCAGGCCCCTTGTCACAAGAGTATGGTGTGTTGTAGACAGAACAAATGGCCTACATATACAGAAAAAAGGTAGTGACAGATATATTGAATAAACAGACATAGTTCACAAGTACAGTGCAGACAGGTGGGCTAAGGGCTAATCACCCCTCATCCAAAAAGAACTAGTGTGTTTAAATTGTTACAGAAGGTCTAGATTATTTGGCATGACTGAAGGGAGTGACTGAAGGGAGTGACTGATAAAATCAAGTGGCTGGCATTTGTGAATAAGCTGTGAACCTCAGAGTTCCATAAAGCGGAAAATTTCTTAACCAACTAGATAACTATCAGCTGCTCAATAAGAAATACCCAAATGATCTCTTTCCAAAAAGTTTTCCAACCAAAATTTCATATATAATTATTTTTTCCCCAGTTGTGCTACATGATGATGTCAGCTCAGTCTCCTTTATGTAATCATAGGCTGTCTCATTTTTTGTTTATGTAATTCAGTGTGCACTGGTTTGGTCCAGTAACATTTAGTATTCCTGCCTATTTTATAGCTATGAAATCACCATATAAAGCTATAATACTAATATTATCACTTATATTTTATAGCTACCAAGACTTATCAACTTGTATACTTGTTAATCATGACAACCCACAATAGTTGTCAGTAAAGAGACTAACAGTAAATAGATCTTCTGTGCCTGGTAAGGAAGACTTAGGTCATTTATGATATTCCAGATTGGAATAAGCAGTAATAGCTCAGTCAATAAAATGAAGGAGCAGTATATGTATTTGTTAATTATGAGAAGCTAATTTGGAATGATTCATAATAGCACAAATGTGGGGGACAGGGTAACACCTAATCTCATCAACCAATTGGAATATTACCATGTTATGCCTTGTTCCACTGCAGAAGCCTCAACATTTACTTTTAACACAAAATAAATATCTAACATACTTTTTTGGAAACATTGGATACAGTGAACTAAATCTGAAGGTTTTATTATCTGAATACAGTGTACATACTAAAATATTTCCATTAATACATCCTGCATAAAGTGGAAATGTCTTAGGTAAAAGAGAAGTAATTTCATCTCCTTATTTTCAGAGTGGAGGTATGTAAGCCATTAGGCAGAGTAGAAGTGGTACCCATGCCATATGTCACTGAAAATGTACGTGTGAACTTGGTTCTGCCAGTGGAAGCAGAATATAAGCATGAAGCACTAAAGTTCATGGAAAACTATGCTAGGATTTGTATGGAGAAGCAAGATAAGACTTTTCTTATGCTGGTATGTTTTTATAAATTCATATATACTGGATGTGTAATGAATGACATTTTTAACTTAAATTACTCTTTTTATTGAAAACAAATTATTATTTAAAGCTACTTATAACTTATCTGCTATTGTAGGTTTTGCTATATGACCCAAGTTTACCTGGGAAAGGTACAAAGGATGACATTTTTTTGTCAGTCAAGGAGATGGCTCTTACTTTATCTGACAGATACAAAAAAGATGGAAGCAAAATAGCCTGGGTATCTATAAAGATCCCTTCATCCTATGAGTTTCCAAGTGATCCACTACTGGAGTTTGTTGTGGCTGACTTAGTTGTTAGAAAGTTTTCACCAGAGTCACTCATCCTTACATGTCAGTCGAACATGGATCTAAGGCAGGATTACCTTAATCGGGTAAGTTTCACTGATAGCTAAAAATACTTCAAAACAAATGTGTGTATCAAAGGCAGCTCGAGAAAGATATTAAGACCATCTACCATAAATCAGAGACAAAAGGGATGAGTTTGATACTGACTTTTCATAAACTCATCTCCAGTTTCTAAAATGCATTACTGGTACAAAGAATTGTTTAAATTATTAAATTAATTAAATTAAAAATGTCTATTGCTTTCATTATGCTGATGCTTTTAAAAGAGGAGTTTGAATACAGGAAACATATTTCTTTCTTATATTTCACATACTTCATGTAAAGTATCTGCACAACTTTAACACAGGATGTTAATTTGTTTACATGTGTAGATAAGATGAAACATTTGTAAAAATTAATTTTGACATAGCTACCTTCTGTTTATTTTCCTCAGGTACGTATGAATACTATATTGGGCTGGCAAGTTTTCAGTCCCATTCCTTTCTCAGAGTATCATCCAGATATTGTGTATAGAAGTACCAGCACAAGATCAAAGGAATTAGATATTGACAAAACATATGGCCATTATGACACTGGAGAGTTCAGCCACATTGCATTTCATGCTCATGACTATACCACAGGTGATTACAAAACAGCTGTTTCTAATAACACTTACATGTAAAAAGATTTTAGTATGGAAATATATTAATGTTTAAAAATATTTTTCATTTGCTCCTCAGCACGCAAACAAATAGAAGACATGATTCCAATTGTACGAAATGACAGAGACATTCACTCACTTATAACCATGAAATATGACAACCAGTCAACTTCACCTTCTTCATTATATGGAATGTTCATCAGTTCAGGAAGTCTGCACATTCTGCGTGCTGTTGAGCCTGGATTGCGGCTACATTACCGAGAGAGAAATTGTCAGCATCTGAACATTCAGTGTGCTGAAGCTAGAGCTTTCAATTTAGGAAGCAAAAGTCAACTTGCACAGTTAATATTAGACTATGTAGCCAGTCACAGCCCTGCATCTTCTGCCTAAGATGTTTCCACTTTGTGGATCATCCAAAAACTAAGCCTGTTCATTTCTCTCTACCTTCTGACAGTCCCTCCTCAGTTTCTTGCCATAGTCTTCCTTCTATGTGGCATCTTCCCCATGTTTTTTTTAATCTTGATTTTGGTCTCCCTCTTGGGTGTTTTCATTTTTACTCTCATGTTTAAAACCTTCTCTGGGATTTCTCTTCATTCATTCTCAAAAAAATATCCAACTTCCAAGGTGTTTACTAGCTTCTTAATTTCTAATTCTCTCTTGGATTTCCTTCTATAGTTCTTAAAATATCACCTCTGCTGCCATTAGTCTACTAATATCTACTACCTTCATCCATGCCCAAGTTTCTGCTCTATACATTAACATGGGCATGTAGTAACTTTAAAATAGGCATACTTTGTCATTTTGTACCAAAAATGATGTGGTTTAGTGCAGGGGTACCCCCAAAATAGATACCAAATATATCCCCCAAAATTACAAAAAATGTGGGTGATTTAAAAATGTGTAATTAACTGATTGTGTAGAAACCTTGAAGAAATTGCAGTACACAAGATCTGAGGTGCTCAAAATATTATTTTAAAACTTAACAAAATGTTTATCCACAAAATCTCATATAAATAAATACATGTGCTTCCTCACACTGTAACACAATTGTATTTTACATGTAGATGACGTTTTATGTGTAAGTCTTAGTGATGCTGACATGAATGCCACAAAACCATACAAAAGTAAGTTTTCTTTGTAGGTGAAACACATTCTTCAATGCTCTTATGATAAACCTAATGTTGTAGAGAATGGACTTTGTTGCAGTGGGAAGTCGACATGTTTCTACCTAAATTCTACATCACTATTATTCTTCTCTTTGCTCTCCAGTGTGCTACTTCACAACTGTGAGCATTGCATTTGAAATATCTGCTGTCTCAGTATCACTATGCAATGACTAAAATCTGACCTCAGTTTCTAGCTCAGATCCTGAATTTTTAAAAATAATAATAATATTACAACTTTCAAGAAATTTGGATTGCCTGTGGTTCACATCTCTAACTCTGTTGGGTTCTGGCATATCCACTTTATAAAAAAATGGCATTAATCAGAAAGCAGCATTGCCAGAAAAGAATGATAAGAGGATACTTACTGGAGCTTTGTAAAAAACAGGTTTTAATTTCTTAATGTTAATAGGTCTGACACTGATGCGTACCTCCAATAATATGATGCTCTGTTTTCTTATGAAGCCATTCCCTCCCCTGAACAGATGGTATTTCCTTAGGTTATTTTATTATTATTACTATGACTTTTAATTGTGCACGTTAAACACATGACTAGTCACACTAGACAGTAAAATAGAGATAGAGTGTGATATTTTCACTTTACAGCTGCATAGCAAATACATAATAAAAAAGAATCAGTGCAATTATCTGACATAAAATGGACTAGAAGGAATGCCTTACACAATGGAATCAAAGTTTCAGACCTACAGATGAATAATTTTGCATGAATTATGAAAGTAGTGATATATTATTACAATGCTCAGACCTTGAGGCCAACATATATTAATGTAATATAATTTTGCATTTGGTAAACTTATGTGAAATTAAGATTAAATTATTTTATATTGATACATTCAATTATACTGGCTGGCACATAACATTATCTGATTATGCAAATAACTGTATGTGTAAAAAGAGACTGTGATAGCATTTACCAAAAATGTTACGAATGATAGTTTCATGATTTGTCTTGTAATATGTATCGAATTTGTTCAAAATATTATATTTCAGATGTAAAACTTAGTTATTTTGTAACAATGATAGAAACATGAATGAAGAAGAATTGAAAGAGAAATTGTGAATATATACCTGTGTTAATAAAGTTCAGTGTGATGTCCATTCATCACTCAGCATACAACTCATCACTAATTCCAGTCTCCTGTGACACCTGAGTAACAGTATGTATAGTTACAGACTCAGCATTGTCTATTATTCAAGCTGAGAGAACACAATGTTTCACAATTTCTCTTATATTACATGTTTTCATTCATGTCACAAAACAGTAAAGCTTCAAAACTATGCTGTATTGTTTCAGACACACAATATATATTTGAAGGTTTATAACAAACTATGGTATGCACTTTTATACTTTTTAAGTGCAGTTGCCTTTAGGAAGCTTTGTAAAAGAAATGTTGATATTAATCTTACACTGCCATTCTGAATGAACTGGGACCGAAATATAAACGAACTTGTACTAGGATATCGTCTGTTGGTGGCGCCCTACAGTTGAGTATGGGCCCAAGACACCTGAAGAAGGGCTGTAAGATGCCCATCATTTCCTTTTTTCTTTACTATTATAGTTCATATGAATACATGTTTATTCACAGTGCTCAGTCTAATTGTAAATTTATTTTAATGGTCATCACAAAAGTTTGAAATTAGATTTTTAGTTGTAACTATATGAAGCATAAGAATGTCCATATAATATAAATCAAAACAGTAAGAAAAAAGAATGATATGTGCTGTGAAATTGAGAGGACTGGAGAAATGCCTGTGGCCTTCTTCAGAGTATTTTCCCTGCATCAATGTGACAGAACTTATGAAAACCATAAAAAGGTTTTAGCATGACAGCCTGTGATCTGGTATAGATTTTAACCAACTGCTTCCCAAGTTGGAAGCATTACATTTGAGCTAACCTGCTTGGTATGTAATATTTACAAAGCATGAATTCATTACTATTAAATATTTATATGTTTAATGCCTAAATATCCCATTTTACATCCTAGAGCTTGATAATGTATTAATTATTTAAAAGCCCAGTTGTAACTATGTGTACCACTTGCTTTACAAACAGTAACTCTACATTATTCCCACATAGTGGACTTAGTGTTTGTTATGGTTCACAGAATAAACAGCAATCATTTCCCTAAGGGCCTCGCTTTACCAACTCTCGCCGGTAGAAACTGATCGCAACTGATCTGGTTGAAATTCGGTCGGTTAATGAGGGAGTTGGATAATCGAGGGTCGGTTAACAGAGGTTTTGTACTTCAAAATACATAAGAGTAAGTATGTTAAGTAAAGCTGCACCCACCACGGAAAGTACCTGATGCACCTGTGAAGTTGAGACTGTTTGGTATCATAATATGATGTCCATTGTCATGAGTTTGGATTAGAGTGTTTTTATTGTTAGTTGATATTATGTATAATTATATATTCGATAATACATATGATTTTCAACATGTCTTATTTTAAAATACAAAATCAGAAGAAATTATTCACTGAAAGATAACTGCAATCCACTGTCCTCACACCAAGTATCATCACTTACTCATAAATAAAGTTATCCCACATTGCATATGATATTATACATGACAAATTATGCTTCAAGTAATACAGGACAAAAAAGAAAACTTTTTGCTTCTAACCACTGCACTGCATTTAAGTTTTCCTTCTGTGTGTCTGAAAAATTTATACCAAACTTTGGTACATAAAATATTTAAAATATCCACATAAGCGAAGTACCAAATTTACTCATGTAAGTGCATGATGAATAATGAAAACATGTGTATTCTCACTTGCAGATATAATAATTATTCATAAAGCCAGACAGTAATGAACAATTTTATCTGATCTGATAATGATTGAAACTGCACTCATTACATTAAACAATGTGAAAAGTAATGTCAATTTTCAGAAAGTTTATAATACTTCATTATATTTTTATATTTTTCAAAACAAGCTGGAACATAACTTGTAAGTGATTACTGTGGGTCTTTGTAAAAATAAAAACATGTTTTCGTTTCTTGATGCAAAATGTAAACACTATAATGCTGCCCCTGTACTTCCTGCTTTTTGTTTTATTTAGGTGTCCCAATATTTTTATTAACTTTAAATGATAGGATGTAAAAATAAGACTAGTCAGCACAGCACAGCATGGATTACCCCTTCTAGAGCTATACCTACTACTCCTAATCAACTTTTGTTCAAATCCAGTCAGTTTAGAGAATCAGTGTGAATAGCCTGCCTAACCCACAAGGCAAGAAAAGAAATGTTGATTACACTACTGTTGCCACTTGTCTTATGCACCTGTTTTGCTTTAAGATGTTTTCATTTTATGTGGGTCATCTGACAACCAAGCCTCTCTGTCTATCTCTATTCCTATAGCTCATCCTCAACTTCTTCCATATCCTTCTTAATCTTTTATTATCTTATCTTGGTCTCCCTCTTGGATATGTTCAATACCTTTTTTTGGGATTCTCTCTTCATTCATTCATTCTTAAAACATGTCCACACCATCTTATTCTGTTATTAGTTAGTTTGCCTTCTAAGCTGTTTAATTTTAAATTATCTCTAATTTTACCATTTGTTTTGGTTGTTCTTTCTGTATCTGATATATATTAATACAGTTCTAATTTCTATTTTATTTTTTATTCCAATCATTATTGCTTAATGGATAAGTTATATAGAAAGCCAATGGCAGTTTTAGTTCTTCAAATTATAATCTCGGACCTGAATATTACTAGCACACTATGAAGCTTCTCAGGAAAGACTCTGCTCCAGAGTTAGATATTCAGTAACTGCAAAATGTTAAGACTTGTGGATCACAATTTTCTGAGGCCCTTGCTAACAACACATCTAGAATTTTGACTTGGGGGAGGGGAAGGGTTCAATACAAACATTCAAAGTCTACATCAAATTATAGATGTCATCACACTGTAAACTAGATATGTACATTTTGCCACAAGTACAAGTAGCAGCAAAAAATTATCCTACCCTCAATGTTCAGACAAGAGAACAACTATATTCCTAAGGTCTAAAGGAAATCATTAAAAACATTTAATTTTCCATCCACCCAGAAAGTTTCTCAAAATGTTGAGTAGACTGTTATTTTTCAACAATTTAGGGTTTGCAATACTCATCTGTCATAAATACTGATATATTTTTAAAGTATTCTGAATTTTATTGAAAATTTCCTATTATTACTTTAGATTCAAATATAATGGTTTATTTTATAAAACTATGCAGTCTATTAGATTTGCACTTTTGACTTCAGTCACTTTAGATAATGGAATGGAAGCAACATCATTTAAGTAATCTGACAACAAATTCTTTTGTCATAAACGATCTTGTGTCTGATCAATAAGTCACAGTAAGTACTCACAATACTTCAACCTCACCAAGTATTCAGTAGGTTAGTCACTCTCAGATCCTGACTCAGATAGCTGCAGGTCTTCTGTTAGGAGATGATTCGGCATAGAGAGGGAGGGTGATGCTGTCCCATTCATGTGACCTACAATCACAGCAACATATACACATTATGGTCTACGTCCAAGCAATATCTGAGACAGAAGAAACAACATATATTATTACCAGGCTGGTTATAAACATAACCTAAAAGAAAGTCACAAAGAAATTAAAAGACAATGGAAATATAATTTTTGTTCCTACCAATTTTTCCCCACCAATAATCTTAGAAACGTGAAATTTCTTCAGAGTACTCTGACTCACAGTGAATCCTAAAGATGAAAGATGGATATATTTGATGACAATGAGATGAATGGCAAGTATTAGAGTATGACAATAACAAATATTATTTTCATATGCCACATTAAATAAAGTATCAAACAATAGTAGACAGCACATATCACAGATGAACCTTTGTATTTCTAATGAAGTCAGTATTTCTAAGTTAACTGTCCACTCAAAAGTCTGGATTTGGGAAGAACGTTGTAAGATACCAAGTTCAGTTAGAAAACATACAATGTTAACCACACAACAGCAAACCAGTTATCACTAATGGTTGCTACTAAACTTGTCTATAACTTCCAAAAATGAAGAGATGTTATTGTACAAATAAAGCATACATGTTGTTACTAATAATCTAAGAGAATCATTTTAGTACATAACGAATATGGATGACTGTTTTCAAGAGTCTAAACCAGGCACATTCATTCCAGCCTAGGAATTTCAACCTTTTTAATGCTGCCTAAGCTACATGTGTAATTTATCCCACCCATATAATGTTACTTTGTGATTTTAAACCTACAAACATTCTATGTGGTATCTCTTTGAGGATCCAATGATGCATAACTAAAACCCCATTTAACAGAACTTGTTATTAGTTAGTTTGCCTTCTAAGCTGTTTAATTTTAAATTATCTCTAATTTTACCATTTGTTTTGGTTGTTCTTTCTGTATCTGATATATATTAATACAGTTCTAATTTCTATTTTATTTTTTATTCCAATCATTATTGCTTAATGGATAAGTTATATAGAAAGCCAATGGCAGTTTTAGTTCTTCAAATTATAATCTCGGACCTGAATATTACTAGCACACTATGAAGCTTCTCAGGAAAGACTCTGCTCCAGAGTTAGATATTCAGTAACTGCAAAATGTTAAGACTTGTGGATCACAATTTTCTGAGGCCCTTGCTAACAACACATCTAGAATTTTGACTTGGGGGAGGGGAAGGGTTCAATACAAACATTCAAAGTCTACATCAAATTATAGATGTCATCACACTGTAAACTAGATATGTACATTTTGCCACAAGTACAAGTAGCAGCAAAAAATTATCCTACCCTCAATGTTCAGACAAGAGAACAACTATATTCCTAAGGTCTAAAGGAAATCATTAAAAACATTTAATTTTCCATCCACCCAGAAAGTTTCTCAAAATGTTGAGTAGACTGTTATTTTTCAACAATTTAGGGTTTGCAATACTCATCTGTCATAAATACTGATATATTTTTAAAGTATTCTGAATTTTATTGAAAATTTCCTATTATTACTTTAGATTCAAATATAATGGTTTATTTTATAAAACTATGCAGTCTATTAGATTTGCACTTTTGACTTCAGTCACTTTAGATAATGGAATGGAAGCAACATCATTTAAGTAATCTGACAACAAATTCTTTTGTCATAAACGATCTTGTGTCTGATCAATAAGTCACAGTAAGTACTCACAATACTTCAACCTCACCAAGTATTCAGTAGGTTAGTCACTCTCAGATCCTGACTCAGATAGCTGCAGGTCTTCTGTTAGGAGATGATTCGGCATAGAGAGGGAGGGTGATGCTGTCCCATTCATGTGACCTACAATCACAGCAACATATACACATTATGGTCTACGTCCAAGCAATATCTGAGACAGAAGAAACAACATATATTATTACCAGGCTGGTTATAAACATAACCTAAAAGAAAGTCACAAAGAAATTAAAAGACAATGGAAATATAATTTTTGTTCCTACCAATTTTTCCCCACCAATAATCTTAGAAACGTGAAATTTCTTCAGAGTACTCTGACTCACAGTGAATCCTAAAGATGAAAGATGGATATATTTGATGACAATGAGATGAATGGCAAGTATTAGAGTATGACAATAACAAATATTATTTTCATATGCCACATTAAATAAAGTATCAAACAATAGTAGACAGCACATATCACAGATGAACCTTTGTATTTCTAATGAAGTCAGTATTTCTAAGTTAACTGTCCACTCAAAAGTCTGGATTTGGGAAGAACGTTGTAAGATACCAAGTTCAGTTAGAAAACATACAATGTTAACCACACAACAGCAAACCAGTTATCACTAATGGTTGCTACTAAACTTGTCTATAACTTCCAAAAATGAAGAGATGTTATTGTACAAATAAAGCATACATGTTGTTACTAATAATCTAAGAGAATCATTTTAGTACATAACGAATATGGATGACTGTTTTCAAGAGTCTAAACCAGGCACATTCATTCCAGCCTAGGAATTTCAACCTTTTTAATGCTGCCTAAGCTACATGTGTAATTTATCCCACCCATATAATGTTACTTTGTGATTTTAAACCTACAAACATTCTATGTGGTATCTCTTTGAGGATCCAATGATGCATAACTAAAACCCCATTTAACAGAACTTGGGTGATGAAAAGGCATCAGGTTTGGGGCAAAATTTCTGAAAAATTCTGAGATGAACCATGAAAACAAACACTTTTGGAAATATTTAACTCTTATTGCAACCATGATTTTTCTTCATGTACAAATCTGGTAAAAGCAGAGGCCCAGCGTAGTTAAGGTGGCAGATCTTGAGGTTCTCATGGTGGTAAAAATGACAATGTTGCTGTTCTGAGTTGTAATGCCATGTAGACTCATAGGAAAACACCAACATGTTACAGATACATACTGCCACCATCTTCTGAGCTGAAGTTAAGATGGATTCTGAGATTAACTTTAAAACAGAACTCACATAGTAAAGACTCTTTTTGGGGGTCTGGCAGTGACTCATTCATTTAGGAAATCTTAAAAAGAAAGGTCACCATAATTAATCATAGGACTTTCACTCCATAACTGCATACTGTATAGAGAATGAGTATGCATTAAAGGGGTAATTAAATAAGAAAATTGTCAATTATTTCTCAACTGTGGTTTAGTTATGTTGGTGATCTTCTGGTTTATGATGTTGTGTGGACTAGTATTCAGATACCAACGTTTTAGACAAACACACTGTCTCCATTTTTGGGGCCGTTTTACCAAAAAAAATTGTAAGAGTAAACACAGCCTCACCACCCAGAAGAACATTATAATTTTCATAGCTGTGTCTTGGCCCAGAGGCCAGCTATTCTGACTGAGGTAAATCATGGTTTTCTTCAGTCCCTCCATGCAAATAATGGGATAGTACCTTAAATTAGGCCATGACCATTTCCTTTACAATTCATTATCACACTCATTCAATGCTATATAGTCTGAGCTACTGAAAAAGTGTTGTGAAATAAATAAATATAAATATTGAAAGCCTTGAGAACCTCAAATCAAATTGTTTATTTAGAACCAGCCCTGCAGCTATCCACACCCAGTCTCAGATTCTGTATTGATTCGGGACTAGCAAAGAGACTTAATACCTTGTGAAACAGTGAATGTAATTGTGCAGAAATCTGAGAACAGGACAATACATAAAATTCAGAAACCATAATGCACAGCTACAGTAGCTGTAAGAATTTCTTATAGAAATACCTACCATTTGCTGTAACTGTACTATTGCTTGGTTGAGTTTCAGGTTCACTCTCACTTCCTGATGAATCACTGGAGTCTGATGAGGATGTGTCAGACAAAATTCCAATCTCATTTGCAGTTGCCCCTACTCCATCATCATCTGTAGGGCGAATATAATCTGGAGACACTCTAGGAAAATTAAGTGTCTGCTGGGATTGTTGTGAAGGAGCATAAGAACCTCCAAACCCCAAATCTGAGTCATCAAGACCAATCACTGGCAAACTTGCAGGCAGTGAAGGTGGAGATTTGTGTTGAGATGATAGGCCTCTAGGAGGGGACCTGGATGAGGGGTATGAAGGAGATGCATGTAGAGGAGAGTGACGGGGAATACACCCCAAGGAGGAGGCTAAGTGATTAGGCTTGGGAGAAGTTTTTTTCTTATTGGAACGATGCTGAGGAGATGGCAATTTGTTCTTGCTATGAGAGTTTAGCGAGTCCACTGGTGTCATAGGGCGCGAGGAACCTGAAGGTAGTCCCAATTTAGGAACAGACTCCATTCTGAAAGAGACAGTAATAAAAATATACAAGTAATGTAAATGATCCACTAACAAAACAAAGACTATAAAGTATTGCAAATGACTTAGATTTCAAATTGTCCACATATCAAATCACAGAAGCAACCATTCTGATATTTCTGTTCACACAGTCCTTTCTGAGAACGCACAAACAAACTGAAGAAATTAGCAATCACAAAATAATTAACAACAATAAGTTTCAAATGTTTATGAACACTGCATTTCCTTTAGAACAGAACAGAATACATTTACATTCCACAGATCCTGCATAGGCCCAAGCCAAGTATGTAGAACATGTCATAGCACAAATACGATAATTGTTTCTAATACAAATATGAAGTACATAGTTATGACAGTAATTTACAGTCAACTACAGAATTACCACAAAAATAATTACACAAGCATACCCAGTATTGCTAACAAGTATTTATAATAGCTGAGAGTTTTAATTGCGATAAATTAATTTCATTTGTATCTAAAGAACAAATGACAGAAATCATGACCTGGGATAGTAGTGACTAGCTACAGACTGGATAACCAGAGGTTCAATCTCTGATGGGGACAAAGGATTTTTCTTCTAACCTCTGCATCCAGATTGGCTCTGGGGCCCACACAGCATGCTATCCAATGTGTAGCAGGGTCCTTTCCTGGGGGTAAAGCATGGCAGGGGTGACACTGGCCACTGACCCCCATCTAGTGCTGAGGTTAAGAATGAGTAGGAACTATACTGTTTCTCCCTCCAAGCGCCTACATGGTGTATAATGTGGCAGATTTTCTTACTTTTACTTTACATGACAGAAGACACTAAACATTCTTAATTCTGACTCAGAATTACTATTTTTATACCTTGTTTTCTTGACTTGGATATTGGAACTCAATTTTTCTAGTGTAATTTCTCCAGTCACCCTATCGATAATAAGAACGCATTCTTTCTGGTATGGGCGTTGTGATCCCTTGAACACAGTATGAGGTGTTCCAGCTCCATCTAGATGAGGGACAGTTACTGTCACTTGCTGACTTGATCCAATATCGACAGTTGCAACCTTGCTAACATCAACACTTGCAGGTTTGAAGTCATCTGTAAAATTAATAATTTAAACATATTTAGTTGATAGCTGAATCAGAAACAATGTTGTGTGTGTGAATAAATATATAACCTCAAAATATATAAATTCTACTGCCAAACAATCTCACATGGTATAACTTACATCGCAAAGTGTGGAAAGAATCTCCTCGGCTGTTAGTAAAGCTTGGTCCGAGCTTCAATTCACGAACTTCTTGCCCTAACCCCAACTTATCAGCCATATTATCGCCATTCACTCCATTAAGTTGGCACTTCTGCATATATATAACTAAACTAATCTATCGTGTGACAAGGCTGGTGATTAACAAAACTTTTTACGTTTCTCTATACTGGACGTAACCATTTAACAAACTCTAATGAATAAGATAATCATAAATGTTATTCTTCCCTTTTAATATGCCTCAAAGTCAGTAAATGAACAAGTGAATTAACCTCTTAGGTGTCCCATAATACTTGACCTATTTCACCAAAGCATAAACACACGGACTGTACAAAACGTGAAGCTGATGAATTACGAAACACAAATGATGTACGATTAAACAGGCAACAGGATCACAGACAGGCACATTATTCAGAACACGAATTAATACTACAATCAGAAGAATGGAACTACATCCACACCATATGTACAAGACTTACACGTTACTCTATTTAATACCAATATCACCATGATTAAACAACAGTTTTTCCAATATTTTACGATAATTCCTGTTTCATTCGGTAAATCGTTCTTTGTAATAATCTTGGTTAATCAAAAATAGACCTATGGTCTTCGACAAGGATCAATGTGAGGCTAAAGAACATTCGTCAATATTTTACTGTATGTTGGTAACGCGACCATTGGACATCTGACAATCAAATTCAATGTAAGCAAGGGAATAAATGTTGGCATAGACGAAGCCGTGGTTGAACATTATACTTAATAGGTTTAAAAATGAAAGGTGGAAATGTAATTTCTTGGTTCACTACAGAAAAGGGAAGACGAATTGTATTTGGAGGAGTATGCTGTGTCGGAATCGGCATATCGTCATTAAATTTCCTTTCTGATACATTTTTGCTGAATAAATATAAAGAAATTGTCCAAATGTATGGGTAAGTAAAATTAAGATTGTAGTTCCAAAATTCACTCAGCCCAATGAAAGTTTTACGAAAATGATTTTTGTGATACTGGTTAGTTATTGTATTATTTTTACATACAAAGCGTAAACACTTTTGCTCGTAAGAAAATAATTACGAGGTAATTCAAAATCATGCAGACTTTATGGTAGCACTCATGGACTGTTTAAAGGTACTCTCCCATCGTGCTGCGACAGAGAAGCCACAGCATACCATAGTGAGACCTAGGCACATATCTGAACCCCCAATACCTGTAAAATACAGACTGCTAACGAATGTACTACACCAGGCAGAAAGATTGTTTACAATGAATAAGCATTGGTATGATGACTATGTTTGGTGAGGTGGGAGGAAGTAGTCATAATCTTCCATAAGATAAAATATTGATATTGGCCATTTCCTAGTTGGGTTTGAACCAGATACCTTCTAAGGGCATAAACATCTCAATAAACCAGGAGTGATTTTTAATCAACTATGGCATATGACCAAATGTTATCTGAAACAACAGAGTAGACAGCATAATTTATTTTTAATTCACAGACTCGGAATAGGTATCCCACTCCCAGCCAGAGTTAAGAGACGCATAGAAGATGTGATGGATGATATGCAGATACCTGATAAGGAGCGTAAACTTATTAAACCTTTCACTGTCTTTGGATTCGACATGTTCCATGCAGGATGCACACAAACAACAACAGGAGCGCTTATAGGAATTCCATCAAATTTTGGATATGAAACCACCTCAGATGTGAATCAGTCTCATATCCTTGTAAGCACCGTGCAGTAAATGATATTGACAAATATGTGACACTGAAAGCTTGTGAAAGAAATACATACCTACAGTTAGAATTTGTATGTGTCTGTCTTTGTTTACAAATATTGAGTCAACATATTTTTGCAGTAACACATTTGAAAAATGAATATTCCTTTTTGCATAATGTATATTCGTTGAAATGAAAACATGCCAAGGTGGTCTTATATATGTGGTCCTTCACAGCATTCCTCCCACAGGCAGTCACCATCTCAGTACTGTGTTGCTCATTGTGTTCTGTGTTAATATTGTTACCAGAAACCCAACCTCAACCTTATCATGAGCCACATGAATCTAGTTCACATCCTCACACTCTATTACTTCAAGGTATATTTTAATAGTATCCCCTATCTATACCAATTGGTCTTTTTCTTTCAGATTTTTAGACTAAAATAAAATAAGGAAATATGTCACTTAACAAAAGCAGATGCTATCATTTTTTGAGAATTTTATAAAAAGTGATTTCAGAATAAAGAAATACTAATTGATACTCAGGTTACAAGGTTCTAAATCCAGTCATTGGAGATTGTTACCACATTATCACAATTTATTTTCCTCAAATTAATTTTAATAATATCTATCCAGCTTTAGCTGTCTTCCAAGTTGTTCTTTTTCAATTTATTTTATTCCAACATTTTTACATTCACTACAAGCTATATGTTTGCATCTTGTAACCACATTTTTTTAGCTACTATACTAATACTAATAGAAGTACAGCTATCAATGTAGACTGCTCATCACTGTATATTTTTATACAATGCAGCAAGACAGATTTGTTTGCGATAATGCCTTTTCCTTTTACATCAGGTTGACATGTTTTGAATGAGTGGTTGTAGGTGCATCCATTCACTCACAAATTCAGTTACCAGAAAATGCTTATGGTGATTATGTAAAACTTTGAAGTTATATCCAACAAATTTAATGTGTACAGAATATGTACTTAAGTAATTAGTTATTTTCAGAAAGAAAATAACAATAACTGAAACATATTTACAATTGCAAGCATTAAAATAATAATAATAACATAACTATAAGAATAACTACTCAAGATTTGTAAGAATGGAAGTCTGTGCAAAAAGAAAGTATGCTTTGTGAGTTGTCATTCAAATTCATTGTTTGTACTTACATTGCACTTTTAATCAGGATATCCATTACAAAAGCTTGATACTCCCCCCCCCCCCTTTTTTAACTACTCAAGATTTGTAAGAATGGAAGTCTGTGCAAAAAGAAAGTATGCTTTGTGAGTTGTCATTCAAATTCATTGTTTGTACTTACATTGCACTTTTAATCAGGATATCCATTACAAAAGCTTGATACCCCCCCCCCCCCTTTTTGTGGAATGAATATATTAAAATGTTATTGATGTAACTTGTGTTATTTAGGTGAACCTGGATCAGGTGTCTTGGGGTTCTGAGGCTGGCAAGAACTTGCTTGCAGCAATGGTACTAAGTGAGGAAGCACAGAAATTTGCAATTGGCCGGGAAATTGCTCATGTCCAAACACTTTATGTCTATTTCAATAGTATTTTTCCAGCCCTTGTGATTACATTTATGTATGCCTTTGCATCAAAATGCAATAGTAGGTTGGACTTACTAAGTCGGCCACTTGCATTGCGAGGTTTTTTCTACTCCTTGGTTGGTCTCTTTGGATTCGGATCTTGGGCTTTTATGAAGGTACAATGAATTCTCTTGTAAATGTAGTTCTTAACATAATTACAGTATTACTTATTGTCTGTGAACCTCTCTCACATAGCCAGTGCCAGCACAGGAAACTGATTTTTGTACCACATGAGATTTGAAAGCTTTTGGTTCATTATTCTCTTGATGTGAATAATTGAAGGCTCTGCACATATGACATGTTAGGAATAATAATAAAAGAAAATCATCATAGTAAGTTAAATGAGGACAAAAGAAAGTATTTAAATTAGAAAAAAGTTGCTTTGTCTTTCTGAGAATTGTAGATGCTAGAACAGGTTTATGTACATGATAAAGAAGAGAGTTTGACAAGATATTATTTTCTCATGTATTACTGAATTTGTTGCACAACAAACACTGAAAAAGTGAACAAATTTCATGTTATTGTAAGTTAAGGAATAAATGCTTCTGTAAAGTGACCAGTTGGAAGGTAGGTACCAAGCGACCTGAATGTGAATGTACTAATAAAACTAGATTATAGTCTTACTGTATAATATTCAGTAATGCATAACAAGAAATATTGCTTTTAGGATTTTACCACTATCCATTATGAGAATCAAGTGGATGAACAGATGTGTGCTTTGGGAGAAACCTACATTAAAGGAGGCATTGAATTCTATTCTAAGCTACTGAATAGAAATATTGCCCTCAGGAAACTGATGGGGAAAAAGGTAAATGAGGGACTATCTTTAAGAATATCATTTGCCACTGATAATACTGGAAGAAAGAAATATTATGAATATGGCTGGAACCAAGTTAATGACAGTTTATAATTATCGCTTTGTCCTTCCAATAAGATATCTTGTGTACCATTTCCATGACAATTGATAACAAAAACAGAATGTAAAATGTAAAAGTTCGCATTTTCACATGGCAAACACCCAGGTTTTTACTAACGAAGAGCCAGTGTTAAGAGTGTTTGAAAATTACAAACTTGCAGAACAACTAATGAAGGTACAGACTAAAAATATAGGCACCAATTCACTGCACGACTTATAATACTGATATTTGAAATCAGTCTTTTACTAAATAATGGAATTTACTGGTTCCAGTGTTGTAATCTTGGATTTGAGACTGACGGGATGAAGTGCTGAATTTTTCACATGCCTTTCCCATCCAACACTTTTAACATTATTTGTCTGAAATTCTAAACTTTTTAATCTTCAATGTATCAGAATCAGTATATAAATTTAAACATGCAAATGGATTTAACAAGTATCCTAAAATATCAAACCATCATATTAACAGAACATTTCTTCCCTTAGCATTTTCCAGAAATTACTTTGGGCTTCATCAGCCATTTTATATGTATAATTAACTAACTCCATAGTATAGACAATATCTTACTTTAGAAGTTGATAGTTACTCAGCTTGTATTGATATTCCCTATTTTTACAGATCTTGAAGGTTCATTAGGATGTCACAAAGAGCCACCAGTAAACACCTCACTTTCCATTTCTCCAAGATCAATTTTTATATTATCATCCTACTTGCACCTAGTTTTCCCAAGTTCTCTCTTCCATCCAGGTTTCTGGACAAAATCCTGTATGTTTTTATATGTTTCACACATGTATAATGAGAGAAACTGATAAAATAAATCAAAAAGTATAAGAAGCATTTAATAGAAATACTATGTACTGAAATTAAAGTCGTACCTTTCCAGGGAGTGAAATTATATACAGCAACAGGCAATGACCAGTATATGGTGAGACAGTTACATTTACCGCTAACGGTTCGCAAAGAATACTTCCAGCTACGTCTTGAAGAACTTACGAAACATCATCAACAACAGAGCTCTACAAAAGTCATAAGTGAAAACAAATCTCCAACCATTTCACACAGTGC
>NW_019060413.1:372535-388556 GCF_000696155.1 Zootermopsis nevadensis
CGGTAGTTAATGGACAAACGGCAACTGTATAAAAGAAGAAACAATACCACTTGGTTCTTTGATATAGAGTAGAATGAAAGAAAGAAGTGTTGTCAGCAAATATATAATTTTTCTTGTATATCTGTGTGCTCTTGTTCTTTGTGCTTAAGTATGTCTGTTGCACAGGTGAAAAACTATGACCTTGGAAGTGTGAATGAACACTAAAGGGAGGGGACATATGGACCTTGTCAAAAATATAAGGCTTTAACTTAGGATAATGTAGTATTTTAACAAATATGTTTCAAATTATGAATTTCTATCCAGACTTACTGCCATCTGGTCCACACTTTCAAGGTCAAAGGTCCTGAGTAGCAAACAGTACTACATCTTTCCTGTTTCTCACTTTGGTTATTTGTGTTCAGTCCCAGGAAAATCTGTATGAAACTTGTGGACAAAATGGTACTGGGATAGGTTTATTATATTCAGGCATTTTGTTTTCCCCAACATGCACTTTCATCATCATCAGGAGCAGGTACAATATATCAAGTTAAGGTTACAGCGCCAAAGAACTCAGATTCATCTGTTTCTGTTGTTTCATTATAATTTTTCATGTCAGATTTGCTTGTTCTGTAGTACAGATGATGATATCACAAGTGACTGCAGTTACTTTTAAATTTAAAAAAATGTCATACCAACATTACTGAAACATTCTTGTGACAAAGCTTAACCATTGCCCTGATTATCACAAGATATCTCAAATTAAAATCATTGCAAGAAAATATTAACCAGAGTTAATAAATAATAATATTTTTTCTTCTGTCCTACTATTACTAAACCAAGTTAATTCCAGCCATGAAGAAAATGCATGTATCAGACTACAGATGACAGTAGAAGACAAATCTGCTGTACTTTCATAAGCCACTTCTATTTATACATTTTTATGCTAGAATGCATATGAATAGGGCTTTTATGCTTCTGTGGTATGTTTGATAGGTTTATGCACTATCTGCAGTGACATTTGTGTGCTGTGATTGTGAAGAAGTTAATTTTTACAAATGATGGAAAGTGATTCCAAGATAACTCAAGTTAATGATGATGATGATAATAATAATAATAATAATAAACATCATATTTGGCCAACATCCCAGGCGAACAAGACATTAGGGAACTTCAGAAAACCGCCATTCTAGGATCACACATCATTCAAAAGATGCTCACATAAAATATACAATGCCTCACGCAAAATCTGTTTAATGCATATAGCGTATTAAAAAACAAATTTATTTCAGAAATAGCTGCTGCACTATGTACCTCATGGGCAAGGTTTTTCTCAGGTACATAGAAGTAAATACCCTGTAAAATGGTGAATAGATGGAATAATAATAATCATTATAGCTATATAAACAATATTTTGTACAACATGATTATATATTCTGCATCAAAACACATCAACAATTTCATTTTTGTAGGTATATTCCAAATGTGAAATAAATACGATTTTTTTGGGTCATATTTTCAGAAAAAAATAATCAAGCAAGCAGTTAAAAGATCAGCTGCCAGTGTAAGTGGTGATGCTTGTATAAATCAAACAATGGAAGAGTCCTGAAAATGTACCTTACAGTAACTTAACTTCATGGAGCACAGTCCTTCTTGAAAAGCTATTAGTATGCTAAGCTAGTCATGAAATTCCCTGTTTTTTATGAAATCTGATGGACCAATACTGTGTTCACAAGAGGATGAACCCCAGTTACTGTCAACCACACCACAACTATCACAATGAATAGGTGAGAACTGCATTGGGTCCTAGATGCACAACTTCAATCCATAACCTGCACCAAAATAACTAATATAACTTAGTAGTGAGAATGATCATACACTGATATAGACCATAACTGCTATAAAATAAACCATTTCCTCTAAATTCCTCTTCAAAAACTGCTGCAAATCCTAGAAATGTATGACATAACTTCACCATATTCTATTAAATCAAATGAAACCTCATATAAAGTCGAATTATGATGTGTAAGGTTATGCCTTTCTCCAGGAAACATGCAAAATTTTCAAACGTGGACTCATAGCTAAATGTATTTTAAAACTACCTCAACATCTTCAATATTTAAAGAATATCTGACACTACAGGGAGGATATCTGGCAGCTACGCCATGGCACAGCCTTTCCACAGGAATCAATTGTTGGCTGATGCAAGTCAGCAGTGATGGATGACGAGGAAGCATTGTATTTCTTTGTGACATTCACGTACGGATCAATGCTGTACAAGACTTCTTTTTTGTGGAACATAACTGGTATCTTTAGTCAGTAAGGATATTTAAAAACAAGGCTACCAAAAAAAATCCAAACATTAAAGAACTCGGATAAATCTTTCATCTTGAAGTATCCCATATATCCAGAGAACTTCAATGTATAAGCCAGAATATGTTTAGAAGGTGGGAGGAATGTATCTGAGCCAATGGGGAATATTTTAAACATCTTCTGTCACACAGTTAAATAAAATTTACCATATAAAACTGCTGCCAACTAACTATCACTGCAAGTGACTGACTAGGAAAGATGGCAAGAAATGCAGTGTTCAGGCATGGTGGAAAAAAGTTTGCCATGATGTAGCCACTAAATATTCTCCCTGCACAAAAGCATTCCATTAACAACAAACAGACCCAAACATTTCAATTGTATCAATACTTCCTGGATTGGACCAAAGGATAAGAACTAATGTTAGATACTGGACATTTTGGGATCAATGTTATGACTGCATTGTGATTACAAAATGTATATCATATAATTTACATGTTCATTAAAAAATAAGGTTTATACACAGTGTTTTGTGACAAGACACTTTTTTAGGAAAGGATTAAATATATTAGCACAGTAAATTTTAATTTATGAAAAAACTTTTAACAATTTTACTTCACAAATATGCTTATAACTCAAAGCAAAATATATGTTAAACAGTTGCAAGAGTTAATTGGTATTGTGCTAATTATTCAGTATTCAACAAAGTTTTGATTTTAACAGAAAATTTTGCTGTATTACTTGTGAAAACGTACAGGTGAACAGGCACTCAAAAAAGTTTGCTGATTGTAGAATTTGTTCAGAAATATTATTTTATGCAAGATATGGATGGAAGCTTTACATTATCACATAAAATTACAGTCAAGTTACCTAAAACACTAACACAGTTTTATTTATATTAAACTTTCTACAAATGTTTTCATAACTTTGAAGGAATTATGATCAGAGTTTTGCAAGCTATTATGAGGGTTGTTCAAATGAAAAACATTCATGGCATTGCTACTGAAACAGCTGATCATATATAATCATGTGGCTTTGTATATGGCACACCAGCAGTCAACCGTAAACTGTGCAATGCAACAGATGTGTCAGACCACAGGGGAATGCTGTGACATGATTAAACCGTGTTCCAGGTTCAGAATTCATCTAACAATGATCAAGTTCTCATTCAGAGCCTTGGTGCTGAAAGTTCAAGAACCCTGATATCACCATCAAAACACAGCACTAATGTAGAACCCTCCTAGGCCTTTCTACCACCAAGATCAAGCATCCCAGGGTACTCATCATAATGCACAACAGTACACATTCCATGTGGCCCACACTGTCCAGAACATGCTGGAAGATGGTGGACCATTTCATACAGCCTAGACCTGTTGCTGTATGACTTACATATATTTGGCCCCCTGAAGAAAGTGCTATAGGATCACACACATGGGTCAGACAAAGACATCAAGGCCACAGTGGTGCAGTGGTTCAAGCATCAACTCCAGAAGTTATTTGCAAAGTGTGTCCATCTATGGTATGCCTGACTCAGTGCCCAAAAGTCAGTGTTTCAGCAGCCTCTACTCCTTTGACCACAATACTTGAATATGTTTCACTTGAAGAGGTCTTGTATAATATTGGCTCTCTTTGCTTACATGTATGGAAACAACCAATTAACACAAACATGTTGCAAATACCATATTAAATCATATGACAGTTTTTAGTAATTACAGCATTAAAAATATTTTGCCATTATAGTTTCCTTCTTTCACCTATCAGCAAACCCATAAATCTGCATGTACAAAGTGGTCTCTTAGTTATGAAATGTATTTTTTGGATAAAATTATAGACAACACAGAGAATTCCTTGCAAATGTCAGAAAATGTATATACTTTTCAACATTTTTCTTACATGTACTTCATATGGGGCATAACCATTTACTTGAAGATTTCCCTTTCCTTTAGTGTGGTCTTGAAGCTCCTTTTTAAAGCTCTGTACATAGTAATATCTAACACAAATCAGTATATGCACTGCTTCCTGATATCTCTAATCAAAAGCACTTTAACTTCAACTTCCTTGATAGACTCTGTTGCATCTTCTCAGCACATGACAGTCTGGCTGGTTAAGTTGTACCACCATGAAGTTAACCAGAGTATCCAACTATCATAGAACGCCTAGCTGGCCCAACTGCATGAAAGAAACAGAAGACAGTAAGACATTGTTTCAATATATAAAATTAGCCACTGAGTAAGAAGATGCAACATGTTAGTTGGAATCAGGATCATCTTCAGTATAATCTACATCCAAAAATCAGATCCACAGACCTTTTCTGAGCTTCAGCTCTCTCTTAATCTACAATACAGTTGCTAGTATTTCTTTGTTTTCTAGGCTTATATATCAGCATTTCATTTAGTCCCATTCTTTCTAACTTTTTTCCTCATGAAGAGTACAGGTGTCACATGGAAGTAATTGTACAGGCAAATACATTTAAAATTTTAGGACAGGCATCCATATTTTTATGACCATTAAAAACTGTATTTCTTTGACTAGGAATTCAAAGCCTATATATTAAAAAAAATATCAGCATTGCCAACACAGATTATGTTCTTGTTCCATTCTGGTTACAATGCTTAAATGAAACCTCCCTGGAAACAAAATATTATAATGCATAAGTGTGAACATGTGTACTCCTTTCCATGTTATAGATGTACTTCTGATGAACCATTTCATTCTGAAAGCAGTCTACTCAGCATAAAATTAGGAATGAAAAAAAAATTCAGCACCAAGTTGCCTGCATGTGGGGACAGACACACATGGCATACCTCTTTATCGTGAGGAAACAACCTTATATACAATTCTGTACATAAAAAAACACCTAGTATTAGAAGGGTTAAACAGGCACAAATAAAAACTCCCAGACAGCACATGATGAGATGCTATAAATGCACTTTTATGTTTCATCCACTATAATATGTTGCTATTTAACAACTTACCAAGGTTTGTTTCTGTTCCTCTTTCTGAAGTACTCTCGATGTTTGCTCTGTGTCAAATTTTACAACTGCAGCAATTACACGAGCAAGAACCTGAATAACAAATTATAGCAATGGTACTTAATAAAGGGACTGTTTCAGTCTTAAAACCAGAGACATTCATTTTTTGACGATGTTATAAAAATTGATTTCAGAATAAATAATGTCTGGTGAATGCTCAGATTGCAAGATTCTAAATCCCACCAATGGAGAATGTTACCACAGTACAATTTATTTTCCTAAAATTATCTTTAATATAATCTTCTCATGTCTGTTCTTTCCAAGTGGTTATTTTCAACTAATTTTAGACCAATATTTTGAATGTCTTTCATGTAACATACATTTCAAACTACGTATATGTCTGCCTCTTATAACCTTGTTTCAACTACTATACCAATCCTAACAGAAGTACTTCAAATTCTTCATTACATCATTTTGACCATTCTCTACTTCTATTTTCACTCCATGAACTAATCCCACGGAGCAGAATCCTTCTTGAGTAGCTAACAACTGCCCAGCTGAACAAGATATCCCATACCCTTTATGAAACTTGAAGGTCCATTATTATTACCATAAGCATATCTCTTGTCCCTCTTCTGAATTAAAATAATACAACCCTCACAGCCTAATTTTAAAGATCCAGTTTGTTACCATTACACCTGTGCCTGCTTAGATCTCTGAAGTGGTCTCCTACCTCCAGGTCTGAGACCAAATTTTGTATATATTTAACATACAAACATTATGAAGCTTCTCATTATACAGTTTTCTCCAGCCTCCTGTCACAACCTCACTCCAAGTTCCAATATTCTCTTCAGCACCCTTTTCTCAAACACCTTCAAACTGTATTCTCCCCTCATGGATAAGAGACCAAATATGACACCCACACAAAACAAGAAACAGAATTACAGTCTTGTACAGTTTAATCTTTACACTTTTAGATAGGAGATGGGAAAAGAAAAAATTCAGAAGTGACTAGCAGAATACTTTCCCCAAATTTAATCCTCTCTATGGTTTTAATCTTGAGATGAACATTGGATGAAACCTAGCATGACAATGATAAAAGCAGTATTCCTCAATAATTACAATAGTAGTTTAACTGCACTTTTTATAAATACGTAAATTATTACATTCCTTTCACTTATATATCAATTTTTCCTTATTCTAAGTAGAACAAACATCTTTGTGAATATCACAACATACTGTTTTACCTTCTGAATGTATCAATTCTGCCAAAATTTGATCAATACCTGGCAATTTATACCTTTGAAATTTTTTATCATCAATCTCAAACTCAAAAGAACTAGGTTCCACTACTAATTGCTCAGCCATATGTATTTAAATCGGCTTAACATTTCTTTCATAATATGGCCAAATATTTTCCTTGAGTCCATACTTTCATATTTATTATACATCTATTAACTAGCCAAAATATTGTTAACAGTACTCTGTTACTCAGCCTCATTCAAGACTTCCTAAACTGATTCTCACTTATTAACTGCTAGTAGTGTACTTACCATAGGCTCCTTGCCCATCATGTATTCATATAAGATATTACGTAAATACTCCAACTCTGTACAAGCATCTTCTAGTGTTGAGTGTACAGACATTCTCTTTGATGAATCTGATGTTCTTCTTAGAGATAAGAGATGACGTAATTCATTAACTTCAAGCCTGTTACAATCATCAAGGTTCACATAAAAATACCATAGAAATATTTTCAAACACTTCTAAATTATGTTAGACTTGAGGTTCTCACAGCGGTGAGTATGAAGATTTCTGTCTTCTGGGTTATTGCGCTGTGTAGTCCGGTTGATGGTTACCAACATTTCAGAGGTCATACTGCCTCCATCATCAGGACCCTGACGGAGGCAGTATGACCTCAGAAACGTTGGTAAACATCGACCAGACTACACAGCACAACAACCCAGAAGACAGGAATCTTCATACTCATCGCCCTGATGACGGAGGCAGTATGACCTCTGAAACGTTGGTTAACATCGACCAGACTACACAGCGCAACAACCCAGAAGACAGTCACTTCTAAATTATGTTACTTCCTCAATGTCAGAGAAGAAATTTCACAATTATACAAGACAGCTGGAAACTTTATGGATTAGCTTTACAATATAACTGAGAGGAAGACAAAGAAACAGTGATGAAATAAATCTAACCTGTGCAGCCTCTTTACTTCTTTCAGCTCACTTGTCTGAGCCACCAGCTGACGATGTAATAATTCTATACTTCCTGTCCCACTTTCCACTGCTGCTACAGCTAACTGACTTGTGTTCTCCAGCTCCTGATAATGACAAGAACGCCAGTACTACTCTGCTCACAAGTTAAAATGATATACATGAAGAAAAAGATGTAGCAACTAGGAGAAAGATTTTTAAGAAATGCTGCACTAACTCCTCATCCTTAAAACTCACTTCAATGAAAATTCATTAAATGGACACTAATTTTACATACCTTAAAAAGATAGTGTCCTTTTTAAACATATTTATGTATAATTAACAGTAATGAAAGGTAAATAAACTGGGGATACTGGGAACGACCTGTTCTTCAAGTGCCTGAGCACTGCGGATCCCAACTTTTCGTTGGCTTGATCTATAGACATTCGGTAGGACTCCTTGGACGAGGGATCAGCCCTCAACAAGACCTCTACCTGTACACAGGACAGCACAACACAGAAAAACGCAGACAAACATCCATGGCTTGAGTGGAATTCGAATCCACGGTCCCAGCGACCAAGCAACACAAGGCCCACGCCTCAGACCGCGCGGTCACTGTGGACCCCAGGTAAATAAACAGTATAGATATATGTATGTATTTACTATGGTGATGATGAATACTGTAGGTCATAATAGAGGGAAGAAATATTTTTGGGCAGAATTTTAAAAAATGGCTAATTTTCCAAGCGAAGAATGCAGCACACAATACAGCAGATGGCAAGTGGCTGCATGAAGGGCAGACAGGGCTGGAACATGTGCACAATTTGACATGTTTCTGTTGTACTAAAAATTCAATATACAATACATACCAGGAAAAGTGATATTAACCTTTGGAGTCTGTGATGTACTGCCACAAATGCATTTCAATGGGCAAATGGAACAATGATGTTCTGCTGAGGTACCAATGGTTTTACTCTGTATATATTCAAAGGATCAGAAGTTTAGTCTTCTGCTGAATTTTATTGGGGGCAGGGGGAGTCCATCTTAGTTCTATGTCAGGATAGACTTGCCCCAGCTGAGATTCAAACTAGGCACTTCTCAATTTATAAATACATATTTATTTTACAAGTAATAGTACTTACATAGCAATCAGTCCCACAGTAACTTCAGCTTTCAATATGAAAAATGTGCACTTTGGTATGCATACTGATTTTTTAAACTATTAATCTGAATTAAATATGTTATACTGCATGCATGACTATGGTGACTGAATTACAAATTAACATAATGGCACACATTACTTGAAACTTCCTTTGTTAAATGTCTGCAGTCACACATTTTAGACATGGCACAGGGCATGGTGTTTATTTTTATAGCTTTTGTCATAATCAATAAATGGCTTTCATACTACTCAGGTATTGGCAGAGAAGTGTCTAGGAATGTGTAAAAAAAATCTTATTGAAATATTCATATTTATTTATTTACCTTCTACTATGGTAAAAAAATTTATAAGCTGAATGGGTGGGTACTCACAAAAATTTCAAGTCAGGTATAAACATGTAAGATTTGAGGTTTTCACAGCGGTGAGTATGAAGATTTAACATGTTAAACAAAATTTTGAAGTACCCACATTATGTGTATAGAGTGTAAATGCTAATGACTTTGAATTATGTGATAATCTTAATTATTTAATACAGAATTATTAAGGTCTGATTGTAATAAAATAACCTGAGGAATAACATATACAATTACCTTAGACTGTGCTGTTTCAGTGTTTGAAACATGGGTCTGCAATAAAATATGCAAAAATTAATTAAAACAAGTGAAGGAAACTGAAAGTAAACAGAATATATAACAGATTAAACAAACAATAATGCCTAATAAATGTGAAATGAGAATATTCATGCAACTAAGACAAAACACTGTACTGTGTAACCTCAACATAACAAGAATTTATAAAATGCGGAGTAATTATAACTCTGGTAGGTATTCAAATTGGAAAATTATTGAAATTGAAATCTTCAAGATTTCTAGCTACTTATTAAGTACATCCCAATATGACACTAAATTAAAGTAAAATAATGTGTGTAAGGCAATATTTCTTCTTTGAAGTGGTTATCAAAACAATAATTTTGCCTGTTGTTTTATATGGGTGCAAAACATGGTCTCTCACTCTGAGGGAGGAACATAGATTGCAGGTGTTTGAGAATACGCCTGCAAAAATGAGGTGCATGAGAATGAGCAGGGATGAGTGTGCCCAAAAAGAAGCAAAGTGACACATGACGGAAAATGTTCAGAGAAAGTGTAAATGTTGACAGCAGTGCACATATCCAGATTTGTTAATGAAGGAGTTCATACAAGGTGAGGTGCTCTATTACATCAAGGACTGCACTATCTGAGAGCCAATTATATCCAGCATTACACAGAGAAGGACTAATCTCACAGCACAGAAATTAAAATAAAACTGTACCTTCCTCTCCCATTGCCATTCTTTGCTGAGTTCTGTCAGTTCCTCTTTATATCTTGCTTCTGCTTCTGTCAACTGTTGTTCCAGACACATATGCCATTTGTTGTCTACTTCAACTAGTTCCTGCTGGTGAGCAGCCTGCAGCTCTTCTATTCGATGTCCACAGTCACACAGCTTGGTATCCTTCACCTACATGAACATCAAATAACACAAAAATAGTTAACCACCTACACTGGCTGCAGAAGCTTTGTTATACCACAAAAGTTCATCATAATTATAATATTAGCTCTAGTTTGAATATAATACTAATTGCATTTTGGCTTGTTTACTGAAGCTATCAACTTCACAGGTTACAACTTACAAACTACAGTAAGTTATAAGTATATGAGCATGATTCAAATAAGAACTGAAAAATCATCATAAATTGTAAGAAATGCAAAACACAATAAAAAATTTAGTCATGTTGTATGTGTAAAGTATGCTGGCAACACTGCTCCATCTGCTGATGTCATCTTTGTACAGATGTGGAATACTAAATGGCACCACCCTTGCAGTCATGCATGAAGACTGAGGTGTGATCTATAATTCATCTTCTAAATCCAGAATAGAAGAAAAATGGCCAAAATGTTATCATGAAATACTGGTTCAATATGGTGAAGTGGCATGAGCAAGCAGTAAGTCTATGAGTTAGTGAATACATTTAAAACATTATTAAAAGTGCTGAATATTCTTCACTTGTCCAAGGAAATTGAATTGTGATGCCGGACAACATCACAGCCGTGGATGAGCTTGTGCAAGCAATTGAAAATCATGTGAAAGCAGCAATTCATAAAAATAAACTGTGGGGTTTAACCAGAGGCATGTGGCTACAACATGACAATACCTGTCCTCAAACTGCTGACTGCATGCTGGAAATGGTACAGGAGATTAGGTTCAAAGTGTTACCTGACCCTCCATGTTTACCAGACTTACAAAGAGTGGGTATCTAGCCACTAAAAGAAGCATCAGGATGTTACTTATCAGATAAAGAAATAAAGACAGTGGTGTGTGAATGGATGTGAGACAAAAAATTCTCTCTTGGAAAATATACTCACTGACATTGTACAGCAGAGATGTGCAGAATAAAATAAATGGGAGCTACATTGATGTGTGCCCTATATTTTGCTTGTTAGGTGATTTTAATTTCTAACTTTCATATTTCTTACTTGAATCACACAATACAATTGTTTCTTTCTTGGTTTATTTAATGACATTTAAAAACAACATAAGTAACAAGCTCCATAAAACTTATGCCTGCCAAATACACAATATTCAGAAACAAAACACTTGCTTTGGAAATTAAACTAATCTAACTCGGCATACCTTTATGCCTCCTTCATGCTGCACATGCACATGCTGGAAAGCTTCTCCTTGGGCCTCAGACATCTCATGTAATTTTTTACTAGGGTCCCAGTACTCTCTGACTTGTAGATTCTCTTCCTGCTCTCTCCTTTCTACAAACAAAAGTATTCATATCTGTAAACTTGCATAGTTACTAATATCTCTGTCTTGGAGTAGGTATACTCATATGATAAGGGAATTGTAACATTTCAAGGGTGAATGATAAATCACACACATACACATCGTAACTACTATGTGATTCAAATAAGTTTACTTCCAAAATTTAAAAACAATAATTATCATATGAACAAACATAATTTATCAAAATGCTAAAGCAGGAATTAGACTAATTAGCAAGGGAATGTTGCTAATCAAGATCACTGTTGGAAGGTCTATGTGAAAAAATGGAGAGGGAACGAGAAATAGACATGGCAATACCATAAACCTACCTTCCTTCATGAAATCATAAAATATGTTAAGTATGCTAGAAATGAACTTATATCCTTATATCAGGATGCAATAATGGTGAATGAATCAACTTCAAAAACCATGAACATTTTATATTTTGAGCTTCAAATAAGCATCATTATGTATTTTTAAAAAATATTGTTCTCCAATACTTATCAAAACTTTATACCCTCCAAGTTAAAAAGTTCATCCTTTTCTACCAGCTGCTTTTCAAAGTCATGTGCCAACTGCTTCATCTTCTGTGCATGAATATCTTCCAACTCAGCAAATTGCTTCTCTTTTTTCTGGACGTCCATGAGGGTCTTGCCCAGTTGATCTTCCTTTTCCATAAGCATCTTCTCCAAATCATGCACTCCTCTTGCGTTTTCAATCTTAGCACTTAAACGATGTTCCAGATTTGCCTTCTCTTGTAGGGTGTCTTTCAGTTGCTTTGTCAGTTCATCTATAACCAAACAACATCTCTCCTGCTCTGCCATCTCCACCTGCAGTTTTCCCATATTTTCTGTTGTGGCAGTTAATGTTTGTTCCAGATCCAGCTTTTGCTTCAAAACACTGTCCAGCTTTTCCTGCAAGTCTTTATTCTCCACATATAACTTTTCTATTTGTATCTTCTGTTCTTCTTGCTTTCCTTTCCTACTATTTTCTTCATCATTTAACTGCTGCGCTAAAATTTGTTTCTCTTGCATTAGATTTCCAAACTGTTTTTCAAGATGACTTTTTTCCATGAGAATCTTTTCAAGATTCAGCTTTATTTCCTCTGCTACTCTTCCCTCACAAATGGACTCTTGAAGCTCCTTTCTCAACTCCTCTAGCTGTTGTGTCACAAGTTCTTTTTCAGAAGTAAGGGTTTCATTTTCTGACTTCAAATTTATCAACTCTGACTGAAGACTCTGAATTTGATCGGTGAATTCTTTCTCTTGTGTAACATCACTGTTAATAATATTTTCCAGAGCAGTCTTTTCTGTTTTTAGCTGTTCACTTAATTCATAATTTTCTTTATTCTTCTTCCTTAAGCTATCAACAACAGAATTCTGCTGTTCAAACTGCTTCGCCAAAAGATCATTACTTTCTTTCACACTCCTACATTCTTCTTCTAACAATTTAGACCTCTGCAATTCCATGTTCAACTGCTCTTCTAGTTTAATATTGAGCTGCTTGATATCTTTCTCCTTTGTTTCCAACAATAATTGCTCTTCTAACCACTTTTCCTTCTCCTTATTCAAAGTAATTAATTTTGCTTCTGTTTCCAGGATCTGATTAGATTCAATATTAGATCTGGATAAAATAGTTTCCATTTCAGCTGCCATGATTTCAAGCTGTTCCTGTTTTTCTTTCAGTAGTTGACCTTGGCTAGTGTTTCCCTTGCTAATATTTTCCATTTGGGCTGAAAGGAGTTGTTCTCTCTGATCAGTTTGCTCCAATCTGAATTTCAAATCTGACAGGTCTTCCATAGCTTTAATAAGTTCTTCTTTCAAAACCGCAGCCTCAGCCGACAGCTCTATTTCTCTCTGCTGAGACTGCTCTAGTTGAGATGTTACAAGTTGAAATTGTTGCTTTTCATTCTTTAGCTCCTTCAGTAATGACTGAAATTCCATCTCAAGTTTTGTAATTTTTACTTTATCTGATTCTGATTTATTGTTCCAGGCTTCTTCCTGCAATTTCATGTTTTCAACAACCTTCAACTTTGTTTCTTGAATATCCTCAATTTGACCCTCCAGGGACTGTTTTTCATCATTGACTTTCTTTAATCCATTTGATAATTTCCCTATTTGTATCCTCAAACCTGTTACTTCATTGCTTGAATCACTTAAAGAATCAGTCAGCCTTTCTATTTTCTCATTAAGAGCATAATTTTCTTCCTTGTGTCCAGTCAAAACAGATGTTAATTCATCCACAGTTCCAGATAGCATCATTTTGTCATTAATAACAACTGTTACCTCTAATTTCAGTGATTCACACTGTTCTTCTAATTCCTTAACCTTTTCATCTAGTTTATTTTTTTCCAATTTCAAGTTCTTATAATTGTCACTGATTTTTTTCAATTTACTTTCAGCAATGTTTACATCACCTTGCAATCTTGTAATTTTATTATTGTATTTATCATGCTTTTTCTTTAATTCACTTATCTTTATATCTTTTGATTCTAATTCAATTTTGTAATCACTTGCAAGCTTTGCCAAATCTTCATTAGCTTTCTTAGTTTTAAGAGTTAGTTCCTTCTGAAGGTCAGTTACATTGTCATGTAGTTCAGATGTTTCTTGTTCTTTCTTCTCGAGAGTTTTCATCACATTCTGCAATTCATGCTGAAGTTTTTTGATTAAAGCATTATTTTCTGAAACCTCAGTTTCCAAATTTTTCTTTGACAATTTCAAATCTTCTAACATTCCTTCAAAGTTCCTTCCAGACTTAATATTTGCTTCCTGTTCACTTAACTGTTTTTCTAATACTGATAAATTATCTTTCAACTTAGAGTGAATATTAACTTTCTCCTGCAATGCCTTGCTGACAGTCTCCACTTCCTTCTTGGCCAGATTAAACACATCCATTACTTCAGACCCTATTCCACCAACTTCCTGTTTTATGCAGTTTAGGCTACAATACACATCTGTCCTCAAAGTCTGAAGAGAAAGCTTCAACTGTGCAACAGCCTTCAGGCTACCTACTAGACATGAACCAAGGTTTTCCTTCTCCTTCAAAGCTTTCATACACTCTTCTACTGCTTCATTCAACTTTAATTCAAGATTGTGAACTTTCCCTTTCAAGGATGCTATCTCAGACGATAAACTATTCAACTCTGCATCTCTGTTTTTCAAAGTAACATCCATATTTCCCATTTTATTTATCAAATCTATGTATTTCTTTTCAGCTTCACTTTTCTTTGACAACTCCACATGCAGCTGTGTCTGTACCTCTGCCAACACTTTTTGCCCCTCTTGAAGTTGCTGTTCATGCATGTCATTCAACTCCTTGATCTCTTGGTCTCGTTCTGAAAGTTTACTTTCAGCTTGCAATCTATCAGCTGATTCAAGTTCAACTTTAGATTTCAGAAACATTAATTCTTTATTATGTTCATCAGCAATTAGTTTAGAGTTGACTTCAAATTCTGCGATCACATTCTCCTTCTCTGCAAGTTTTGTTTCAGCAGCCAGTAGTTTATTCTCAAGTTCCTTCATTACCTCTTCTAGTTCAGAATTCTCTTCAGAATTACTATGGACCTTCCAAGCTGAAGATCTTTCATTCTGTATGGATTTAAGCTTCAGTTCTTTATTTGCTTGATCCTGTTCCTCAACCTGCTGTTTCAGTGTCTGAATTTCAGCTTCAAGCCCCAAGTTTATTAGTTCAAGTGAGTGCAGCTTATCAGACATTTCTGTTTCCAGGTTTATTAATTTTTGTTGCATTTCTTGTTGAAGCAATTTCACTGCCTGTGCTTTTCCTCGAGACAGCTCCTGTGGAAAAAAAACAACTTCCATTAAACATAAATAAAGTGATTTCCATAATGAGGTTCTCCATATTCTTCATACAAAATTATAAAATTGGAATATTTCCAATTAATTTGCATAACAACATAATAAAACAGCTGTGTGTAGAAGACTTGTATAATTTCACATTACCAGCCATTGTGAAAAATGAAAGAACAGAATAAAAAAAATATACTTAAACAGACTAATATCCAGAACATAATAGATAAGAAAATCAAGACTATACTTTATACTTTTTTATAAACCTCTCCATGAAGATCTTTTCCTGACTTTACCAGTCTTGATTAGTTTTTTCATATATTTTAACAGTTCTTGTCTTTCATTTTGATTTATTTTACCCCTTTACATCTTTACATCATAATTAAGTTCTGCAAATTCAACTCCTACTTCAAGAGAAAATTTTAGGTGCATGGACATTTGATATTAATTACACCACATTTCCACTGCATATACCTTGAATGATGTTTATTTAAAGATGAGATCTATATTGAGCTCTACCTTCTAATTACTATTTTCTGTGGGGATAAAGATGATTTTTATTTTTTAAAAATTCTCACCGGCTTTCTGTGTCAACATTGTACAGGGTGATTCAAAAAGGACTTTACAACTTTGAAAGTGTATAGAAATTTATTCAGAAGGCTTACAGAATCGGTTGAGGTGTCATTTTGTAGCAAAACAAATCAAGTTTTACCTCAAACAGTCATTTTGGTTCGATGTGATTGCAATTGGTGATACTGCAGACATCCCACCTGAAATCAATTT
>NW_019060413.1:388874-409941 GCF_000696155.1 Zootermopsis nevadensis
CACAACGTGAGTCAAACTTGATTTGTTTTGCTACAAAATGACACCTCAACCGATTCTGTAAGCCTTCTGAATAAATTTCTATACACTTTCAAAGTTGTAAAGTCCTTTTTGAATCACCTGGTATTTAATCTCCATTTTGTACTAAATCATAAGCTTTCAGAAGTTTTAGGGGAGGCATTTTCCAACCATGGGCAACAATACAGATTGTTCATTTGAATTACATCTAACAATTTCATCATTATCTACAGTTTCATCTAAAAGTGCACTTTGTTCTAAATCTCTAAGTACACAACATCAAGAAGGCTTGGACATGTTGACTATGATGTCATAGCCTTTATAGAAGCTTTATTTTCTTTGCTTGGTTGGTTGGTCTCTCCTTCATTCAAGGTTACAGCTATACAAATGAAAAGTTCAGAGCCTTCATGATAGTTCCATTCAAATAGCATCTCAATATGATTGTTAGTTTTGTGACAAGAGACCATATCAGTGCAGCTTGCAGCTGAACGTATGGAATAAGGGAAACTGTAAAGTAGAACATTTAAATGACCATGTACCCTGGTCATTAATCCATGCTAAATGGTTAATCATAAGCTTCCCAGTACCTGCATGAGATTATGACGATCTTCCTCAGAATTTCCAACACCTTCTGCTGCTGGTGCAACAGCAACTGATTTCAGTTCTGTCATCTCCTTCTGCAAGCTGGTGGCTATATAATATTGATGGAAAAAATAATTCTGGTTAAGTAATATACTCAGCAACATATAACTATTACAGCTTAGTCCAGCACAGTCCAACTGGTGACCCATGGGCCACACCTGACCTGAGACCACTTGTAACCAGGTCTGCAAAATTATTTTATATTTTATCACTAGTTAGCACAAACTCAATTACTTTCTTTGTTCCAGAGGATTTTAAACAAAAACTGTGATTCTTATAAGGTCTGCTGCTTTACATACAAGTACCACATGTTACTGACTTTAAAATCCTTCAATAAAATGCATGTTCACCAGGTAAGAACTTTGTCAGATACAAGCTGTTACAGCTTCAAATTTAATATATGTAACTCTATATAATAATATGTGCACATTTCAAAAAAAATTATATTTTAGTATAGGCATTACAATGGTAATTCATCATTTATGAATTAATTATTTTTAAAAAATTTCCATGAAGGGTTTCTTGGCTATTGGGTCCAATAGCAAAACTAGACTTGGCCTAAGCAATGAAGAAACTTGGGCCACCCTGGTTTAGTCCATATATTCATTTTTGCATGGTGCTATTCATAAGTCTGTCCACGAACACTACAACAAAACAGGCCACAACTTCTTTTCCTCCCTTTCTCTAACACTTTTGTTCACAATCATCCTGCCATATATCATATGACAAAACACAACCTCAACAGTTACAAGAGCATCATAAAAGTAACCAAGTAACCATTATACTGCTTAACAAATTGTGAACAAAAATATTCTGAATATTAAATTCACTATGTTAAAAGGGGCAATATGATTAAAATAAATAAAATATGTAATATGATTTTTGAGACATTGTTACTTGGAGTGTGTGCTGATGAATGGATTATAAAAAGAATAATGCTGAAGAAACAATGTCAAAATGTTATTAATGACACAGTTTTATTTTCATGACACAACACCAACTACATTTAAGAATGAGTGTAATTTAGTGCAACTCAATATGAGTATCACATATCAAAGCATTATTCCACTTCAATTCAGACCCAACCAAGCATGATAGGCAACAATGCAGTGGCCCACAGTACTGTTTACCTTTCAACCATAAATGATATCTTGATCAGTCCTAAAAGAAGAAAACTACTGAAGATAAGTCAGGACTTCTTCGTGGACAAGAAATAGACTATCTCCACCTCATTCACACTAACGAAAGGGTTAACTAATAAAGAAAACAAAGTAATCTTTGTAATTACAGTAGCACACACAGTCTGGAAGCCAGTACAACTCAAAGAATTAAGTTTATTTGGAGGAAGTGCTTATCCCAGGGTTTAAATTGGCACATATTAAAAAAAACTGCTGCTCTACCACAACAATTCAGGAGTAGATTTATGTTTTGAACATTAAAGTATTTATAAAAGCCATAATATAATATAAATATATAACTCACCTCTTTCAAGTAATGCTTCCTTATCATGTGTTATTTGTGCTAACGAATCTCTCAAAGATTTAATCTGTTCCTCCTTTGCCTCTAATTCCCTATGGATTGCCATTTTATTTTCGGCCAAAGAAAGGGCAGCATCTTCCTCCCTTTTGTGCAATGTATCCAATTCTTCTACCAACTTCCCTACCTCCTGCTGAGCTGCAGTTAGATCCTGAGTTAATGCAGACAACTGTGCACTACTTGATGCCTGTTAATGCATTTAAAACAAAATCAAGCTTGATAAACATCTTCATTCTAAAATCTAACATCTCATACAGAATTTTCATACCATATATCTAAATATAACTTAATAAAAAACAAGAATTAGGCACTGTTATAATACATCTGTATGTCTTACATAAGCAAACAAAATACAAACAGTAATCCAGTTTTTTGTACATACTGCCCAAGCTTTGAAATCCAAACCTGACTGACCTTGCTCTTGTAAACTATTTACATCTACATCAACTGAAATATGGTATCACAAAGTCATAACCAAAAACTGTACTTGTGCAGGGACATATCCAATGAGACTTTCATTCATGTAGTCACCAGGGGTAAAAAGTCCCAAATTTCATCTAAACAAAAGTGTGAATATCTTCCTTCTCATGTTTCTTGAAACTGAAGTGCTGTGGCAATCTTCACTTACTTCTAAGTATATTCTTCTAATAAGTATTGAAACACATGCGCTCAAGTAAAGGATTCCAGTAAACACATATTTCTTCTACACATAACTGACACAGATTATTTTTTTAAACTGCAAACTGAACACTCATTGTTACTATTCATAATTCCAAGAACTCAACTTGGTAACTGTTCCTGTTCAGTGACAATTGGTTTCTTGGATGAATGAGAAAAAAAAGCAGTACATTTCTTTTTGTGTACCTTCTCAGAATAAAGAAAAACAATAAACTTCTCACACTTTTTAAATTCTCTTTATACATCAGATTTCACTGTCCCTTGATTCTGCAACACATGATCCAATTCTATTTATTTACCTTTGTATCCACTACGGTCTTTAGAAGTTGTTGATTTTCTAAACTGAGGTGAGATATACGTTCTTTATTGCGTCTGATCGATTCCTTACATTTGCTGAGTAACGTTTCAAGTTTCCAAACTTTCTCTGTAAAATAACAAATTCGTCAGTTAAATATTAGGTTTGCAAACAATAAATAATAAGGAACCAGCAAAATGAGCAGCGGTATAAAAAAATTGAAAAATCTAACAAGGCATCTGCACTCTTTACATTTTTATAAAGATGTCAGTTATGGCTACATATAAACATAATTCTGTTTTTCTGGATTTCTTGGTTTAGCAACTTGTTCAGAATCACAAACATTTTTCTTCAAAATGTATTTTTTATGGTTCAATGGCATTAATTACTTGTTCCACTGATGATAAAATTGAACTCACAATTATGCAAATCATGTTTTGTAGTATAAATAGGTATTTATATAAAGCTATGATTACTACATACATTAATCACTTCACTACTGCTGCTTCTCTCAGGGTTCTTAATATATTACCTCTTACTTTGTCCAAACTTAATTTTTTTTCACTTCAACTGACTCAAACAAATGACTGACCTACAGTAAACAAAGTACAGTCAAAATTATTTTATAATGAGCACAGTTATAACAACATCTTGACTGTTGAAAGTGAACAGAAAAGAGTTGGTTGGAAATGATGTATTTTATGAGCAATATTTCATAGTAGTTGAGAGCTTCACAAGTATAACGAGCAAATCTTTAAGCCATTATAATGAGCAGTGGCTGAACTGCAGTACAAGGGACTAAGATGTATTATTGCTTTGCCTATTTATGACATTCTCCCCCTTATCTCTTTCCACATCCCTGCCGATAGCAATTTAGAACCCTTTTAACAATATTTACACTCGACATTTACAGTGTGTTTGGTTCGATGAATTCCATTATCAGAATCTCATTTAGTTCGGTATGCTACTCATGAAGAGCACAGTGCTCGGTCCAGTGGTGTAGTGGAAATCCCGGCAGACCCTGCATGGTGGGGTGCCAAGGGTGTATGAATGCTCTCAGGTATCAGGGCAAATATAGTGTTCTAAATGGTTACTCATGGTGGGGGAGGGCAGAATGATTTCACTACACCGCTGCATCATTTGAACAGAGCATGTCGTATGCTGTAGGTGCATAAGACATTGACATTTTTGTTTTTTCCCCAATCTCTTAATACTCTCTTCTATCTCTTCCCTAATGTTATGAATTATCAGAAGACCTAGGGAGAGAAACTACCTGTCAAACAAACGAATGAAATTTTTCTGTACCGATATGAAACATTCAGCCACAATAACGGATATAACGAGTAACAGTTATAATGAGTAATTTTCCTTGGTCCCTTGAATCTCATTATAACCGAGTTTGACTGTATATCAATGCTATAATAAGAAAATACCACAGAAATATCCAAAACAGATATTTTCAAACTATTATATATTGAAATATTTCAGGTAATAAAAAGAAGAGAACTGAATATACACATTACTGGTGGTATACTAAAGGGCAGAGTTGTGGCAAAACTGTTGATAGCACAAATCTACCTATAGTAAAATCAAAACAAGATGTGGCAATACTGTTAATGGTTTAAGGTTATCCGCTAAGTATCTATTTTCTTGTGGTTATATTTCTGTTAGCATATTATACAATTTTTTTATTAGCGGATGAGGAACAAATGGTTCATTCAAACATAAGTGGAAGTGTAGTGAGTAAAAGGAAGCGTCACCATATGGTAGTGACTGAGGCAGACTGTGATGCAGTAAACATGGGGTACATACCAAAATTTGTGCAAAATTTGTAAAATGCATCACAGGATGATTATTAAAAAATAGTGAACTGTTGGGAGCCAATACACAAATAAAAAAACAACAAGAAAAGTGAATTAGCAAATATGACTGGTTCATGGTACGCAGAAATGCCTAAACACCTCTGATTAAGAAGACACAGAAGCATCCAAACAATGATGTGGAACATTTTGTAACATTTTGGGACATTATTATTATTACCATCATCATCATCACCACCACAAAATCAATTCATGAGCCAGTTCAATGCAGTAGCCGCCTTCACAGCCTATATTCCCCCACTCACATGATGGTCTCTCAAGTAATCTTTGTCCATTTGGTTTGGAGTATATTTTTTTAGATTTCATGACAATTAACACAGTTCTGTTTTTGTTTACCTTTCAGTACCAAATTTGTCTCATTAATGAGGGCTGGATCCTCTTGAGGATGTTTCATTGGCACAAGTATAGATGGCTCTCCCTCTGACAAGTCAATCAGCAGATTTTCTGAAGAATTCACTTTCTGATTGTTTGGATCAGGTTCCTCCTTACCACCATTCAGTTTTAACAGTTCTATTTTTGTGTATAAAGTGCTGATCAAATGATCTTTTTCTTCCAAGTCATTTCTTAAGGCATCTTCTAAATGAGCTTTGGCTTTCTGCTCTAATTGGCACTGTTCCTTCAACTCTGCAATTCTTCGCAATGCTTTATCCTGACTCTCCACCAAAATAGTCTGGAAAAGATGTATAACATTATTAATACAGAAGTAGGTGCCGTAAATCAGAAGAAGAGATGCCTTAAACCTTGTTCCTACAAACACCATCAGATTTCAAAGAATAACTTTTGCTGTTTTTCAATCTGATTCAAGTGCACAAGAAATCTATAAATTACACTGACCTGTATTACACAATTAAGAAAGCCTGTAAAATGCAACTTTGCTGTCTAAAGATTCATATATAAAAATTATAATTAGGAGATACAGCAACTTTACAAATAGACTACTGTTCATAGTCATACAGTGAGGTCATACTATTCCTATCTAATTAAACTATAAACCAACAAACATAAAAAAATGTTCTATAAAATCTTCTCGGACAATCAGTCACATCAACTGGTTTACTACGGTAACCAGTTGACGCGGCTGATTGCCTGAGAAGATTTTATTTATTGTACTCGCCACAAAAATCTCAAATCCTATATAAAAAAATGTTGTTTCACATCTGTAATGTTTCTTTCTCATACAGTACATACCCAAAATCATAAAAATTCTGTAGTCACATGATACATTTAACATACAGGTTTTGTACCTTTGCCTTAACATTCTCCCGATCAAGTTCTCTATAATGTCGTACCAGATCTGCATATCGTCCTTTGCACTTTGTATAGCGTGTTTGCACCTTGCGGTATGCTGCATACAGCTGTTCCTTACTGATTCTATCCAACTGGTAGCCAAGGGAATCCTCTACTTCACTTGCAGACTCTAGATCAGACTGAAAATCAAAATCAAGAAATGATGAATAGAATAAAATATTTGTGATATTTTACAATCTGCAGAGCCAAGGTAGCACTCAGATTAAAGTGACTATGTTATGAGCTAGATGAGTGAGTCTGATTCTGCCAGGGACAGACATTTTTCTTGTTGATACCATATCCAGACAAGCTCTGGGACCTACCCCAGCAGCTTTCTTCTTGAGGGTAGTGGCTGAGCATGAAGCTAACCACGTACCTCATCAATAAAATAAAGAATTTCTATAGCTATACATCAACAATCCCATACATCATCATGACACGGTGCTTAATTAATCGTTATCAACAGTGTATCACGTCTTATTCATGGTCCAGTTAACAAGCATTGCACTAGCATACCACTAAACTGTTAACCCTGGAGTTAAAGTTTGGCTGGAAGCCCTGTAATATGGAGGTTTAAATCCCCTGTTAATGTATGATAAAGGTTAAGATCAGGGTTGCCTTTTGCCTTAATCTGTTGCCATCCGTTTTTGTCTTATGTACTTCATGAATTAATTCATCTAAAAACATTTTCATTTCTTACATAAAATGAATGTGCACAGGGAATGTCACATGTCTGTCAACATCGTTCATTTCCAAACTAATAAACAGACTTCAATAATGTTTCATAATGGAGAAGACAATAAAAACTTGACTAGCAAAGTTAACTGGTGTTGTATAACTCAAAATTTGCATAAAGCCAAAATTAAACTTAATATTCCCTAATACAGCTGGTGATATAACACATTCAAATGTGCCATAATATATTATCATCATCAACACTTTCATTTGAAACAGTTTTAAATACTTGGGAATGATAACAAATCAAATTTGCATTCATGAAGAAATAAATTCTGGGAATGCTTGCTACTATGCAGTTCATAATCTTTTGTAATCCCATCTGCTTACTAAAAATGTAAACATTAAAATATAGCATTAAATGAGTATCTCCTATCTCACTCCTACTCAGTAGAAGAATTTATAAATATATGTAAGTAATAATGGTGATTGTTCTCATCATAATTATTTTGCTGTAATACTGTAGTTCCAAAAATCTGTCAAAGCTGTTATAACTATGTATTTATATTTGTACTAGAAACAAGAATTGTATTTGTGCTATGACATGTTCTACATCCTTGGCTTAGGCCTATGATGGATCTATGGAATCTAAATAAATTCTATTCTATATAACATCATAATTTTACCTGACATTTTATATGGGAGTGAAACTTGACTCCCACACTACTGGAAAAACAGACAGAGGGTGTATGAGAACAGAGAGATGAGGAGAATATTATACCTAAGACAAAAGTGATGGGAAGCTATGAGAAAATGCACAATGAGGAGTTCCATAATTTCTACTAATCACTTCTTATCAGGATGATCAGATTAATTGCATGAGATAGTGATTCAATTTGCATGAACATGTTTAAATCTCCAATAAATGACTATCAAGGTCAATAAGACATGCAAAATCATGAAAAATTTGTAAAAATACAAGTACTTCACTGGAGTATATATCTGTACTCTTGTTCATTTAATGCTGTCTCATCTGAAGAGGTTATAATTTTCAAATAAATACAGATATGACAATAATGTGTGGTGAATTGGAAAGGCTAGGAAAAGAATTTGTTTTTATTTGTATCAAAATGCGATCCTGAAAGGACTGAGGAGTTTGCTAGGAATATATTCATAATCTGAAACTGGTGACAATGATCATTTTATTTCTAGCATAAACCTATATATATGCATAAAAGAATGCAATCTTAGATATAAATAAAGAAACGATGATAACAAAGTTAAAAAGAAGCAAACAGTAACTTGAACATTTCTGTCACACCTGTAGACTATGTGAATTCAACACAGATGGTTCAAAGGTGGGAAACAGTGAAGATGCATCACTGGTCACTGAACTTGTTGAAGAATGGCGTGATCTTCCACCAGCAGAGGGTACTGGAGTAGACAGTAGAGCTTCACCATGTAAATTCACCGACTGGAATCCTTCAATCTTTAAAGGTGAATTTTTTGGTGTTTCTACAAAGTAGGAAGAAACATTTAAAAGTTTTCATTCCATCAGACACAACTTAAGATATCTAACTGCAGGAACATCCTAAAAAGACATGTTTAACACAACCGAACAGATCATGTTAAGCAGACAGGCAGTTCTATTTATAAGAAGTACATATCTATTGCTCCTCTTGGCAAGACTAATAAATTTATTTTCTTTTTGCAATTATGCATCTGCACTTCAGCCAATTTGTTATGTACAGAATCTGGTATCTTCATGTGTAATTCAATACTATTCTCTTGTTTACTTCATCTTAGGTGAACATCGATAATTACATATTAATTCCAAAAGTGAAGTTCTACACAGTAAACAGACGTCCACTCCCATTTCATGCAACATGTCAATTCTAGTTTGACTTGATCTGTACCTTCTTGCAACCCCACTTACCTTCAGTCTCATCACCAATGCTAAAATGGTCATTTGAGGTAGGTTCAACAATGGAACTACTTGACGGAGACACTACTGCCTGAACAAGAGAAAACGAATAATTATATTCCTTTGCACTGTTCGAAGAATACTAAACTTGACTCAGTATTGGGAAGTCACTATTTGCTAGTTGCAATAAACAAACCTGGGCCAGCTGCTGTACAGATGCAGAAAGCTTTAAAGGAGACTGTTTTACTTCCTCCGCTATTTTGTTTTTAAGCTTCGCAAACATATCTGTAAACGTGACAATTAATAACACGAATGTTTACGTGGACATTGTTGATTGTAATTGTGCTGCCCCCACATATCTGGTGATACATTACAGAACTTACATGCATTTGGTTATCTGTATTTCACATTGTTTGTCATTTACCCGGAAGATGTCATTGGAGTAATCACTGGCGTTTTGACTTGCGGTAGTCACGAGGGTCGGGTCCTCATATCTGTGATACAATCCATGTATTGTATGTTTGCAATTTATTCATTAGGAGATTACGTATGTTCCGTGGAGTGTGAGTCAGAAATTAGGAATGTGTAGTGTTGTCTGTTGACGTTAATAAGAAATAGTTACTATTGTGTTTTGAATAATTTATAGACGGGTTTGTATTATGAAAAGAGATTAGCAATTTTGTACTACACACAATACACAAAACTAGGTTCATTGTGCCTAAAGAAAAGTGAATCAGTCGGCATGGGATTCATTAGTTTCATTTGGAAAAGTTTACTTAAAATAACATTTATTTTCTTTCTTGTTACGTTGATGCCCGGATTGCCACCTTATGTTCAGTTTACCGAGTTCAGAGTTTCCGAACCACCTCCATTGGAAGGCTTATTGAGTGTAAACTCATTGTTAAATAATGCCGAACAGCTATACAGTGGTAAGGTCCATGGCCCTGAAGCGTTTGCAGACCATAAAGGAGTTCTGTATACAGGGCTGCATGGAGGAGAAATAGTGAAGTTTGTTGATGGTAAAGTAGTACCAGTAGCAAAATTTGGGAAACCCTGTGATGGTTTCTGGGAAGAAACAAAATGTGGACGACCATTGGGAATGAAATTTGGCCCAGATGGCCTTCTTTATGTTACTGATGCATACTATGGATTGTTTAAAGTTAATGTGAACACTGGTACAAAAACACAACTTGTGTCAGCTGATGAACTAATTGATGGAAAGATTAATAAAATTCCCAATTCAGTTGATGTCGCAGATGATGGTACTGTCTACTGGACAAGTTCAAGTTGCAACTTTCATCTGAATGATGGTTTATTTGATTTGCTTGCAGATGGAAGTGGCAGGTTTGTGGAGATTGTTGTTGCATTCATTCTGGTTGAAAACATCTTCACTTGTATTCCTTTAATCAGAACATACTGATGCTGTACACCAACATTCCTTGACCATCTTTTGAGCATTTTAAAGGAATTTGCTCCAGAATATATGAAAGATCTTTCTCCCCCCCCCCCCTTATTTTTTTATGTTGGCCATTGCCTCCTCCTCCCACTTTAAGTATGTATCATCCTTTGTTAAATTATAGTTTTACAAGTTCCCCAACAACAACATACTCAGGTGTAAAATTGGGTTTGAATACATTTCTTACCATTTGTTCATCCCCCAGGATTTAGTGAAGATGTTCATGTAGGATAACAAACTCTTCTCGGGCTACCAGCCGTATCAGATGGTTTAATGGAGAAAACATCAACATATCAAGAACCATCTTCATTCTTGTCTTCAGGGTACTGAAGATGCCTGAGTACCCTGAGGATGAGGATGAATAGTTCTCAAAATGTTGATGTTTTCTCCATTAAACCACCTGGCACGGCTGGTAGCCTGAGAAGAGTTCATTATGCTTGGTCACTGTGAAAACTTCAGATCATCCATGCTAATGTAGTCCTCCCCAGTGACTACTACCTAGAAGTAGAATCTTTCTACTCACTCACTCTATGGCAGAGAAAATTCTGTGAAAAGACAATTGTATACTTGGCTTCTCAAATAATAGCCTACATTCTTTATGGAACCTGAGGGTTCATCACTGTGTTTGCAGAAGCCTGCCACTGGACTATTCTGTGCTAGCTGCATCCATTTCGCTTCATCGATTCCAGTCTCCCTTTGGTCCATTTTAATGTTATCCTCCCACCTACACCTAGGTCTTCCCAGTGGTCTTCTCATTTCATGCCACCGGACCAATACCCTATAAACACTCCTCCCCTCCCCTGTGCATGCTTCATGCCCCACCCACCTCATTCTTGATTTTATTACCCCAACAATATCAGGTGAGGAGTACAGGCCATGAAGCTCATCAATGCAACTTTCTCCATGATCCATCCTCCTCCCTTTTAGGTCCCATATAACTCAGCTGGTAAAATTACACTTTTGTATATTTTAATATTTAATTATTTTTTTATATGAGACAAGAGGACAAAACATTTTGGACTGAATGATAGCAAGCATTCCCTGAATTTAATCTGTTCTTGATTTTGGCATGAATGTCATTCTGATTTCTTAGTGTCATCCCCAAGTACTTCAATTTTGTCATATCATTAGATAACTTTATATTTTGGTTGTCTTGAATTCTGATGCTGATACATGATTATATACTTTGTCTTTTCTGCATTTATTTCTAGACCAACATCTCTACTAGCCCTTAAGAGTGTTTCCATGTTTGCTTTTATAATATTTATATTATCGACCAACAGATTAATATCATCAGCATAGATCAAAAGCTGATGTGTCCCATTCAATTAAAAACTTCCCTGATTTTCTTGGACTTTTCCTGATGACATATTCTAAGGCAAAACTGAAAAGCACCGGCATTAGAGCATCTCCTTGTTTCAGGCCATTCTGAATAGGACAAGTGTTTACCTTCACAAATTTTAATTAGCCTGTCTAGATTAGTAGGTGCACCAAATTCAAGCAAAATATTCTAAAGAGCTTCTCTTTTAACTTAGTCACAGGCTGTCTGCTAGTCTATAAATAGTTGATGTAATGTCCCATTGTACTCCCACTCTTTCTCTTGCATCTGGTGAATGTAGAAAATTTGATCACTTGTAGATCTGTTTGAACAGAACCCACATTGATGTTTCCCAATAATTTCATTAACATATGGAGTCAGCCTGGCCAGAAGAATACTGGATAAAATTTAGTAGGTAGATGATAAAGATAAGAGGGAGATTTCTTGATAATTATTAAAAACAATCTTATCACCCTTCTTATGAACTGGTACAATAATAGGTTCCTTCCACTGCTGTGGCTTTTCCTCTTTATTCCATATAGAATGAATAATTTTGTGTATCTCAGAACATAACATTTTGCCTCCTGCTTTGATCAGTTTGGCTGGAATCTGATCAGTACCCATGGATTTATACCATTTCAACTTCTCAATAGCAGTTTCCACTTTGGCAAGGCTAGATTCTGGCACCTTAAGATTATCAGTCTGATCATATGCCTTTACAGATCCAAAATAGTTTCCTCCTGTTTTCTAAATTCCCTAGCCTGTTTACATATCAGACAAAACCAGTTACATCTGTGTCACTGATATTGGTGCTGGCATATTTCCAATGGGACTACCAATCTCCTTAACCAAGTCCATGTATTTTTGTCACAATATATTCCACAAAATTACAAATTTTCCCTGTTGCATGCTGTATGTCAATCCCATCCCATTTCTTGACTAATAGAATGTGAAGTCACAAGTTTATAGTTCTGAATTTTGTCTCCCACTATTTTTATTATTGATTATTTTATGTTGTTAGACCATATATATCTGATTATGCAAAAATATTGATGTATAATACCCCTGATATCATTAGAACTAAATGGTTTTACTGCATTGTTTTCAATTTCTAGTTTGCTCCTTTTTCAAAATAAATATTAACACTATTTTAATATGTTTGTTTACAGGTTAATAAGATATAACCCCAAAACAAAGAGCAATGAAGTGCTTATTGATGGTCTCCATTTTCCCAATGGTGTTGTTGTGTCTCCAAAAGAAGACTTTGTGTTGGTTGCAGAAACAACAAAAAGTCGTATACACAGGTATTATGTGGAAGGCCCCAAGAAAGGAAGTCACGATATTTTTATAGATGGCCTCCCAGGTCTTCCAGACAACTTGAAATCTGATGGTCAAGGAGGATTCCTAGTTCCACTGATTGCAGTCAGAGATAAAAATTATCCTATACTCTTCCAGAGTCTTGGGCCATTCCCTCTAATAAGAAAGTTCATAGCACGTATTCTAGCTCTATTAGAAATGCCATTTGAGCAGATTAACAATATATATCCAAACTATTATGCTAAGAGAATAGTTCACTGGATTGGCCACTTCATATCTGCACGTGGACTTAGTGCACAGGATACTGTTATACTGCAGCTTGATGTAGATGGTAAAATAAAGCATAGTTATCATAACACAGATGGATCTTTATCTGGAATTTCTGAAGCTCATTGGTTTGATGGAGCATTCTATCTAGGTTCTCCGTACAATACATATGTTGGACGAGTCAAACTATCATTTGCCGAGCCTCCGAAAAGCAAACAGGAACAAAAACCTGAACCTCAAAAGGAACAGCAGTCAAAACCACAGCAAGAGAGGCAACCACCACTCCCCCAGCAACAACAAAAAACCCCATCACCACCACAACAGCAGCAAAAACCACCACCACCACAGCAACAACAGAAACTTTCACAACACCAAAAACCATCATCACCACAGCAGCAGCAACAAAAACCATCATCACCACAGCAGCAGCAGCAGCAACAAAAACCATCATCACCACAGCAGCAGCAGCAACAAAAACCACCATCACAACAGCAACAACAAGAACCATCATCACAACAGCAACAACAAAAACCACCATCACAACAGCAACAACAAAGACCACCATCACAACAGCAACAACAAAAACCACCTTCACAACAGCAACAAGAACCACCATCACAGCCACCACCACCACCTCCACAGCGCCTACATCAAAATAAACCTTAAACAAAGTAACAGACTAAGGAAAAACAGGAATTTTTGTTAATACCAGGTTGTGACTGTTCTGTTCTGTGACAGGTGATTGGTTTGGTGTAGGGTATAGGTGTATTTCTGGACAGAAAAGATTCAGTTTCTCTGTAATTATTTGCAAGTCTGCACATTTTTTTTCATTTGCCTTAAAGATTTATATTTTTTATATTCTTGTACTTTGCCTGGGGGCAGTTATTCCATTGAAAATTACCATGCACATGGCATGATTTACAGTGTTGCCATATACTAACAAGACCACCAAAGGAGTAGCTAATGTAAACATCCAAATAAAATACTAAAATAATTGTCATTTTATATAGATTATGTTACTTGGTGTAATATGGCATAGGGTTGACCATACTTATGTTCTGAATAGTAATTTCAGCAGTAGGAAACTGAGTGTACATTTGATATCGTGGTTGTTGATGTATGATTGGATAGCAACAACGATAATTAATTTAAGGAACTTTTTATTAATTTCTTCACACATTCCTTTGGCCATGTTTTCCAAATATGAAGTAGCTGTTGGTTATAATCTTTTGATCTAGTTGATATATTTTCGATAATTGTTGCAGTTATATTTATGCTAAGCTACATTATGGGCAGCTTTGTTATATGTGTTTGTTTTTCGCATATTATTTTATGACATTAAAATAATTTGTTATTGATGAGTTGTTACTTGTTGACCTTAAATAATGATGAAATCACTATAAAGAGTACACAGAGAATAAGGTCTCCTCTTTCCTAGTTGTCCAAGATATCACCCACATATGAAACATAAAGTTACAAACTTATATTTTGCCAGTCAATGTAAACATATCTAAACAAGGTTGGTAAGTTGTATTGTGTAAGTATACAAAAGTTCCAAAGGCACTTTTTATACATGTAATGGATGGCAGCATAATCTTTTCAGCTGAAAGTTGCAGCAGATAGACAAGACATGCCAATAAGGCATTCTTTGTTTACACTGAGGCATAAAGAACACTTGAGAAGTATAAGTAATAAACATAGCAACTCAATCATGAATCCAGTTTTGAATGTCATTGTGGTTCCTGTTCAAACTAGAAAACACTGAAGGTTTAAATATCTAGTGTTCTTCCAGCTTCTGTCATAAGTCAGTATAAACCTCTAAAACCATTTTTTTAAATTGTTATTTCAAGTATTTAATAGAAATGGTATAAAATTATTTGGATTCTGAAAGTCTTGAAAGTATTACCTTTCCCAGCTCTTATACAAGATATAAATGCCATACTCTGAAGGTTAAATACTTGAGAACTTTGAGACTTTTGCGTAACTAAAGCACTCGCCACATCCTTCATCCCCAGTCGGCTTCTACTTTCCTTCATTTGCATCATTCTGGGTAATAGGTTATGAAACATAGTGGGAAGTTATATAAATTTCACTTCAGGTTTGTATATCTTGTCCTGATCAAAGGCAGAGTGTTCATGTTAGCCAGGCTAACTCCATTAATGTGAATACTCCACCCCTAGTCCTGATGGATGCCTTTTAGAGTTCTACATTGGAGCTTTGTTAGCAAACTGAATTTGTCCATCAACCAATTCAGCTGTGGACATAAAATTATTGCTGATCAAGTATTTTTGTTGAAATATTATGTGAATAACACAAGTCTTTGAAAAAATTTGCAGCTTTTATGATAACTAACTAACTAACTAGATGGCTTACCGAACCCGAAGGTTCATCACCGAATTAACCAAAGCCCTCCACCAGACCCTGTCCTGGGCCAAAAAAATACAGTCTCCTTCAACTTCTATGTCCCATAGATCCCGCCTGACATTATCCTCCCATCTACGTCTAGGTCTCCCCAGCGGGCTCTTCCCCTCAGGCTTCCCAACCAATACCCGGTGCACACCTCTTGTCCCATCCATGCTCACTACATGCCCCGCCCATCTCATTCTCGACTTAATCACCCTGACAATACTGGGGGAGGAGTACAGATTTTTAAGTTCGTCATTATGCAGTTTTCTCCATGTCCCATCGTCTTCTCTCCTAGGCCCAAATATCCTCCTCAACACCCTGTTCTCAAACACCTGCAATCTGTGTTCCTCCCTCTGAGTGAGAGACCATGTTTTGCTTTTATGATAGTAAGTTTCAATACAGGATTAAGATATTTTTGCAGAAGTGTTCCTATGGATCAGATTCATTCCATGTTTCTATTATACATTCACACACAGCCAGTAGTCTGACATAACATTGAGTATGCACAGAAAGATACAAAAATCTTCACTTCTGAATGTTACACACAGTTGCCTGTAGACTGAGTAGCTATGAATTTGCATAATCATACACCTAGAATCCCCTTTTGTATATATATAACCCACAGTAGGGGTCAGAGAGCTGCATTCAGTTTCACAGCTTTAATCTCTCCTGCACTCATCGTTGTAATGGATGTGTCAGTAATGCTAGGATTGTAAGCTGAGTTACCAGACTGTATACACATTGGACTTTTAATAGTTTTTACTGTTCACTGTTACACAGTATTGTTTTCTTTTCTACTGTTACCAACTTTGTTCATGTTAATACAGTCTTGTGTACGAGTCAGTCTCATTAGTTTATATAACAATGTGACTGAAAAGTGACAACATGCAGAGGAGAGAAAGTGTATGACAGAGTGGGAAGAGATTTCACATATTTTCTGTGGATTCAGATCTGTTGGCCACACTATACTTCACCTATCTTTGGCTCTAATACTTTTCAAACAGCTGTTTTATGGTGCTCTAAATCTTTTTTTTCTCTCTCTCATCACAGTGTGCTAGGGTTTTTTTTTGTGGGGGGATACTAAATATTGCTGCAGCTCTCCATACAGGTAGTAGTTTGTTTATTTATTTGTGGTTCTATTTAATTACATTGTCAGTAACTCTGATTATATAGCATTGAATAACAGGATTAATGAATAATTAATTTGAAAAAATATAAAAGGAAGTAGTGTTTGGCCAAGTATGAAGTACTACTGTGGCATATATTCAGTTGATAACAGGTTAAAATCCCAACAAGTGTCAGCTCTGATAATGTTTTTGTAATTTTTCTGAGTACCTTGAAGTGAACATTGGAGAGGTTTTGAAAATAAGTTGCTACCTATCACCTTTTTCCTGTTCATAATTAATTTAATTTTTTACATTATAAATTTCAATTTAAAAATATGTATCTGAATTTTTCATAATTGTTGTATTGATTCTGCAACATACTTAACTCCATTTTTAATGAGACTGCCTTGGACCCAAGAGAAAGGAAGTAACAGAGGAATGAAGAAACAAGAAATTTTACAATTTACATCCTTCACCTAAGGTCAGTGAAATCAAGAATATAATGGAATGCACAAAGTGCATACAAAATTTTGGCCAGAATACATTAATATAATAGTAACAGGCATGGATGGGAGGATAATATCAACATTAATAAATACAGAAATATACTGTGATGATGTGAATTGAATTGGATTGTATCAGACTTTTGTAAACATGGTGATGAACCATGAGGCTCCATAACTGAATTTCTTGACTTACTGAACAACTATCATTGTTTCCCTAAAGGTTTGTGACAGTGCTTGATTCATTGTAGAAACATTATTTTTAACATTGTTCACTATCTGAGGTTTATAGACAGCGAACAATGTTCAACATAGTGTTTCAATAATGAATAACTATCATCTGTTCTAGAAAGACTGTCCTATAGCTGTAGTTTACTTTTTTTCTCCTATCATACTGTTATTAAATTTTGCTATATTTATTATGACATGAAATGAATCTTATTATTAATGTGATGATTTTACATATTATTAGGTATATATGTGATTAATGTAAATCTGCTGTTACATGTCTGATGATACAAATGAAATATATACATGGCTCAGGTAAGGGTTCACATGCAAAATTTTGTGATCCCAGTGATGAACAGCAGGGAATTTCTTCACCAACTGCTCAAGGGAAATGGTAGCATAACTGTCATATACAGGAGGAGCACACTTTAATAATAAATTGCCTGCCACTGTAATGTAAATGAATACATTGCAAAGTTGCACTTCTTCATAGTTATATGTGGCTGCAATGACTTGTCAAAAAAGTGAACTTCCTTGTAGATTATCTTTGATTTGTGAAATCAGAAAAATTTTGAGTGTACCAAGATGCACAACTTCATTGACTTTGTTTCCAACAAATGGTCAGTTCCCAAATCAAAATGGATCAGTTTCTTGTCCTCAATCAACAAACTTACTCCAATTGTTCCAGCTACCTTTACTAACAAATATATTTTCAAATTATAGTGGTATGCAATTGGTTATGTGTAATGACATCATAAATTTACATGTCTTGAAAATTAAAAAGTTGCATTCTGCTTATCCTGTTTGTTAATATACTTTACTAACATTGTGTTGTGTACATATAATAATAATGATGATGATAATATTAATAATTGTTTTATGTGATTATACACTCAATATTTTAAGGGATATATTATATCTGTATGCGATAGTTATACTTCCATTTTATGTAAACTCCTTGGTAGCGTGCAGTCCTATGTTATACCTCTCAAGTATATAAATAGAAATTTTCATAGTAACATTTTCCCTCATTGTGTACATAGCAGTATTTTTCCAGTTGTAATAATAACAAAATATCAATGAAGTAAGGAGTTGCATTTCTTTCTCTCTTTGTTTTTCTCCCTGTACTTTCCAATTAGGATGTGGCTGCTCATTTCACATGCAACCCATTTTCTCTACTCATAAGACTAGAATCAGGCTTACTGAAGTCCATAACTACTGATGCCACATTTTTCATCCTTAGATGACACACAATTGCAGTTTTTACTGAGCAGGCTACCTGAAGTGACACCATAATTAACTTGTATCCAGGAGACACCCATTTTGAATCTCAGCCAGAATAGTAGGTATCCAGGCCAAGATTTTTCATGCTTCTGCTAGTCCCTTCTGGATAATGCTGGGATAGTTTCTCAGACTGTTCTTTAACACTACTATCCTAAGTTATTTTGAAACCACTCATGATACATAATCACTTCATCTGATGCAGTATCATAAGACCTATGATCAAAGCATGTATATGTAGTGATAACTACACTTGGGTGTGGGAGGTGCTTTATTCAAATCTATGCCAGAATATTTAGATCACAACACCTTTCAGATCCTTACATATTCACCACTCTTAGTCATCTGACTGTGTAACCTCTATAGTTGAAAAAGCATCCTTAAATAATCTAAGAATAAGTCACATTGCCTTTGAGTCAATCAAAATGTTTTTGCTCTCCCCTTGCTGGTTATTACTTTTTTCTTACATTTTAATGAATGTAATTAAAATGTAACAATAATACTGAAACATGCTGTATATGATGCTCATAAAATCAATATTATATGAAGCCTTTTTGCAGTGTTTTGGTGGCACTGAATAAATAATTGAGAGTTACTAAGCATCGCATGATGAAAGGCACTAAATGACAAGAACTGAATCAGCAATTCTCTCTCAATCACAACTGAATTGCTGGTAGGAAGTAAAAAATAATAAATCAATTTCTAACATACATTAAATCACAAGGAAGCCAAATGAATACTAAAGCTTTCCCCATCCATGTAAATGAGAAACGTTTATATATTATGTATATTATTTTGATCAATCCTTTGTCTTGGTTTTCAAAGAACAGGTCTCTACTATGGATTCTTTTTCACTTCTGCTCGTCTGTCCTCATTGCCTGTACCTTTTGTTGCCATTCTTTTCATACAGATACATTTGCAATATAAAAATTATTCTCCTTTTTGTAGCCACTGATATACCTAAATACTTTGCTACAAGAGACTGTATAGTATACAGCCACTGCTCATGATAAATTGAAACTACACAGATGATTTTTGTTGAATATCTTGTATCATTTAGATGATTCCTAGTTTTTATACCATTTATCATTTAACAGCAGTACTTCAAATCACGCATGTCAGATGAGAAGTTAAGATGATCACCAGTGGTGACCAGTAAAGATAGATGTAATAGATAAGATCTATTTGAAGATATTATCTTGGCATTTTGCAGAAATAAATTGCATTACCATAGGCAGTAAACAAAAAATTTATTAATCAATTTAACCTGTTAAATGTTTTAGCCAAAATTATTGAACTTTTAACGTTGAATAACATTTATAAAATCACGGTACACTCAACGGAAACTTAAGATGTAAGGTAACGCTGGTGTGTAACTTCTTCAAATGCCAATAACTCGAGACCTATGAAAGATGGAAAATATAAACCTATATGTAAATTAAAGAGTAAATAAAGGGCTTTTTCTACATGATGTTTACTTTATTCTATAATGCATATTTTACACATTGTTGAAATAATTACCCAAAACATGTAATAACTGTACCCTCATTCCTTAACTTCAACCGCATGCCACGTCTAAAGCGTGAGAGTTAGATCAGGACATATTGCGAGTGAAATACGTAAATAAACACGAGCTTTTCAAATTTGCAAACAGATTTCAGCTATCTCTTACGGTTTATGAGTTTTGGTCATTTATTTGGTAACAAAGAACGGTTCTAGAGTGTGTGTTGTGTACATGACTCAACACATAGATAAGCTGTCGTCGGTGATGTCAAGTATAGATAAGATGTAAAGGTATGCATTAATGTGTAAATAAAATTTTATTTCAGTACAAATATACTTTTGCAGTTAAACGTTATTCAACGTTAACTAGGGAACCGTGGTTCCACTGTCAATTTTTTTTTCTAAAATATAGGAGGCAAGAATTTTATTAAATTGTAAGCCTCAGAAGGTATTCAATTTTTAAACAAAGAGCAGCTAATATATTTTCTCATATGAAGTAAAAAGAAGTGTATGAAAATATATGTTTGTCTTCTTCTGTAAATTAATTTCCTCTCCATCTTAAGATGTTAAATTAAGTTATGAGAAGCCATATGAGGATCTCCAATTTAAGGAGTAATTTCAGGATGGAAGACTGAAAAGATGTAGAAGTACTTTTATAAAGTTGCTGTTAATTGATCTCATTCTTCCATCCCTCCTCTGCCATAACTTCTGAGAAATTGTTTTAATTAAAGATTTTAAAAAACTAACATG
>NW_019060413.1:409970-436759 GCF_000696155.1 Zootermopsis nevadensis
CACTGATATTATGAATATGGACTCCTAAAGTACTACCGTTATAATAATATTAAGGTTTAAAACAAAATCTTTGCTCAAAGTGCATGAAATAAACATATTATAGGGAGGTCACTTCAGCCTGCCCAAACATTATTTCTGAAACTTCTTAATGGATATAAATTAATTTGCCCATATAATCCTTACTTTATATGAAATTCAAATCAAATCTTGCATTATCTCAAAATGGGCTCTTTGTACAATAGTTGCTATAGGATGTAATGTTTAGGTGTGATCAAGATTTATAACTTTTGTTTGAAACATGTTTTGATGTGGCAGACATTTAACTAAATACAAGCAAAGATAAAATTTTATTTGTTAATATGATTTAACTTTGCACCAGTAGATTAGTTTATGCAATAAATGATCAAGGTCAGAGAGGTATGTAAAATTTCACAAGATTAATTTGGAAATCATGAGTACTCCACTGGAATACTGCCCCATTTAAACTTGTTTAATAATTTGTGTGTTCTGTAATAGATTATACACAAATATCTTTAGTTATTATAATTAATTGTGTTTTTAAATGTAATAGTGAGAAAATGTGTCATACTTTTAATGTATTGTACATTTAAACAGTCGATTATGCATATTTTTAAAATGAAAAATGTGTAGGCTATACAGATGGGCAAACTGCCAATTCTGTGGACATAGGAGGGAGGAGGTGACTTCTCAAGAAGCCCCACAGCAGCCAGTTGGGGCAATACAGTACATGGCTGTTATTCTGAAGGGTTGGTTGGGGGTAAGGGAGACAACAAGATGAAGCCCTGCAAAGCAACAGATTCAGGAAAATATTCACCTATAGTCACTGCATGCATGACTGGATATCAGATTTCAGAGTGAGATGTGTAGAGTTAACTGCAAAATCATATCATTAGTTTTAGTTAGCACTTCGGTAAAAATTAATTTGGAAAAATATGTTATCTGCATAATAATAATTTTAAATTAAAAATTTATACTTTAAATATGATACATGTAATAGTTACCAAGATATTAGAGAGTAAAATATGCATGGCAGAAATCTGAAGAAATTGATGGAAACTTCTGTTTTCTGAAACCATTGTTTCCTTAATTTTTAAATTCTTAATCTTTGCTTCTTTTTACTTTGACTGTAGAACATTACATATAATCAAATTCTGATACAATTTTTGGTAGTGACATAACTTGGCACAAAATCTAGGCTGGCCATTTACAATACCATGTACCACTTTCCTTAACCATCAGTAACCCTAAACTGAGGGAAACTATTTTTAAATGAAGCCTTAATTCAAGAAATATTGAATAGAATTTTTCTGAATTATGTAGAGCAATGTTGTTTTATAAATGGCTAAATAACGTTTCCTGTTTTAGAAATTATTATGTCATTACACAGTATATTCAGAATCTGAAGTGGTAAACCAAAGTTCTACATCAGTACTTTTATGTTAGTCCTTTGGTATGACACACATACATACACTAATGTGTGGCTGAGAAAGTTCTAAAGAGCATTCTTTCCTTGCCCTTTTCACACTTTTTAACAAAGTCTAGCAATAGTAATGTATGAAAAATAAATATAAGAAAACAAACTAGTTTCAGTAATCTGCATGAAATGTTATAATAGATAAAGGAAAAAATTACATAAATGTCAAACTTAAAAAAGAAACGTCATTGAAGATATTTTGTGTGGCTTCATAGCACCGTGATTTATACCTTACCAAGCAGTGCAGCTGCGCAGTGTGGTCAATAATGTTTAACTCCCTTTCCATACCCACTCAAACTGTTTTCACCCCTGGTTCCCCTCCCCCATTTACAGTTGTCAGCAGCATCAACATCCAAGGGGAAAATTCAGGAAGAAAACCAAACTTCAAAGTGCAGTATGAAATATTAGTTTCTCTTTGCTGTGGATAAACAGCCAACAGTGTGAACCTCATTGTCAGAAAAATTAAATCACATCTTTCAAATAGTTTTGTCTAGTACAGATCTGAAAAAAAATTCTTGTGTGATATAACAGTAATGTACTTTTGTTTATCTGAAAATGTCTATACAAATAGCATTATTTATGCTAACCATAACTGGTAGTAACATATTTCTAACTTAAGTTAGTTTAAAAATTTGTTTAGAGAAAAAATAACATTCAAAATGTATAGTGAACCGTTTTTCTAAGGTTATCTATAGACAGACAGAAATATCACAAAAATTGAGTTTCTGGAACTTAAATTTAGCTTGAACTATGGAAATAAAACCTCTAGTGGACATGACAGAACTTCAGAACATCAGAATGCCAACCACCATTTCTAGTGGCAACTGTGCTGGCTATTCCATCACTGGACTGCTCAACTCACTGTCAGCAAGTTCTGGAGGTGGAGACCCTTTGGTATCAGCAGCAGGTCTCCTCTCCACTGGGGGACCTCTGCCTCCATCCACCATAGCATCATCTGTGTCAACACCACTCATCACACCATTTGCTTCACCACCAAAATTCAGTAAGCCATTATTGTCCAGTCTCTATTTAATCCTTTCTGGTCCAATATCAAACAGAAATCAGCATATTAATATCACTGACCAAAAATGTTTAAGAGTTTAAGATAATACAGCTTACAGAAGTTATTGTTCTTGCTCATTCCATAAATGGCAATCTGTAACAACATGGCAGATACACAAACTTGTGGGGTGGTGTGACGTAGTACCACTTGAACATTATAATACTATGAGGCTGCCAGCTGACTTCAGGGTTTAACAGTTTAGGTGTAATACTGCTGCAACACAGCAACCAGCTGGGCTACATATAATCCATCAAAATAATATAATTAAAATAAAACCAATTATATTTTTCTGAGGCCCCTCTTAATGTGAAGCCTTAAGATGTAGTGCCTTATTTAGATTATGCATAAATCTGGCTCTGGTGATAATTAATGAACCATTAGATGTAAGCACATGAACTGTGGTATGGACATAGATCATAAACATATTGACAAATGTATGAAATATTATTTTCAAATTAATTATATACATAGTGACATTGAAGCTTTGAAGTTATGTCCAACAAATTTAATGTACAGATAAAAAGCTCTTCCAGTATTAACAACATTCTGTAATAAATTTAGAAATGCTAGCAAAAATAAAAAGATTACCCAGGTGGGATGCAGTCATTACCACTTATATCCAAGCCCAGAACACTAAATCATAAACTAAATTGTATTTCATTGTTAGATTACAAATTTTAATTACCCAAGTATAACATTTACAACATAACAAATTTGTAGGACTAGAATTAAATGCACCACGAAAGCACGCTTTGTGAGTTGTGCTTAAAATTCCTTGTTTCCAATTAATGGCCTTGGCAGAGCTTGTAATCTAGAAAGTAATATTCCTTTACTTGTATGTGATGCAGGATATTGGACAATACCATTGAATGTAACTTGAGTAAGTTTATTTTAAGCAGAAAGGTGCCAGTATAATGTACTATCATGTATTGCCAGAAAAAGCATATATATGAAATTCATATATTTGTGATATATGCTTCAGTAAACTTCTTTATCCCATTTCATGGTGAGAATAGTCTGAAAAATTAAGTAGCTATTTCATGAAATAATCATAGTGATTAAATATCCCTTTTGGTAAATTCAGGAAATGTTGGTAAAGGTACAGATAAAGAACTGATTAATTTAACAGTGTGATGCACAAAACAACTATTTATAAATTACAGTACGTTATTAAGAAAAGTAAGAAATAACATTTGTTTGTGATATCTATTTGCTTTCTTTTCTGGATGAGAAGCTCAAAATTCTCTGACCCTAAATTTAAAGTTTAAATCTCAGAATGCAATTACTGTCCTCCAGAAATGTTAATCACAACTTATACAAATTTTCACAATTTTGTGTTGTGGAATTTTCATTAAAGTAAAAAAAGTCCGTAAAATTGCATGTTACTTACCTAAATATTAACCATCAATTACGAATATGTATGCATATATGGTAAAATTTTCACTCATACAGAGACTCATCTTTTTGTTTCCATCTTTATCACTATGTGGGAATGTGAGATGCTGGCTGGTGAGTGGTTCTCTTATGCAAGTATATTACAACCTGTGGCTCAATTTAATGGAGATTCCATACGTCTGAAAGATGTTTACAGTGAAACCACTTTATTTAGCATGATATTACAGTAACCATCAGAAGCTGAGTCACCTCCATCATCCAAGCACATTTCACAGTGACATAACACTTGGTGTCTAAACTGAAACACAAATTTTTGATGAATATTAAACTTAAGCAGAGAAACACCAGGATTGAAACAGGCCACCCTTAAAGGCCTAACTCCATGATGGAATGTGATGATGAAACAGAAAATGCAATACACATCACAAGTAATTGACCTGTTAGTCTGGCCATACAGTCATAGTTTTAAACACCATGCTTCCAAGAAATCACAGAATCACGAAGGAAGAAACAAAGAACACATTTTAAAGGAAAATCACTATCACATAGTTCTCCATCTACATTTTGTATCTGCTGGCTCATGACATACAAAACAGTGCTACTTATATTCTATACGAAAGGTAACACAGCCACATACCTCTTTGATACACTTTCTATAAGAGATGTGTGATGTTGCTGCTTGCTGAACTGAAACTAACTTCAAAACCTTAACCCTCCTCACTTCTTTCATCATGAAGTCACATTTCTAAACACATTAAAATTCCCACCCTGCTCCATGTTTCTTGCTTCTGTACACCCCTTCACAAACTCCATTACCTACACTCAGGCACCAATATAGTTAGTGCAACCTAATAATGATCTAAGCTAATTAGAAGTTGTTCCCCAGAGGAGGGGATGAAGGGATGAGGTGTTGAAACTCGATCATGCACTTCTTCAAGCCTGCCCAGCTTCATCTCTATTACAGGACAACTAAAACCCCTTTCCACTGCATGAACTGTTCATTCAATTTGTCAGCTTCAGCAAGTTCTAATAAAATAAAGAGTCTCCTTCTCTTCCTCTCAAAACCAAGCTATCTAATTCAATTTTTCCACAAATGTGGTTAAAGGAATGGGAAAACAAAATGGAAATTCAATAATTTTTTCTATTTCAGCAGCTGCTCAGCATAAATTGGATAATTCAGTTCTTCATATTATTTTTATTAACACGCTGTGTATCATATTTTACAACATGGATTCTTTAAAGTATATCATGGCAATACTCATTCTTCAAATTTTTTAAGTCTCAGGTTTGAATTTTGACCTGAAGAGTAACTATTCTGGTTGAGGTTTTTCATTATTTTCGCAAGTTTCTCCAGGAAAATTGGATGTAACACGACCACTTCATTCCATGACGTTTCCAATGCATTATTCACAGCCATCCTATCATTGATGATACATAACCTATGCAGCTGATACAATATTGTTAAACAAAAGCAAGAAACAAAAACCCTTCATTATTTCTTAAACTGTGTGAAATGATGCTTTCATATCTTCAACTTGCAAATGTACTTAAATTCATGGTAACAGAACCTAAGATTCAGCACTACTAATTTCAAAGCCCACCGCTGGGCACTTTTCCTAAGATATGCTTTAATATTATCCTCCCACTTCCTTTACATTATGAACAAAGCCCAAGTAAATAACAGGAATAAATAAGACTTATTTCCCTTCTGCTCAAGACTTCATAACGGTTACAGACTGATGCTCAAAATACAGAATGCATTTATTTTTTATTAATTTTAAGCAGTAAAATAGAATGCATGACTTGCAAATTGAATCTTCCCAATGGACTAATATAATAGGAACACAAATATACAACCAAAAATATGTCTAGCATGTGCCCAGTAAGGAGAAAAAAAAACTAATTTGTGTGTGACAGTACCCATAAGCATGATTCCAGAATGATAAAATAGGAATTAGAATGTCTTTTTAGCAGAATATGAAATCATGAGGTCTAAACCACAATGGAAACTTTATAATTTTATGCACTCACAAAGTTTTAACTTTTACAAAAGTAAAGGACCCATTCTGACCATGTATAACTGAATCTAAGACCCTCTGAATGAGAACTCAAGTGTCTTACTGAAAAGCCATTGAGTCCCTCATTAATTTAACATAAATACATGTATTAAACTAAAAACTAATTTTGTGCATATTTTTACTTTTTGTACAGTTCATTTTTGTGTACAGATTACAGTGATGCTATATTAGGGAATGCACCATCAACATCACTAGCATTACTGTCTTCACCTGGGTCTCCCCTAAGTTTGCCAGGTCTAGGAGGAACACCTCCCACCTCTGGAAGTCCCATCAAGAGAAAACAACGCAGATACAGGTAAACATCAGTATAAATTTTAATATAAAGCAAGAAAACCTCCAAAATATAATCTTAAAATGAAGCATCCTGTTCTGTAATGAGGTATGTAATAGCCATCTACACAGCAAAATAGTGAAGGAAAATTTTCAGATGCTAATTAATGTTAATTATATAACTTCTCATACATTAGACATTGTAGGACTTACTTATTCATTTCATAACATAATTTTTCTTCACTGGTCAGTCTTATGGTTTTACACATCTCTCCAATTTGGCTTTAATATGCCTCTCCAACCTGAAATAATCTTATATTAGCAGTTTCTAATAAGCTTTAAAATATACAAAAAAAATAGGCAAATTTTGCCTAATATTGATCTTTTAAGTCCAACTTTTCTTGTGATTTTCATCTTAGTTAAATTTTAAAACATTTTATTCTGCATAATGGCATTTTTGTCTTTTATTTATCAGTGCTTTTAAGAACATAATTAAATGCCACTCCATCATGAATTCTGTTAGTCTTCATGTACCGACCAAACTCATTACATACTTTTCCATTTTTATTGTTGCCAATGTTTCATGATTTAGTCCTTCAGCTAGATGTTCCACTTCAGTTTTTTTTATATAAAGTATAATACTGTTTCGCTAGAAGACACCTTTCCTCTGTGTGATCCTATTTAGTTTACTATTATTAAAATATAATTTTTTATATTATTTTTTGTATTTTGATGCTTGCCTTTGCTATTGGCAAGTACTCTAATACAGGAGTTGAATCACATTTCATCATCATTGACATTGTTGGTGATTGCATTTTTGTTATTGTAAATACAACTATTCTATACAACATCACTTGATGATAACATATTTACCTACTCATTGAAATAGGACAACATTTAGTAACTTTCAACTGGAAGAACTGGAAAGAGCATTTCACAAGACTCATTATCCTGATGTGTTCTTCAGGGAAGAATTGGCCCTGAGGATAGATTTGACAGAAGCAAGAGTGCAGGTGAGTACTAACTGACCTGGAATCTTATTAATGATGTCATATCATCTTCATACTTGATTCAGAGGATAGAAATTCCTACTTAATCCCAACTCTCCACATTTTTATATATTCTGACAAGAACTGAGAAGTAAGTCATGGCTATGCATGCTTCCTTATTGAAAGATATGTCACTTTTCAAACATGGTATATTTTGGTGCCCAAAAGAAGCAATGCCCATGCCATGGATTGAAATGTACTGTACTGTACTGTAGTTACTATACTGCAGTAATCAGGGAGATCTTAAGAATCCACTTGAAAATAAATTTGGCCCTATGCCTAAGAATTACACCAAGGAGACATATAAGGGGCATACAATGTTGCTTCAATCCCTGAAAATAAGCCTCTGGTACCAATTGCAAGTGAATTTTATAATAATAAATATATTCATTCTATCCATGTATGATCTGAACCTTTCACGGCAGCTAAGTATAATGAATTCTTCTTGGGCTACCAGCCATGTAAGGTGGTTTAATGAAGAAAACACCGTTTCAAGAACCACTTTCACTGGTGTTTTCTTCATCAAACCACCTTACATGGCTGGTGGCCTGAGAAGAATTCATTATATTCATTTAATCCTTGTTTATATTTTTTTTATTTCTGCTTTAGTTCTCACTTGCAATATATGTGACTTAGTAATACTTTGCTTTAAGGTATGGTTCCAGAACCGCCGTGCCAAGTGGCGCAAACAGGAGAAGCTGGCAGCAAAACACCAACAGACAGTACACAGTAATGCCCAGTTGGTTCAAGGACTTGTTTCAATACCAGGCAAGTCTGTAATATAAAATACCAACTGAAAACAAAACTACAATGTATTGAAAGATCTATTTTTACATTTTTATTCTAATCACACGTACAGTTTGTGATGTTGGTGCTGTGGAAAGCTCTCAAAAGTATGTCTAGGCATTAAAGTCAATAAAGAAGAAATTTGTATATTTTAGAAATTCCACTGAAGGACTACTTTGGTAATTTGGGAATAAAGTTATCTGTTGGACTGTCTGAGGTAAAATATGGAAACTTCAATGAAAAATACAGTTAATTTCATATAGAATCTGAAAGTAAACAATTGTGTGAGAAAATTTTAAGATGAAACTTTCTCTTTTTTTCTCTCTCTGCAAAAGTATTTTGACTGAATGTCTTGGCTGAGTAGAAAACACTTGTTTGTTTTCTTCTTCCAAGAAAGTCCATGTCTGAATCACACTGTGGGAGTTTTCATGGCTTTCTTCAGTCCCTCCAGGTTACAGCTGAGATATCTTAACAAAGGCCAAGTCCACTTCTTCCCAATTCATTATTCACATCCTTCCTTTCCATATAACATATTCAGATAAAAAAGCATTGTTAAATAAAATAAGGAACTAAATACAATATTATATGCAAATAAATCACATAAATAGCAAGCAATACCTTACATGATGTTTTTATCTGAAACCAACTACAGTCTCCTCTCATTATATGTCTCATAAAATAAGAAGTGTCCATAATATAATGTGTTTTGTTATTCTACAGTGATGGACACAGTCTTTTGTATCATACATACTCTGGCCAACCTGTTCTTTTTATGTACAGTGTCAAGTCCAGGGAACCTAAGTTTGGAATCACCACTGTTATCACCATCACAATCACTCACTACTGCATCAAGTACTGCTACCACTTTAACTCTTGGTGAGTCATTTTAACATTTTATTAAAAAATGTTTGTGTATTTCGTTATTACATAGCTATACCATGCTTATTTTTTACATAGTATCCAAAGAACTTCATTGAAGGAAAGAATAATCACACTGATTACTTGACACTGGGCATAAAAAATGTCATTCATAAAATGAAATGAAATTGTCACAAAACATACATACATTCTCAATATTACAGCTTTTAGTAAAAATGTTATAACTACGATGAATTTTGAGACCCAATTTGGTTAAAATGCTTCCATCTGTATACAGACAAGACACAATGTTATCTAGTGAAAATTAAATAACATACAATCATTCTCTGTACATTTTTCTTGCAATCACAACAAAAAGTTTTAAAAATACACTCATTAACTTCGTGATGGCTGTCTGCCTATCCACATGCAGCAACTAGAACACTGCTGAAAAGACTTCATGAAATTTGTGTATATTCCAATTGTTAAAATCTGACAATAATGGACACTAGATGAAGACCTACATGCATATCTGTGTGCATCTTGAGTGAAACCAGCTTCATGCTTATCAGAATGAACAATTTTTTAAACAAAAGTTATAGAGAAGAATGAAACACATTTTATGCCAAATACTTTTTTGTAACTCTCACAGTTTTTGAGATAATTAAACAAAAGGGATTTTATGTTGTGTTATTAACTCATGAATCATTGGGGAGATTCAGATTAAATTTTATGCCTGTCCATTCTTGTGCCTATGTGATCATCTGCCTAGCCTATTTTATACTACTTACAACAGAGCATACAAAATAGTATTCATAAATTGCAATCTAATCAGTACCAGAGCAAATTTACCAGACTTGTTACACTATGCAAATATTTCCTACTTGTTATTTATATGCCTGACATTTTTACACTGTTCTAAAACAGTGATGAAACATAACCTGAAAGATTTTTATAGTTACTGTGTCTGTACTTTTCAACACAGTCAAATTCATACAAATTCTGTGTACTGTTCATTGTCTGTTGTAATTTCCATTTGCTGCAGTCAGCAAACCAAAATATTCATAACTCTAGTTCTCTTCTTGTTTTAGTAGACATCCACATGTGCACCATTTGTTTGCTCAAAGAAAATTTAAGTGATGCTGTAACTCCAGCCATGTTTCCAGACAAGACTACATTCCATATTTCTGGTCATGTCATTCAGCTTTTGGTAATATCCATCCACATATGAGGGACACAAAACCTGCAGGTAACAAAGTGTACAAATGTACAACGCTTAATGTGTAGTGTGGCTTGGTGCATGAGCTAATTTTATTCCTTAAAAAACTATGACAATTGGTTTATATACGATCCAGTTATTTGCTTTTCCTCACTTTTATCTCCCTAATATATTTTTCAACAACATACTGTTTTACCACAATCAAGTCTTAGCATCCAGCATTCCTGATAAATCCTGGAGCAGATGGATTAGTAGATACAGAATAATATGACAGTATCCACATTCCCTTTCATTATTAAATATGTTTTCTGAGATGTTGAGCCTTCTTTGAGCATCAAATGATGGATATGTTATAAGTTGTGTTTCAATAAAAACAAAACCAGAGTGCCACATTTTTAAATTGTCTTATAACTTACAGGTATTATGTACTGTGCATACTTTTTCAGGCACTTCAAAATTCACATTTAATTATACTTATACAAAGCGACATAACATGACAACTTTATAATCACCACTAAAGAACAAAAGAATAATCATGCTCAATACCTCCAATGAACTCATTTACTGTTTCAGGAAGTAGCCCTTTGGGTTCTTTCAGTCCTGGTGCAGGCGGGTCAACAGTTTCTACCTCTCCTGGATCAGGGGGACTATTTCTTGGTATGGACTGGGGAGGCTTCTCCCCGTATCACCTGCCACCTACAGGACACAAACCTCTTGACTCTGGAGATTTGGATGCTGACTTACTTAGATTGAAGCCCCCCGTTTCCAGAGAGCAACACTCTCCATCCCTACCACCACTTCTAACACCTGAATAAAGTATTTAATGCAATTACAAGTATTTCTGTTTGACATTCATTAAACCCATACTTAATATAAGCTGCATTTTATAGTACATAACATAAAAACACCATACTTCTTTGGCAAATAAAAGGTCATCCAAAATGTTTCCTTACATGTTCTAACACACATTAATAATAACTTGAGTGGCATCTTATGTACTATAATATACCAAATTATGTTGGTACTCATAATAAATCCATATGTAAACATAGTCTTGCACAGTTATTAATGCTGGATTAAAACACTTCTCCAGACAATTAAGTGTGTTGAAAGCTACTGAAAAATGTCATCATGTCTCATGGGAAATCATACTGTTTACTGTAATTTTCATGTAGCCCCTTACTATCAACAAACTGCAGCCTTATTGTAAAGTACATCCATCTTCAGTCTAGCTCTCATCACTGATAGGTCCACTGCTGCCACCTTTATCTGCTGTCAATTCCATGCAGTAATCTGTACAGTTAATGCATCATATAAATTACCTCATATCACTGATGCAAATGCTAATCAATAAGTTTCTGTACCTATTGCCCTGACTGAAGGAAGATTATTTTTAATTTACTTCTTCTCTTTCATTTCCTTGGTTTTCTCATTCTCCAAGTCATAATTCCTAATCTTCTGTTACTATCAACCATACATACCCTCCATTATATGCATCACTGTCAAATTAGCACCAGTGTTCCCTTTATTACATATGCATTTTAACTCTTTGGCTAAAGGACCAAACCAATGCAAAGGGTAACAAAATAAAGTGTGGAGAAATGTATGTTAAGTGAGACTTTAACCATGATACCAGTGTCTGAGTAGCCTATGATTGTGCAGCTACCAGATTCAGAAACCATAACAGCACTTAATCAGGGTGCCCTGTTGCTTTACTGACTGCTGGGGTGGTGCCATGGCACTTAATTTAAAAGCAATAATGTCATACATAGGTGGAGGCATAGCTAAATGGCAGGAGGGGCTTACTCACCCATTAAAATATAAGATATAAAGTACTGCCTTCTAGAAACTTAGACAAATTATATAGTATAAAAATCAGACAGAATTTAAAATTACCACCCTAACACTGGAGGCAGCAAGGACCACTGAAACATTGGTAAACTTCTACCCAACTACCTGGCACTACAAACCAGAAGACAGCCATCTTCGTACTCATCACCGTGAGAACCTCAAATCCTATTTAGAATACAAAATTGTTTGCTCTAGTATTAAATTTCTCTTACTTACATAATTTATGGATGAGCCGGGATAGCTCAGTCAGTATAGTGACTAGCTACAAGCTGGGCGATTGGGGTTTTATCCCCGACCGGGACAGAGGATATTTCCTCTAGCCTGTGTCCAGATCGGCTCTAGGGCCCACCCAGCCTCCTGTCCAATGGGTAGTGGTGTCCTTTCCCGGGGGTAAAGCATGGTCAGGGTGTGATGCTGACCACTCACCCCCATCTGGTGCTGAGGTCAAGAAAGAGTAGGAGCTATACCTCCAATCTCCCCCAAGCACCTACAAGGCGTGTAGCAGGATGCTTTACTTTTTCACATAATTTATGATATATTTATAATTCAATCCTGCATATAAAAATGCACAGCTATCATTAACAATGAGAAAATTATTATTTATTGATTCATATTTCTTCAGCTTAAAAGTTTCATAAACCACTTCATTTGAAGCAATGATTGTACTGAGAGTTTCACAAAATATCCAATGTAAAATAGAATTATTTAATCTGTAAAATACTGTGAAATATCCAATAATTGGTTTCTATGATACTTATGATTATCGATACATTAAGTAAATAAAGCCAAAACTTGAAAACCAAACTTAAAAGTAACTTAACCGAAATGTAGGTATATTGACATTTCCTCCACTCTGGATGTAATGATTATACTTCCATGCACTTCTTCTTCTTCTTCTTCTATGGCACTAGCTTCTTTAATTAGATATTGGTATTTTCTCCACACAAGATGTAGCAATTATACCATAGTGACCTGGTTATTAGAGCCTCATCTTAAAATTGAGAAGCATCATGTAATAGTGAGGTTAATATGCAAGTAGGACAGGTTTTAATGGTGCATCCTTCCCCATATATCCCTTGTCAGTATCATCATACAACACATACTGTTTGTTCCAGCTGAAAGCAGTAATATAAATCTACTTACTGGGCAATGTTTATGAATGATAATAAACAGAGCATGACATAAAAGCATAATACATACACACAAGAAAGGTTATATGTAGAACCTTGTTTTTCAGTAAAAATATTTGGTAAGCAATAGTAAGATAAAGTTTAATTTGTTTTACAGTAATAATATCATAATTAAACTCAACTATGATATCACATTTCATCCTTCTCAACATTTCCTCCACAACTGTCAAACTCACTCACAAATAACATTAATATCATAAGACCTTAAAACAACTGTTCATTCTTTTCGTCATTCTGATTTAAAACTACTCAAATTATTTAACACAATAAATAAATCATTCACATCATTTCTTCTTTCTCTTCTCCTTCTTCTAGTCTCATTCCACTTCATTCTGCTCTTCTTAAAATTGATAAACAAATGTTAGGAAAATAAATTAGACTGGTATTTCATAAATAAATTTCCATTAAAGGTCATTAAATAAACATGTATTACAAAAGCGAACAATATTAAAACATATTAATGTCTTCACTACAGTTTTAGAAATATAAATACACACACACACACATGCACATTTCTAGTTTGGTGTATTTTGTAAATTATTCACACTATTCTTGAAAGTGGCACTGAAAATAGCATACAATCGGTTCTTTCATACGAAATATTGATCTTCCATAACAATAACAATATTTAACTTATTTATGGTAATCAGAAGTAAACACATACTGGTATATGTCTGTGATATACAGAATAAGACAACCGACATGTTATAACCTGCAGACAAATATACAGATGTATATGGTTCAACTACTTTGAATATAAATGGGAGGACATGATATGAACAAAAAAATAAATGTATGATTGAGGTTTTCAGTAATGTGAATATGGATGGTCATTTTCTGGGTTGATTCACCATGTAGTTTGGCCATTTATCATCGTTTGGAAGAATATACTGGCTCTTCAGGACTGACGTGAGGAGTGGGTGATTTATATATGGTCAGAAGGGTCAGGCTAAGGAAACTGGCCAATCAGAGCCATGGGATGGGCAGGCTAGTTAACTTGTTACCAGGCTGGCCCTAATATTCAATCCAGACTCTGTGATACACTAATGTATTCATCACCTGACTAAACACAATATGTAAAGGTTACCAAGTGCATGTTTTGCACAGTCCAACAGTATCAATTCTTACATCTTGCAGCTCACTCCAGGTTTCTAATTATATTTTTTTTAACTGCAAGATCAGTGAAGACAACTTTTGAGATGTAAAACCTTGCACGATAAAACTCATGTTGCCATTAAGTTTTATCTGCACTGACATGTAAAGTGTAGTAACATATGGAGGTATGCAGGACCTTACAGCAGTGAATAAAAATGTATACAAACTATCATGTCCTCAAATGGAATCAAACTTTCTACCAGACTGCAAGCCCAAAAATTTGGGGCTGTTACCACTGATTTATCCTTTTTATCTATAATAAACTCATTATGTTATGAACTGGCACACGAGATGTAACTGGACACATGCTTGATTTGGATCTATCCCAGTGATCTAACCAGGTACAACAGGAAGCCAACTGCAGATTGTTTAGGATAAGTCATTAAGGCTTTATCACAGAGGGATCAGGTTCTGAGCCAAGGGATTAAATATAGCTCTTTTTGGGAGTTTCAAAGTAAAAATTTCTTGGATTTTTTTCTTTCTTAAAGATGACCATGCTGGGAAGTTTCAAAGTTAGGGTTTCTTGGAATTTTCCTATTTTAAAGATGGTTGTGTTGGGAAGTTTAAAATTGTAGGTTTCTACAATTTTTCTTTTCCACAGAAAAGTAAGTAGTTGGAAGTACATGTGGATTTTTTTAGCTGTAGAATGAATGAAAGCTTTTGGTCTTAGAAATTTACTTTTATATGAAATTAGAAAATGTTCTTGAACACTAATTCAACTAATTCACATATGTTCAAAAATGTTAGTACTTCAGTAACAATGTATCATTTGTGTAAGTTCGCTTTTGGGGGTCAGCTGCATTTTATCTTGAGAATTATCCAGTGTTTTGTCAGATACTGCAGCTGTCATCTCCAGAGTGAATGCAGAGTGGTTGCAACCAACCACCAACAAAAAGCTAACCGAGGGTGGAGTTCTGAACAAGTACGAGACATCATCCCTCACTAAGTAACACCATTCCTGCATACGAGACACATTGCTGGAAATGGTAAACAGAACATTATTTGAACCCATAGGGGGTGGGATAGCTGGGGGGGTCAGTTCAACTGAAGGCCTCTGTGATTGGGGATGGTGGGTCATGCCCCTCTTGAATTATACCATAGCATTGTCTTACAATTGAGGAAAAGCATGGAAAAAGTCAGTCATGGTAACCCCAGAGTGGCAGAGCATTTTGGAAACCTTATATAGGTCAGTTGATTTGGATTTGATGGTGCTGATTGGTGGAGCAGAAGAGCATGCTGCTGTCCAATGGGAGTAAAGCCCGCTCATCCACTCCACCCGTCAGCACCATCAAATTCAACTCACTGCTGCCTGTCCTATATAAAGCTTCCAAAATTGCATATGATGAACTTCACAGCCTGTACTCCTCACCTGATATTTTCAGGGTGACAAATCTAGGAGGATGAGGTGGGAGGGGAGAGATGTTAACAAGGTATTTGTTGGGAGGCCCGAAGTGAGAAAACTGTTGGAAAGACCTAGGCATAGGTGGGAGAATAATGTTAAGATGAACCTTAGGGAGATATGAATCGATAGAGCGAACTGGATGCAGATAACTCAGGATAGAGTCCAGTGGTGAGCTTTTTTGCACCATACAATGAGAAAGCAATAAGTAGGTTATGATCAAATGTTTATCAAGAAACTTTTAAAAATGACTAGTCTCAAACAGAACATATATTTCAAAAACCTAGCACTGTGAATACTAACTAGAAATCTATATTTTGTAAAGAACTGAAAATAAAACAGCACCATATTCATTAATGTTGTATATGGTGATCACTTTTAAAATTCTTCCCAACTTTATTGAATTTGAGGTCAGATATTTTAAACAATTTGCCACAAGAAAACACTTCATTTTAGCAGAACATTTTTATATGTTACACTTCATCTCTTAGCAACAAGTTACAAAATTATATGATTAAGAGAAGAGATTCTTGAATGTGGTGTCCATCAAACAAATTTTACATTCCTTATGGTGCTTTGGATGAAAGCTATTACAGTGGCAATACCTGAACACATGAGTGCGTGAAAAAGTGGGGTTCATTTACATCCACTGAAAATGTGAGGAAGTCGGAAGACCACTGAATCTGGTACTGTAACAGCTTAGCTACAACAGGAATACACTGAAATTCTACTCCTGTTTTCATCATTTACCATTTCACACTTTTGCTAGACTTACCACAATGGCTGAAACACTGTATTCTAAGATTCTTTCAATGTTCAAGAGCTGGGTAGCTCAACCTGTATAGTAACTAAAATCTAAGCTAAAATCTGGATGATTGGTGTTTGATTCAAGGTAGGGGGGGAGGGAAATTTTTCTGTTAGCTCCACATCCAGAATGGCTCTGGGCCAACCTAGCTTATCAAATTGGTACCAAGGCAAAGACTTTGGTCTTTGATCATATAAATCTGCATGCACTTCATACTGGAGATCAAACCCAGAACAATCTTATTGTGAGACCATCAGTTTCCCACATTTTCAGTAACATTTATGGCCATTAACAACAGAATTCTATCTAGCTGTATCTAGTTACAGAAAATACTCCAGCTGTTATTACTAAACACAACATACTGATTCTTGATTATGAAGGCAGTCCTCATTGTTCCTACAGTCCTTTAATTTACAAACCTAAAAAGGCCAGAAATTGTATGTAAACTGCAAAATATAAAAATTTCTGTGGACAAAAACTGAAGGAACTTCAGATATATAAGACCATATCTTCATACAGTTCACAGCCTCAGAGAATACAGGATATTTACAACAAGCAAATCCATGGTTACGCAGAATGAAGCATTTGATAAGAAAACTGTATGTCACACTTGCAACATTCAAGATCCCAGATCTGAACTTCTGTAATATTTACTTGTAACAAAATCTTAAAAAGACAAAACAACAACAACCAAAGTACCAAAAACTATACAAGCTTAAAGATGTGAGATGTATAAATTGGTAGAATTCTTTTCATGCTCAAATATGCACAAGTTATGAAGTTTTTTTTAATTTGGGATGCTGTCATGGCTGACCAGTTATGAGTTTCAGTTCATGCTTATATAGTTTCAAATAACAATGGCAGCAAAATACGTACATGTGGTTAGTTAAGTAACTACCTATTTATATGTATGTCTAAATAAGTATAAAATAAGTTACAGAAATTCAAATTTGAGTCCCTGTGTGAATTCATAATTTAATTCAATTGAATGATTGCATATAATTTTTTCAACTGTAAAAATAAATCCTTTGGAAAATTCAATCTTGCCAACTCTACAAACAAATTAGATTAAAACTTGAGTCTTCATATTCCATATTCACTTTTAAGGCAGACAAAAAACAATGTTTTGAACATAATTTACAAAGGTAATTAAAATTCTTTTAGATCTTAATAAATTCACCTTTTATAATTCATAAAATTAATAACAAATCGCAACAATTTGTGTTACAATACATTGATAACATAAATCTTAAATACTACACTTGCTCTTGTAATTGTCATATTCTTTTAAAGTCCCTTTCTTTCAATAAATTGGAATTGAACTATTAGATTCAGGCAAATAAACCATGATAATATTCAGCTGAAAAATTTAGTGTAAATTTCATTCCACTGTCATTGTAAAATCTATTAGCAACAACAATTTCAAATCTGTTTTGAAATTTAGATCTTATACCTGAAATATAAATTTAAAACAGAAAAAATGGAAAATGGGAACTTGCAACACATTGTGCCCTATAAATTTAGAATTTCTTATAAAGTTACTACAAGAAAACATGACTTTGTGTTGCATTTTGAGTCATGTTCTTTCCTGTATCTTGCAGTACAAGAGCTGCCTGTCATTTAATCTCAAACATTTGCTACATGTTATCAACAATTCAATATTAAAAAACTAAGTTTCTTTTAAAACATGTAAAACACTAGTTGTGATTAAAAAATGAGTTTAGGTTTAACCTTAATCCTTCTACCATTTATGTTCCATCCTGCGACTTCCTATGGTGACACGTATCCTTCTGCCTTTACTTGCATCGAGCACAAACAAGATCACACTAACAGTGGCTGTATCCAACATTCATGTTGCACAATGGAGTTAATACCTGGATATATCATCATTCTGTTTAGTAAATGGCATAAATTTTAAGACTTTTCAAGAACAGTCCAGTGAGTTAAAAATTATATTCATTTGGCTATTACATTTACACAGGAGCCATGTTTACTGAATAAGGAAACTAAAATCAAATACGCAGTACAGTATTCTGAAAGTACCATATGCAGAAGTTATTTGTCACCAAATCTGTGAGAGGCTATAGTAATACAGATTAACTGGTTGTGAGTCATGCTATATCAACTACAATGTTGCTCAGTGCTATGGTTAATGATTTTAAAAGTGAGAATTACACTGCAATAAATTTATGATTATCAATGTAAGATTAAACAATACAGATTCAAAAAAAAAATTAGGTTGTCATTACATCAGTAGGTATAGTATTCCTTACAACTTCATGGATTATCATTGGACCCTTACAAGGAAGGTACTTGTAAGTACAACACACGAGCCACTTCAGCAAAAATTGTTAGAACCCAGAATGAACACACCTCAATAAATATTGGCTTCAAAATATAATTTATCAACTGGTGAGTTTATATGTTTAAGGAAATCTTGTTCAGTTACATTCCTCTTCAGGGCATTACCTAATACAATGGATAGATTTAACTTTCACAGTTGCATTAATATAGCAGCACTCATTTCCTTCCCAATGCATTTCTCCCAAGAAAATTCCTACTTAATTTAATGTGCCTGCAGTTACAAACTTTTCCAAATTCAAAAACTGACAGAAGTTGTGAAAAGCATTATGGAACAACAAATACTCTTATTCATTTATTATAACATATTGATATGTACTGTTCATAAGTTTGTGTCAATGAAATAAGTATGATCAGAGTCACAAATTCAAATCTTTGGTATTTCTGTTTTCAATAGTATTTGTGAAGAAGCACAAATAAGACCTTGGGCCAGTGGTTGGGAACATACATAAAGAATATTTAAAATTTCTTTGGTTAAATGAGATTATGTGTTGACTACATACTTTAAGATGTCTCTATGCCTCACCGAAGTTAACAATACTGCTGTAAACCGCTTTTCAAAAATCAATATCACTCATGCTGTCTTATTACATGGAAAAACCATTCACACTATACAGCACAACAAAGCTCAGTAAAGGCAAATTACTCACCACCAACTTTCAATGAAGAGTAATATATAAAAATGTTAACACAGGCATGAGTGCAAAATGTTTCACTATCAACTTCCACAAATCTATTTAAAAATGAGAACAAAAGAATATCCCTGAATTTTTTTAAATTTTATTTATTAAAGTCTCCAGTTGCACTTAGGAAAAACATTAAACTTTACAGATTACTGCAGATTTGCTTCTGGATGACATAACTTCGTTGAACACTGTCCAGCAGACAAAATACATAACCATAAAAGAATAACAAAATAAAGAGACTAGCAATATTTTTCATTTAAAAATTCAGACTTGTGAAACGTCTAGGATACATAGGCAAGAAAACAAATTTAGTATATTCTTGTGAACTAATGAAGAATTCTGAATGCAGCTACCAGTAGACAGAATGGGGATTAAAATGTTACACGATGATATATAATTTAATTTTCCTGCTATCCTGTTGCCTTTAATAAGATGAGTTTTTCACAGTTGTGAAAATGTGACTCCCTTCATTATCTTGTTGGAAGTTACCAATATTACTCTGTAATAATGGTAACCATGTACAAGACTACATGGTGTCACAACCCAAAACACCATAATCTATTTAGTTATCTACTCTAGCCCCCCCATTTCACATTCTTGAAAACTACAAGGTTACTTAACAACTGATTATCAAATTATCGCAAATATGCAAAAATTCAACCCAGTAAAACTTTGATTTTATTACCATCAGGCACATAACAACAATATTTAAGGAAGACTATTACTTTCTTTACACATATACTGACACTAAGCAAAGTCTGCATATTTCAATGCTTTGTCTGAGTTAAAATACAATTTCTGTACCAAATTCAAAACACAGTTTTTTAAGGAATTATAACTTCTGTAATGCTGACTTCATAAAACTGAGTGCATACCATATTTTCATTTCCCATGAACCAGGCTATTGCTTCTTTTATTTATATGTATACATTTGTTATACCCTATAAACTCCAAATGTGAGATGAGTGAAATTCAAAATTTAAATTTAGAAAATGTGATGATTATTATTATTATTATTATTATTATGGTGTCTCACAATGCATGATTCTCATTGTTGGAGTTCAAATTGGGAGAAAACATCATTTACTTCAAGCTAATTGTGTTTCTTTTAAAAATTAATTTGGACAATGAAAGAAAATGTATTTCTGCACCTATAAAAGGGTACTTTGAGACAGAACAAATAGAAGAAGTTGGAGGGAGGGGGAAAGATGTACAGTAGGAAATGAAACCTGAAAATAAAAAAGATACAAAACATTTTAAAATAATTTGGGACATCTGGGTGTAAGGAACTGGAATGACAGAAGATACAAACTGATGAAACTTACTATTATCAATATGGCAAAAGAAAAAAATATCCAGGTTGATAGGTCACCTTTCAGAAAAATATCAGTCTCTCATTACATTACAATTACCAACAGTCACCACCTGAATCAATGTTATGCTTCCAAACATGCATATTACTATCTTGTGCAGAATGAACAATGTCCAACAAAGTTTTTCTTGCAAACTTTACATGGCTTCCTCCCACTCCCTGCCATCTGCCACAGTGCTGACTGCAATTATGATGAAATGAAGCTAAATTACAGTATTGGCCACTGTTATAGTCTTGTGCAACATGTTCCTTGTCTACATGTGAGCTCTTTTCCATTACGCCACATAGCTGTATTCATCAGCAGAGTTGGGTGTTCGCTCAATGTACTGTTTGTCAATTAAAGCCTCTATACATTTCTTGATCATGCTGATGGATGGGGCAAACGTCACTTTTGACTGGCTTAGTACCTGAAAACAACATGGTAAATTTTCATCATCTATTTCCTTTTGATAGTTAACAAATGGCACATACCGTATTTACCTGAATAGAAGACAATTCGAAATCTATGACGACTCCCCAACTAAGAAATATGACTCCACAGAAATGCCAGTTTTATATATTAATTTCATACAATTACTACAAACAAAACTGCGGAAGATAATACTTATTATACATTACATTTATTTGGAAACTTTTCTTCTTTATGACTTCCAAACCTCCTTCACATTTCTCCCATCTTCTTTTTCACATTCACTGTCTTCAACACTCCAATCTTCACCACCCTTAGTGTAATACATCTTCATAAGGAATTGCAGATTTTGGTTCACAGCTTCATTGGTACTTCAGGCCAACTAATGATAGCTCATTTTTTCTGACCTTGGATATATATTTGCCTCCTTTGCTTGCTATGCATACAGCATGGTGTGGTATGACTACTAGCATACACTGCATCTTAAAAATCAACTCACAAAATGCTTAAAACATATAAATAACTCTGCCATACACTTGGCACTTGTCAAGATCACCCTTCAAATATTAAGTCCAAATTTTGAGAACAACTGTCTTCTACTCATGTATATACAGTAATGAAATAACATTTGCTTCATAACAAATATATAAATTTTAAATTGACTAAATATACTGCCATTACTGGACTATATTATAATGTATTTAGTACATCTCCTGGCAATGAAATTTTAATTTTAACGTATCACATAACTGCAAATCTTGAGTCTGGCATTATTAAGTTCAAGTTTCTTTTCCCAACAATAACAACAACAAAAATAAAGCCAAGAAAATGCATACACACCTCCTGAATGAGTGCATTATGCCTCAGAACTTTCCTGCTTTTCATTACTCTGACAATGGCTGCTTGCAAGTATAACTTCCTATCCTCATCCACAGCAGACAGTGTCTGTTCTACTTCTTGAGGACTGTCTCGCTGCAGTGCGGCTGTGATCCGGAACTTCGTTCGTTTATTATTGTATTCCAAGTTCAATGTCAACACTGTTTCAGGAGTCTGTGACTGGAACAATAAAAGGCGGAATCATTTTAACTGAGGAACATCAGCTATTTAATAACAAATATTCAGCATCCATTACTATACTCGCAACATAAACATTTAATTCATATTATGACGAAACCTTGGTACCTCACGAAATATTTCAGACTTGAAGAAGACCAAGAACATCTACATACAGAAAAGAACTCTGATATTAACTGATGATACAGTAATTCTCTCTCAGTCTTTTCTAAAATTCTTCCAATATCAAGGTTTTCAATTTATCAGAGAGGCTCTAATATCAGTTATTTATAGACTTCAAGAAGACCTGTGATTTAGTTAGACAAAATGTGCAATACCTCACTGAATTTAGTATGCCCATAAAACTACTTATATTAGGTAATTACAAAGCATTTAAACAAAAACTATTGTAATGTCTAAAAAGATAAACATTTTTCTGATATTTTTTGTACTGAGATTCATCTGAAGCAAAGAGAAGCTTTAGTATAGTATAGTTAAAAGTAAAGTTTATCACTACTGCTTTTCAACTTTACTTTGAACTATACAATTAGGAAGGTCCAAGAAAATGACAGTGGACTGGAATTCAATGAGATACACTTGTTTCTGGTCTATGCAGATGATATTTAGTGGTAAAAAATAAATGCCATAAAACACAAAATATGTTAGATGCTAATAAGGAAATATGTCAACAAGTAAATGAACAGTTTATTTATTTGTGGTATCTTGAAAAATACTGTCAGCAGTTCAAGATCGCATGAAGAGATGACTAAAAATAATAAACTGGGAAGAATGTGGAAAGAAGCAATCATGGATTAACTTAAAGAATTATGCCAGCATTTGCCTAGAATGACTGAGGAGATCCAAGAAAAACATCAATCAGGATATATAATCTCTGTGGCAAGATTTGAACCCAAAACCTCCAGAACATGAAGCAAATAAATATAAAGATAAGTAAGCAATATGTTCATGCAACATCATCTGAATGCAGAAAACCACCACATTATAAAGGTAGCTCATAAAATCCTTTGGAAATGTAGCAATGTTAAAATATTTGGGAATAATGGTAACAAACCAAAACTGCATTAAAAAGTATTTATGAGCAGATTAAATTCAGAGAATGCTTGGTACCATGCAGTTCAAAAATTGTCTGTCTTCCCAGCTGCTACCCAAAAATGTAAAGAATAAAATAAATGAAACTACAATTTTATCTGGCCATGTCATAGCTCATGTGGTTATTAATCAGCTTCTTACTGCAGAGGCTCGGGTTTGCACTCAAGTCAGTCCACGTAAAATTTGTGGAGGACAGAGTGACACTGGGACAATTTTTCAGAGTCCTTCGGTTTTCTTGTCAATATCATTTGACTGCTGCTCCATATTCACTCATAAATCATTTGGGTAATGGTCAAAGCACCTGTTAAGAGGCCCAGGTCCACAGAGACATAGACTCACCCAATTGCAACAATAAACATTTTACCTGTTGTTTTGTATGGGTATGAAACATGGCCCCCCACTTTATAGGAAAAACACAGATAGAGGGTGCTGAGGAAAAAATTTGGACTTAATTGGGATTAAGTGACAGGAGCTGGAGAAAACGGCATAATGAGCAGCTTCATAATTTGAACTTTTCACCAAGTATTATTACAAGGATCAAGACAAGGAGGATGAGATGGGCAGGGGGATGTAGCCTGAATGGAGGAGAAGAAAAATGCATACAAAATTTTGTTTAAAAGTGTGAAGGGAAGAGATCAGTTGGAAAATGTTCTTTCATCTTCTGCAGTGTGATCTCTTCAGCTGTTCCATCTCTAAGCCCAAATTTAACAGGTCAAACAGAATATTCCTGGGCTACATAAATGAAATACTATACTACTAATATACCAGGGGCAGTGTGTTCATGTTAACTATGTTAGCCAGGCCAACATAGCATAAACACTCTACCCCTCTAACATCTACATTAATACTATATTACATCAGATAAGCCATGCTAATGATGCAGTTCCTTCTTCCTATGAAAAGTCTAACATATCACAATAAACAATCTCTCCCACTTAACAAAAATGGGAACCTAAGAAAGCTCTGGAATGTTGAATGGATGTACTAACTCTCCACTCCAACTTCCTTATCTGGATTCACCTGAGAACATCTTCCATAAATGACTATCAAGTATGATGCAAGTTAACAGCTTGGTTTGGTGTATACTGCACAAAAAAGATCACTTAATCACTAGTTTTCATGAGAGACTAATGCATAACTGTGGGCAACTTTTTTATTTGAGGGGGAGGAGAGACCTACAGTTGCTATGGCCTTCAACCTTCCTGACCTTTTCCCACTCAGAAAGTTAAATATTTTATTTATGTAGTAGAAGCACAATATAACTCAGTCTACCTCTTTCTGTGACATTTTTCAACCCAGATTTCTTATATTCTTCATGCATGATATGTGACTGGCCCAACAACACGCATGTTCTACTCTCCAAAAGCAATAAATGATATTTTAGACTAACACAGACATATCTTAGAAATGAATGGTTATAAAATCTAAAAGTGGTAACAGGTTAGGTTGTAAATGTAAGGCAACTCCATAGTCAGCCAAGTCAGCACAGTGATAATGCCACTGGCTCATATTTGTGAGATACCTGATTTGAATCCCAGGTACACAGTGAATGAATATGTTATGGTTTTACTCACTGTCTCCAGACTAATGCTGAAATACCTTAAGACAGACAATAATCAATTCTGTATCTCTCCCAATTTATCATCTGCTAAGTACTGTAACATTTCAGCATAACCTCAGTATCTGATACAATGTCATGAAATAACTGAATAAAAATAAACAATTTATTACTTTTACAGAGAACAGAGGGGTGCTAATGATAGATTCATCATCACCATCACCTAGTGATGTCTCCACGAGTGTCTTTTGTCAAATCCATTCTTCCCTGTCCTCACAGGCACTCCTCCCATATCTGTGGCCACTATTCCAAACTTTATTTTACTATCTTCCCTCACCTGGCCTCCCCAGGGATCACTTATTTGACACGTTCATTTATATATTCTCAAATAAATCCTACCAATTCCTGTGAATAACACACATTCATATATCAATAATTTAATTTTACACATGAGCAAATATGCTGTTTATGACAAGAAAATTTTCCAAGATTTAATGTGTTTTCATTGAATTTTACACTTTCACTTTAACCCTTCTAATGATAGTAAATAAATATTTGTCAGTCAGCTGTGTGTTACCCAATATTCACCTGAATACAAAATTGGTGTTACAAGGAGCTTTCCATCCATGATAACGAAAAGTTTAATTTAATTAATAAATTCTTGTGACTTGCTGGAGTACAATCATATTAGTTACCTCTGTGTCACTTAACAGAATCTTTGATTCTATTAATGATGTGAGATGTTTGCCGAATTGTTCTGAGTTCAGTTGGAGAGATTCTTGTACTTCCTTGCATGTGAGAGAATCAGTCTTCTCAAACATAAGTAGAATGGCCATCTGGAACGTCTGCATTGTGATCTGGTATGGCTTCTTCAGGTAACTAAGTTTCAGTTCAGCTGTAAGTCAAAATTCAAGTAATTTCTTCATATTATGTAACAATATTTTGAAAATAAAAAGTTATTTTCTTACATGTTTCTCATACCTTGACATAAATGGTGCAACCATGTGAGTTTTCTTCCATTAAAGTGATTATGATAAAAATTCTCAAACTGTAAGAGAAATCAGTAAAACATATTTATGGTTAAACATACAAACATGGATTAATGTCTTGCAATATCTGCGGCACCACAGATTTTATGTTAGTGGATTTTATGACAAGGAAACTAAAGTCAAAGTCAGTTTTATTCTTGTTCATATATTCCCTCTCCCTACAGCATATTATTATGTGCCAAGAGAAAGAAAGGAACTCCAAGGAAAAGAAGTGTCTGTTTTGGATATGAACTTCTTCTCTGAGAGAACTAAACACTTATGAAGAAAATATTTTATTTTCATACTTATCAACCCCTTTTCCACAGAACACTTTCCTAAAGTGAATATGAATGTAGAATGCTATTGCATGATATTAAATAATTTTTGTCCACTTACCATTTGTACAGACTTTTCAAGTTCCTGTGGTACAGTAAATGGAGTTAACAAATTCTGTCCCAGTGGCCACGCTCCAGCCTTGAAAAGGAAATATGAATATCAAACGCAACTACACAATCTACTACTACAGAGACAATAAACACAATCATTACCTAAATTAACACAATGAAAACAGGAAATCAACTTCCTGCTACCATGGCTCA
>NW_019060413.1:437032-449769 GCF_000696155.1 Zootermopsis nevadensis
TTTAAAGCCTGCAGCTAATTTATTTCTTGATACATGTCAGGAGTTATGTTAGGCGTCATCACAAATAATTATCTTAATATGTTAAATAGGAAATTTAAAGGATACAAAAGTTGATTCATATTTCTGAGAATTATGACAGCCAACAGTTCTCTATGTAAAAGACAAAACTATCACAATAAATTATTCTGAACATCATTAGACATGCTGCAAGGCAAGCAGCAAAAATGTTATCAAAACATACCAGAGAGGACCATGTTATTTTTTATTTAAAGAATGCACATAGTAGTTTGTATGGTCAGAAGGGAGGCACATACCAAACTGAAGCCATGTGGGAAATAGGTCTGTTATAATAAAACACATTTTGCAAACTAGTAAGCACATGGATTTCTGAACAAGAAGATTTTTCAGAAGCCCAGCACTTATGAATTTGCTTAAATTCTACTTTTAAAATCATCAAACAGATTTAATGATTGTCATGCTTGAGAGATACAGAACTTCTCAGGTATTTTAAGCAATGTGCAAATGTATAAATATTAGGAAACTGTCATGTACTGCTAAAATGCATACCTGGAGGATATATATGCAGAAACTGATTCCTAGATCTATATTGTCCAATTTCAGAAAGTTGTTGAACTTATTGTTGAGATCAGAAGACACTGACATGTCAGTAAACATTCGGTGCAGTTTATTAGTAAACTCATATCCACATGCTTGCTAAACAGAGAAACAAACACAAAAATTATTTAAAAACAGAAATTTATCTAAAGCAAATTGTTACCATCTGATACACCCAAAATACTTTTACTGAAGTTCATTTGTTCATCACATATTACATCAGAGACCACAATATTAAAAGTAAAATTCTGTCACTATATCTATCTAGAACTTTATATTATACAAACACAATCTGATTTTAAGAACTGCTACACTTAATAAATTATATAATGATCTTTATGCAGACCACAAGTAGCAGAGACAAATTTTCTACAGAGTATTATGAAACAAACAAAAAACGTACATTTTGAAACCAAAACATTATGCAAGATATGAGAAAAACCACTACATGAAATGCTGGCAAAATTAAGTATACAATAGCAAATAATGTGTGTGTGGGATCAGAGGCATGTCAGTGTTGAATACTATTTGCACCTGTATACAACTTGGTTAAAAAAGGGGAGTAAAATCTGTGTCTCACTGTGTGGTGTCTCGAGAATAGTTTGCTAAAATGCAGTAACTTAAACAGTATCAAAAACATGGTCAGTCAATTTCAAATCCTGACAGTAAGTCAAAACTATAAAGCTATAAATTATAAACGTGGTAGATCAGAAGTAAAACAATATATCTGGTTGTAGTGGGCCAGATAATGAACGTGGCTGTAAAATGACATTCTTACACACAGGCATATCCTAAAACTAATAAAAAAAGGACATATTTGGTTGGCCCAAAGAAATTTGGAAATTTAAAACTCTAGCCTTCATCATAACATGGACATTCCACCTTTATATGTAGCATATTAAGTGATATACCACACTTGACATAAGACACTGCACTGCACATCAAATGGCATATGTGAGCAATCTGAAAGTGTGCCAACATGACTTCCTGATAAAAATGGAGAAAGAATGTCATATTAGCACAGATGGTTTCACCACTCACAATTTGTTGCCCTGCATATTGGTCCATTCACCTCATCATCATTAGGATAAAACAGCATAATGGACAAAGGCAGGAAGATCACTACCAAGAGCTAAACCAAATGCCATAAGTCCATGCAAAGTGACTGCTTCAGCAGCCACCAGCTTGCACAGACTGATAACCAGCAAAATATAATGGATTTCCCTGCCTTGTGAAGGTGGGAAACTTGATTTAGAATCTCAATAATGCCTGGATGGTTTGAATGCATACCTGCTAAGACTGCATAGTGCCTCAGGAGTTAGTGCAGAGGTGGTGGCAATACCATGTTTAACACCAGATGAATAGAAGAACTCAGTACACAGCATAGAATTTGGTAATAAAAACACTTAAAATAGCAAAATACCTGACCACCACATACAAAGGCCCTACCCATCACCCTTTGAGTAAATGATTTCTGTGGTCCAGATAGGCAGAAACTAATTCTGCATAATACCAGCAATATGTAAGAACAGATGTTTTGCCTTTCAGGTATCAGACAAGTTAGAGATTGAAGGTCTGATCCGTGTTAAGCCAAGGCACAATTTCAGACAAAGTTATTGTACATACATACCTGAAAAATTTAAGGAATAAAGTGTAGTGGAATATCCAGCAAACATTTAGTACCACTTACATTTGCACAATCATCAACTAATCACCATCACTGAAACAACCCATGTTACTAGCATATGGTTTGTAAATAGGTGTTCTGATAATAACTGAAACATTCTCAGTGATACTGTTATCACTACTTGCTGATTCTCACTGTTGCCAGTTATTTTCAACCAGATCAAAATCGCTGTCTGGTAGTGATCCATCATTTAATTCTACAAAGAGCAAATTTAAATATCATCTTAACAGATACAAATGAAGCTACTAGGAATTCATGGCTGGTGAAACAAAGCATATCCAAAGCTGAAAACAATTTAAACATTTGCAAAAGTTTACACAAACAAGAGAACATGGAGAATGCATTTGTGTGCAGACAGTCCTTAGATTAATACAGCCAAAATTGATAAAGCTACTTCATTCAAAGAGAAATGTGTAAACTTTATTAATTGATCATACCTTAAGTCGATTTATCATGGCTTCCTCTGCATCCATGGATTGACTCTGAGAGTGTATCAGTCTCTTAGCCAACATACGGGCATAAAACTTCTGGAATACATCCTTATCATCAATGTATTTGAAGATTGTTATACTTTGAGCTAGCTTTTCATCTATTTCACTCTCAGATATACCCTTAGAAGATTTCTTCAATAATGAATCGCAGTATTTGGCAAGCTGTAGAAGCACATGTACATAAATTACAAAAAACTTCAAGATCCTTTTATTTTACACATCAAAACATTTCATTCAGTGATCACTATACCATTTATTTATATACAACTTTTCATACATTGCTATCTACTTGTCTTAGAGGGGCAATTTGAGCGGCTTACATTCCTCAAAGCATGGAGATAATGATATTAAAAAATGTACCTCAGCTGGCTTAAATTTGAGTCCATACACTTGCAGAAAAAGTTAATGCAATTTATTCAATGCACAGCACCACTCTAAACCTAGTATGAATTTTCATTCCATAAATGCAATGCAAAATCTAAAGCAGACACATTCACGAGTACATCTGCAGCTTCAATGCTTCAAATCTCACTTCCCTACTATTAGTAGTTCAAGATCAATGATGAATCCCCTGTGACAGAAAGTTGCCAATGTAAAGAAAAATTAAAACAAAATCTCTACAAACATCCACAGTTTCAGATCAGTCACCAGACTTTACACATTTGCAATGAATTCTTTGAGATAAAAAACTTGGGTTAATGGGAATACACATGGAAAATAAAACTCATGCACAAGCTCTCTGTGGTCTGATTTCTTGTACGAAAATGTGCAATAAACAACGAACAACAAACATCATCTGAAGCTTCATTTTTGAGGTGCTTGTTTATGCCCACCTGACAAGTTTACACAACCATCTACTTACTGCAATTTACTAATTTCTGAATACCAGTTCTTTACAACTGTTACTGGCTTTATTGACTTTACAGGAAATTTAAAAGGACAAGGTTGAGGGGTGGCCTCCAACAGCACAACGTTCATGCCAAATTTTGTGAAAACTGGTAACAGGCTTCAAAAGTTTAAAGGAAACATACAGACAGCATGGTGGTCTCATAAAGCTGTCTTTAAGAAAGAAAAATAAGCCAAAAGTACCCATCAACTTATCAAGCTTTATTTATTTTAACAAAATATAATAACTATTTTCAAACCCTGTAACTCAAAAAATACTAGATATGAACATAATATTTATAAATCACACACACACGTTTGTGGTCACAAATATTTTGAAAAGTAATGTGCATGAATTATTCAATGAGATACAGTAAATGAAAAACTATTCTCAACAATTTGTATTGCATTTCACAAAAAGTTTTTAAATTCATAAAAAGCACACCAAAACAGAAAATACTACACTACAAAGATAGTATTTGTTTTTATCATTTTCCATACCCACCATTTCAGGAGACCTGCAGACCATTTTGGGGTTGGGTCGATGATTAACAACAAAAGTACAAGCCTTGTCAAGTGCACCTATGAAGCTCTGATCTCCATTAAAAACTTCTTGAATTAATTCCCTATACTTCTTATGAACAGCCAACATATTTTCAACAAACTGAATATGAACCTGAAGAAACAGTAATACAATATTATGAAATCAACATCTAACACGCAAATTATACACACTAAGAAACTTCACTACATATCAGCCTGTTCTAAAATGTAAATGTCTAGCTCCCAGACATATAATGTTACTCTCCCTGAAGTGTAACACCACACCAAATTAATTCATGATGACTTCTTTCCATATCACATCTTTGGGCCCCCTCAACAGCATTTATCAAGACAGTGGTTTGTGAATGACGACATGGTTACAGATGTCCGACCAGGATTTCTTTGCAAAGGGATTCAATGCACTGGTTTCCAGCTGGGAAAAGTGCCTCAACAGAGGTGGTGATAATGTATAAAAATAAACATTACAGTGTCATAATGTCTACATATATGTAACCAGTTGTATCTCTTCAAATAATACTAAAAAAATTCTGTGCCCCATATAGAACAAAACTTGTTATTACTACTGAAAATGACAAAAATACCACTAAAAACTTTCCACCATTCACAACTGTCTCACATATGAAAGATATACAATAAAAATAATTGATCTTACTGGTTCCATGGAAGAACTCAACAAAATACATTCTCATATTTACAAAGGTGTTTGTTAGTTAGTGCATTTACTTCTTAACTTACATTGTCTCCTTTAAGACCTCTTACAGTTTCAAGTCCTTGTGCCCTTATATGTTCAGACAGCTCTGTTATCAGTACACCAATGCCATCTCTCATTGATCGTAGCAATGTGTACATATTAGACAGATCTTTGCATCTTTCCTCTTGCACCATTGACTTACATTCACCATGTAGGAAAGCCAAATGATCTGCCACCATATGTTGTTCACAGCGAGCCTTTACTTTAACAAATGAACTAAAAGGAAAATGATAATTAAATTTAGCATTACAATGTCAAGTGCATTTACTCATCTGAAAGAAAAAATCAAAATATTGCAAAGGGCACAGCAGTGAAAATGAATCTGTCAAAAGAAAAACAATGATGTAATTTGTGAATGGCACCCTTCTTGGTCAGGAAACCTGACGAAGTGGTGATTACAATCATCTACTCAGACAATATACAGCTACTATTCATTACATAAATGTGTCAAAATTTCTATTTCCTTTAAAAGTTATTTTAAACTGGTACTGATAATTAAAATCTAATGTGGCAAGGAAATATCATCATCAATAAAAGTAGCTACACAGAAACAGTAACAACAACGATGATGATAACAATATCATTATTATTATTATAAATATTCACTGGAAATACATAATTTGTACTTATCTTCACTGCACTCCATCATGTAACAGGCCCACAATTTATCATTCTTGCATTACCTTCAGATTCATTAAATAGCAGTATTTCTTTTATAAACAAAATGAAGATTTTAAACTCCAGACAACACCACAATACCTAAAATGTAGGAATTTGTTGCTCCGAAACGTCTCTTCTTCTAGTCGTTGGATAACTCGCTCCATGTACTGACTTACATTACACTCCTGTAGCAATTTACTAGCTTCTCGCTTGTAGTACTCGCCACTTGCTTGAAGGAAAGGTGTCTCAAATATTTCCTCATACAGCTACAAAAATTAACACAAATTAATTAACATGAGTAAATATTGGATGCTGAACCTCAACGCAAACACAATTTACTATTTTGCTGAATAACATAATCTTAGTGCCTCTTTCAGCTCTCAAGCTACCTTCATGTCATAGAGAATACCAGTGTTTCTTTATAAAAAAATACAGGTACTCACCATTAATGCAGTCCACTATAGTGTGGAACATGAACATAACTGGCTCTGTACTCTTGCACAGAACTTGTATGAGGGTTACACTTAATTACAGTAAGTAAGCAAAATAAATAGCTACTTGGTAAGTATATGAAACAAGAAGTACGCTACAGACATGTCGTAAACTCAAAAATTTTCTGTTTTCAAGATGACCTAGTAAAATAAGGTCTTGTGATGTCCATAGACTGCATTTGAAAAAGGACTCCTGTCTTTCATAAATGGTAACCAAAAACTAAACTTACCTCCAGCTTTCCTTTTCTTTTGTACTTCTCAACACTGACAAATGAGTTTATTACTCCTCGAATAATATCAGTAATATTGGGGCTTGCTTCACCTAGACGATCATAGTGGATTCCTTCCAAGAGTAAATTAACTAAATTCTCCTTTAGTGGTTCCACCATGTTCCTCTTCCAGATGTCTAACCCTATATTGGGAATAACAATATGGCAATGTCAGCAGTTCCCAGAGTAAGACACAACTGTACGCCTAACATTACCACATTACCGGAAAAAATAAACCTAAATTTAAGCACATAAATTACTTTAACCCTTGATAAATCTGTAAAATCCATAACTCATCTTTTGCAAGCAAATGGGGAATAACTCTGATGATGGAGGCTGCAAGCACTTCTGAAACATCAATATATGTCTACCATAATACACAGTACAACAACCCAGATGACAGCCATCTTCAAAGTAAAAATCATTCTTTTGCCTAATACCACAGCATGAAGCATATACAGATGTCCCAAAAAGATGTATACACACAGAGAATGAAATAAAGACGTGATTAAACTAAACCATTACATACATCAGCATTGGCACTTAGTAAATTAGTAAATCTAGTGCAGGTGTTCAAAATGACAGCTGCTAGTTTCTTGGCACAGTTGACAGTGGTGAGCAGCTGACTGATGAAGTGAGCACTGAAGGTGCTGTTGGAATGGCTGAGTAAGACCATTCAATTTCTTGCTGGAGCTCTTGAAGTGTTGCTGGCTTTGTGCTGTACACCACATCCTTCAAATAATCCCACAAGAAAAAGTCAGGTGTAGTTAAATCTGGGGATAATATCCCTTATGTCTGAGGCTGGATTGGAAGTAGTGGCAAAGGTGAAAATATTGCTCCTGCCAGGAATCAAACCTAGTGCCACTGTAACAAGGATAAATAAAATTGTTCACTTCACAAACCTAATTCTCCAATCTCCATCTGCTCCTGAACATCAGGTCCAATGCTGCCATACATTATTTCTGCATCAGACAGTTTCTGCTTCTTAATGTGCTGCTGATTCAAGTATCTGGAACATCACATATGGTTCAAATATATACCTTTGAAAATGTTCCACGTGCTGTCAATTAATTTCAATTTAATATTTTTACTTTATTAACCACACAAAATGCTGATTGATTACCCAGCTGTTTTACAACCCTGTATCAGCTGTTGAGGATTTCTGATGATAAATGTATACTTGGAAATATAGCTGTGAATGATGTTTTTGGAGGGATGTAAGAGAATGTGGTCAACAGTTGTTATAAGGCATTTTCCTGGGATTTCCATAGAGGAATTGAGGAAAAGCATGAAAAGCCTTTGTCAAAGTTAACAGCACCCAGATAGGGTTTGAACTGGTATCTCCTAAATGTGAGATTTGAAAACCTGCTTGGTTACTATGGTTCAACACCTAATCAGCAGCTTGCACTATTTTGTTCTATGATGAAACATGTAAGGGGATGAACAGTCTATATATCTTCTGTTCCAAATTGCACACAGGTCAGAGTTCTGAAGTCTGAACTAACAGAAATCTAGTCTCACCTGTCACCAAAATAATTTTGTTTTTGGACTAACACACATCCTAGAATTGTTGCTGCAAAATTACATAAATACAAGAATATACCTGTGATGTAATGAAGTACCAGAATAAAATATAAAAGTCCTCCTATTAGAGACTTTTCATCTCACCCATGGAGCACCAAGCATCATTCAGATGTTACAAATCTTGCAACTTATTATATAAACTAGCAAAGTATGATCCATCAAAGTTGACAGGTATGAACATTTTCTATGTTAAACAGTAATACAGTTTATTGCAACATTATCTTTGCAAACTGCACTGAAAGTGCAACATATTATATAAAGTAAATTAAAGTAAAAATGTGAAAACATCTTCATGGCAACTGAAGCCAGATGCCTGTCAAATGCACCAACACAAAATGTATAACCTGGCTCCAGACTTCCACCAAACACACTCTGTCAGACCTGATCACGACCTCATCTGAATTTCTTGCTGCCAAAGACACCACCATCAGGACTTTAATTTAATTTTTTTATGCATCACTCAAACAGAGCACTTATACAGTCAAGCATGACAGACACTTTTTATTATATTTAGTAGTTAAATAAATTAACAGTCTATTTCAAACCCTTGTAGTATTTCATCATTTTGAGTACTGACAAATAAATGCATTACCTACTCATCTGAGATTCTCATGACTTACTGACCAACAGCCAGCTTCAGTTCTCCCACACATCAGTTATAACAAAGTATACCATCACTCCTCTCCTACTGAAGAACCAACACAACATGAAATAGTGAACATGATAAGAGCTCATGTAAAAAACTGTATGGCCTCAAATAGATATGCTGCTGAACTTTACAGCAACAGTTAGCAATCAAACACAAGACTTTCATCATCCACTCTGCATCCAGACCGGCTCTGGGGCTTAAAGCAAAGGACGTTAGTGTTGCTTCTCTTTTTACATATCAAAACTTACTTCTATACAATCAGAAATATAACTATAATAAATTTGACATTATTACCTTCGCAAGAAGATAACATGGGAATAATATTGCTTAACACTTTTTTCCTTCCTCTTTGGTTAGAATGTATTACACTTTCATTTCTTATAAGAAAAAAAGGAAATAAATAAAACATATTGAAAAAGACTTCCTTTTATATTGACATTCACTCTTTAAGAGTACTATGTGCATACTCTTTGACTAGGATTTGTAAACTATTGTTCCATAAATACACTATAAATCTGAGATGTATCTACTGACATAAGTGTTTCCCAGTGATTATAACATTCCCTCCACACTCACACACACACACATACAAAACACAGAATGAAAATTAAGAATGCTTGATCAATGCATATGCCATGACAAAACTTCATATTTTTCTTAGAAAACTTTCCTGCAACTTTACAAACACTTCTTTCTTACTTTATAATACATTGCAAACTTCACTATTAATTCCAACAAATATTATTAAAATCTTAACAAACATACTTACAGGTAAAGACGATGCAGATACCCAATTCCTGTACTGTATTCAACCCATGCTTTATGGTAACATTTGAGAAGATTTGCTTCTCCATTTGCTCGGACTTTCTCAAGGAGAGCTTTCACATGGTTATCAAGAAAGTATTTTGTTTCCAGATACAGTTTATCTGCATATGGTTCCGGATATGCAACACACAAGATGTACACATCACTGAAAGGAAAAATAACAATCTGAAGAACATCAAATACCAAGCAATTTTAACCTCATTACCTCTTAAAGTTGTGCTTACCTGAAGCATGCATTCCATGTTTCTCTAGGAACATTTCCAAGTGTTATAACTCCTTTTACAGTTTCTTGAAGTCCAACCCACTTCTCATTAAAATCTACTCTCCTTGGCTTCAAAGACATGGTATATCTATAGCAAACACTTTGCACATGCACCTATAAATATGCAAAGAAATGTTACAATTATATTAATGCAAAAAACCACATAAGTCATTACAGTTGGAAGCTAAACGAAAAAATAATACAAAATATGTTGAATGGTCTCTCACTGCCTGTAAAATTCATTTGTCACTTTTCCTCTATAAATAGCAGTAAGTTAACCTTGTAGGTCAACAATGCGAAAGTACAGTTCGCACAGAGAAAAACACTGGATGGTCCAATATATTAAAGATATCTTGTAAACGTATATAACGTAGTTCATATGTGATATAACTGAAAGATAACCTACAACTGTTTCTTATTTTTTATTTTTGTCTGTCGCAATCACAAAATCTAGAGATATAGACCATGCAGTCGCACATCATGGAACGCAAATACCTTTATAAGACACAAACTTCAATAAACACCGCGTAGTTCGGAAGCAATGACAATCAACATACTCTGGCAAGTTTACAGAAAAATATAACTCATATTGCAAGACACATCATTTCTCACACACACCTGACTCACTAACTTTCTATTCGCATCTATACCGCTCGGTTTTGTTCGGAAATCCTCGATCATGCTCCATATTGCGAAAATGTGTTCCTCCATCTACCCATATTAATCAAAACTACAGAAGTCAGCTGATCGTCCTGTACGTGATAGGAAACATTGAATGGTGTAGTTTCACCCTTCACGTCAGCGTAGATCACGAAAATATGAATGAAAATCGAATGGACAATGACAGTATGAAAGAAGAAACTGTCCTCTTACTCGAGCCGTTTTACGGGGGATCACATAAGCAACTTGTAGACACTTTAATTGATGGTAATATTCAATTAATATTGATGATTAATTCTGTGATTGTAAGGATGCAAAAAACTAAAACTGCGAGTGTGTTTTTCCCTCTTTGTAGACTGAGTATTGTAAAGACAAAACAGACAGGTATACATGCTTCCTATTAAACACAATGTGGTACAAGTCAGTAAATATTTTCACATTCAGAAAATGCCCAGAAATACATTAGTTACAGAAACACACACCAACAATAGAATACACAAAAGATTTAACTACATTCATAATAAAGCTTTAGGAACATAACTTTAATAGATTGTAGTGGTTGAGTCTAAAGCACTCCTGTTTCATGTTTGGGAGGTTCAAGTTTCCACCAGACATTGTCTATCCCACTGAGGGTTTTGTGATTTTCCTCAATTTCTCCATGCAAATGCAGGGAGTATCCTGTGTGACAACCAGTACCTTCCACATTATTTCTAATTCATGCACTAATCATTCAACAGACAAATCCTGTGAATGTTACTTACTTAATCCTTTGTTTATTGTCCATCATGTTTCTGTTCACATTCTATATGTACAATCTGGTAGCTACATCACCAAGGAAACCTGATTTCAAATGGTGGGGAAGTAGAAGAGGAAAGTGAACAGTTCCCGGTAGTGAACTGTACTCAGAATTTTCTTTCAACATTTAATATATCCACTGAGCTTGGACACATAACAATTCTCTCTGTCTTTCTTGATTAGTCTATCACACCTTGGTGGTTCATCAACCATAAGAAAAGGGTACATTGGGTGCATCCACAAATCAGTAGCTGCACATTGATGAGGTCATTTTCATGCACCAGTTGTAATAGTGGAAGAGCAGTCTTAGATATAAATTATGAACTTTATAGTATAACCAGGGATTAAACAATGCATGACTGACATGCTCAAATGATAACTCTTTGGCAAATACTGGCTAATGCGTGGGTGATATCTTTTTGACTACATTAAAGAAATCCCATGCCAACTGAGGTATTCCAAGGAGGAAATTCATCAAACATCAAAAAGATATTCACTTTACAAAAGAAAATTGTTAGATTAATGGCTGGTGTCAAACATATGAATTCATGTAGAAGTCTGTTTAAGAGATTAGAAATCTCAGCTCTTCCATGTGAATACATATTCTCATTCATGAACTTTATTGTAAATAACCAAGAACATTTTCAAACTAATTCTGCTATACACAGTATCAACACAAGGAATAAAAATCAGCTTCATAGACCAGTTGCCAACCTCTCATATTTTCAGAAGAGTGCATATTATGCAGGGATCAAAATTTTCAACAGTCTTCCATCAAATCTCACAAGTCTTGTAAATAAAAAGGCACAATTTAAACCAGTCTTAAAAAGATACTTAATTACACACTCCTTTTACTCTGTCGATGAATTTCTAATGTTTACAAGTAAGTCATAGTTTATCTATTGTATATAATGGGTTACCTTTAATGAGGATAGCACCGAGAGCAGAACCATTGAACGTTGTAATTGGAAACCAACAGATGGAGAATGTGGAGCATTTCAAGTACTCCACGAGTCACGACGGACGCCCTATGCACCAAGGAAGTAAAAGCAAGGATAGCCATGGCCAAGGCAGCTTTCGTCAAGAAGAGGATACTTCTCACTAGCAAGTTGGGCTTGGAGATGAAGAAGAAACTAGTGAAGTGTTACGTATGGAGTGTCGCGCTGTATGGAGCAGAGACTTGGACACTCAGGAAGAAGGAACAGAAATACCTGGAGAGTTTCGAAATGTGGTGTTGGAGAAGAATAGAGAAGATCAGGTGGACGAATCGAGTGACCAACGAAGAAGTATTGAGGAGAGTCAACGAGCAAAGAAACATTCTGCAGGCGATTACACGAAGGAAAGCTAACTGGCTGGGACATATTATGAGAAGAAATGGATTACTGAGTGATATCACCGAAGGCCAGGTTGAAGGAAAGAAAGGACTAGGAAGAAGATTGATACAGCTAACCGACGACCTTAAACAAGGAAAGAAGATGACGTTCCAGGAATTAAAGCGAGAAGCCGAGAATAAGGACAACGGGAGAGCTCTGTTTGGGCAGAGCAATGG
>NW_019060413.1:455643-477138 GCF_000696155.1 Zootermopsis nevadensis
TGTGGGGGGGGGGGGGCATGAAATTATTGTTTTGGAACCATGTGTGTTGTAAAGACATGTTAGATATCCATGATTTTGTGTTTTATGTTTTGCCTGCCAAACTCTGAATCTTGTTTGCAACAATAAACCTTACTTCTGTAGTAATTCAATGCTTTATAGTTGAAACCTGCACTTAGACAAGGCCACAACTAAGCACATAATTCATTCACAACATCCAACCAAACATCTTAAGTCATGATGTGGTATATGATATGGAAATATACTATATCAAGTGAAACATGATTTTTTTGAAGTGTTAATACAGGAGGTATTTAATTTTTGCATACAAGTTTTGAAGGCAGAAACACAGAAAAGTGTAGTAGCCATGCCATAGCTCAGGCTATTTGTGACCAGCCTATCACTGTGACAACCTGGGTACACACTCCAGTCGTCAGCCCATGTGTGATCTGAAGTGGACAAAGTGGAACTGGGACAGGCTTTACACTAAGTTCTTTGGTTTTCCTCGGCCCATGTCAGTCCACCATTGCTCCAAATTCATATATAATCTGGGGGAAAGGTAATCGGCCTGTTAGCAGCCACACTTCCATTGAGATAGTCTTACCCCTTCACAACAATAACAAGAGAAGTGTACATAGAAACAGGACTAACAGCTTCATGGTTACAAATTTTATAAACATATTTTTCTATACTTTTACTTACACACAAACAAAGCCAGCAACATTACTTTGAATCACATCTTCTTCTACTGAGGCAGCAAAACTTACAGCTAATAGATGATGCAGCAGATTTGGTCCTGAAAATCAATAAGATATCTCATGTTTTGTTCCTGTCCTTATGCACCGAAGTAAATTCCTCTGATTTGAGAAACTAACTAGATTCATGAACAGAGTGCAGTTAAGAGACATAATTTAATAAAAGGTCTGCAACTAAATGCAATCAATAGAAGTTGCATAACCTAAAAATTTATACAGTTCAGAATGAATCTTAAACAAACTAGGCTGTTCATGCATCATAATATCCAGATTCCACATATGATATTCTCTGCATTTCATATGTTGAAATTTACCTTGCTATGCCACTTACATTAACCATAATCCTGACACTCTTGAGCAAGTTATTTTAAATGTCCTCCTTTTATTTCCACTACGTGTTAGTACAATGCCATGCCATGCCATGGGATATTAAATCCTACTTATTCCTGCAGACAGAAAACATTTAAAGGTGGGAAAATTTGAAATTGCAAAAACTGACTCTACACCTTGTAAAAAAACAGGAACAGAATGCTATGCTATAAGATTACATTTTTTAAATTTAGCAACATTCACTTTTTCAAAACTCTTTTCCAGTTGAATTCAAGTCTGCTGACACAGTCTGTTTTGTGTAGTCTTAAATAATTTGGCTATACAGGGTTAATTACAATATTTATACAACCACACAGTCTCGCCCTGTTTCAAGAGAGGCTCTACCAGATTTGGAACAACAGATATAGTTTCAATGTCTTAAGTACCCAAAGTCAGGTCACAAAGTTGCCAAGTTTTTATTGCAAAGTTCAAGAACTTCAGAGGGAGATTATGTTTGAAACATAAAAGGTTTTTCCTAAGCATCAGTAATTCATCAATTAACATGTCCTTATTTTGGAAATACACATCCTAAAATCTATTATTCAGATGTGGAATTACAAGAAAACATTTAACAAGTTTCATTGATCCTTCAAAATTGTTAATGGTTTCACTGTTTGCAAAATGCAAACATTTACAAATTAGTTCCAGTCTGTCTCTTGTTGTAACACCCATAAGCAAAAAGAAGCCAAATACAACACCACATCTCCCTCCATCACAGGTTTACTTGCCCTGCCAGTTGGCCTGTTTGATAATTTACACCCATATAGACACTGTTCAGCATAAATAATTGTCTCTTCAACAATTTAACCTGCTCTTTGTTGCAAAACAACTGAAAATATCCACAATATCTGTCACGTTCTGCAGCATCTTGATGTCTGACACTTTCTGAGAAATTTTAGCTTTGTCCCTTGTAATGTTCCATGTTATCCCAAACAATATTTTGAATGTAATCATGATCTCACTTCTTCATCACATAAAACAGCTGATCACTACGTGCTACTAGATGCCATGACTTCTGAGTACATGGTGCCTGGGTAATGTGTGTGCATTTAATGACAGGACACTTGTAAAAGTGTTACTCTCATTGTTACAAATACCTACATATATACAGCATTGTCTACATCACCAAATGATTCTAAACCAACAAAAAGGTTGATTTTTGTTTCAATCAACATGCAGAAATCCCCCATGATATAGTTAGATTCTAACTGTAATGTTAAACACCAACCAGACAGGATGAGAACTATTCCAAAGCTTTATATTGTAAATTAATTTGTGACTATACACATGCACATTTCCAAACTGAAAGCCCACATTTTGCCTGTGATTTCATACAAAAATAATTAAGTTACATAAAAAAAAACAATCCACAATATGAGCTGGATTTTAACACTACATTATGTGTGCTATGTACATCAGATATCAACATCTAAAAGAAAGGCTGGCATGATACATATGTGCCATGGAGTTGAAGAGTAAAGTGTGGCAAAGGATTAAACCACATATCTTTGTTTATGATGCTATATAATCTCTGAAATTGATACAACACTGTTAAATGCACAAAGAAATAACATCTACCTGGTGTCACGGCTACCAGTTTGGTGAGGTTATCTTCTGCCTTCATTCCAAGAGGCATACAGGAGTCTGGCAACGCTGGAGCACCAATCTTGTAGATCTTAGCATCAGAGAAGCGGACATCAAATGAATGAGGATATAATGGTGTACGCAAACCATAGAAATATTCACGTACTCTGGCATCTCTTGCTTCTGCTCGTGCACTCTGACTGCGTTCAACAACCTATAAATATAAAGTATAATCTTTGTATGTAAAATCTGTCATTCTGACTGGGTGAATGATTGGTTTCCAAGTTCATAGTCAATTCAACTAAAATATAAAATTAACTGCACTGGTCATTTGTGATTTTTCCTTCACATCGTATGTAACAGTTATATAACCATGACCTTGTTACTAGCCTCATTTGTGATAACAAAACAGACGTGGAGGTGTGTGCATTTAAATATGAGAAGTTTTAAGAGATGCATCCTAACCCTTGATCTTTTGAATTACTATATGTATGCTGCAGCAGTAATTTTTAATCGTTCGTTAACCGCAACAGGTACTTGATTAATACTTACTTGGTACATAGGAAAACTGCATAAGAAATAAAACAGTACAGACAGGATTCCCACAAGAGTATGTTCTTAAATATGAGATGCTCTTAAATGTTTGCTGGGATGTATAACAAATTAAATACTATAAAAATTACTGAAAATAAAGAAGTGGGAAATAATTTTATTCAGTTCTTACCACTCATAACTTAGTCTTTCAAAACCATTTTTTTATATACACTTTCTGTGCATTTCACAAAGATATCAAACAGTAACATAAGGAACAAAAATTGTCACAAGAATCGTTCAGTGACTATTTTGACATTTAACATGCAGTAATTTGGTATAAGAATTATGGATACTGTTATAAAAAGGATTTGTTTTTCAAATGATAAATATCTAAGAACAACAATATTAAATAGAAATGAAATTGTGATTAAATTAGGGCAGGAATAATTCAACAATAACGTTTTAATCCATTCCCTACAGTGGTAAAAGAATGATCCAGAAAATGGAATGTGGTTCTGTTCCCTACATTTGAAGCATGCTTAGTGTATTAGGAGTGTTGAACACCTACAGGAGGATTAGTGTTATCTTGTTACTGCAGATAAAGAAGACTGAACAACTTACACCTCCATTCTTTGGTAGGAAAACAACCTTCACAAAGGTTGGCATGTCACGCACAAGTTCATTGTACAGCCGTTCCTGATCCAGGACTAGAATGATGTCCACCTCAAAAGCTTGAGCAACATGGGTCAATTGTTTATATCCATCACCCTTCACCCATCCACAGGTATTGATGATCACACCAGAAGCATTTGCTAGTACAAACAATGATGATAATTTTAAATGCAGAAAATATGTAACGTTCCAACATTTTATCCCATTAGGGTCCACACATCTCTTAACTTAATTTCACAAATTCTTCACTGAAACTTGCTTTCTGAAAATGGCATACTGGGGGTTTATGGTATATTTATTGATAATACGCTCAGATTATATAAAAATTATGATTATTTACATCAAATTTACAATAGGTTCAATCATATATCAATATATGCAACATGGATCAATTTGTTACATGCCACAAACTTTTACAGTTTGTTAATTATGTTGTGTGAATTAAAAATAAATGTTAATTACTTTCTTTTTACATCCAAGTCCTCTTGCAGCACTCACGTATGTGTGGCTGCCTATTATAACATGTTCAAAATGTCTCATGTATCAGTACAATTTGACATAACTTTACATTCAGAAGTTCATAAATTTGCTGATTTCAAATATTTATACAAAGAGAATTTATGATTTAAAGAATAGCAAAGCATTCATCAATGAAATTTATGACTGATTGCAACATACAGGAAGAAATGCAAACACTATTTTATAATAAAACCCACAATAGGATGACTGCTATACAGGATGAGTCAGAAGTATGTTTACAAACTTTGTGTGCATGTTCCAGGATCAAAAATATGAAAAAATGTTCCTATGAACATGGGGTCGCAAATGTTTCATATTCGAAATAATAGCCACTCTGTGTAGTAATGTAAAAATTTGACATATTACACTTCCCACCAATAGCAACCCTCTAGTCCACTTGATAGTAAACATTCCCCCTGCACCGCCTTAGAAACGACTTCCCCCCACAGGGCTTTTCTCCTGGTCTGTGGACAGTACATTGTACATGGACTTACATTTTTGGTATGTATAAACTATATAAAAGCATTTCACATAAAAAAGACAGATCTTGATTAAATCTACATGTAATCTACCATTTCTTCATATGATGAACCACTTTTGAGAAATGTCATTAAATTTTGTTCAAATAAAGTTGTGGTTATACATACAAATACAGATCATAATGACATTTTCTTGGCAACTCTCAATGAAGACAGCCCTCCCCTAACAGCAGCAAGTGTCATCAAAATCTGCAGAGTAGTTTTCACAGATACATGAATAAACACCAAATCCTCTTTAAACATTATCTCTGAAATATGTACACTAAATACTAGATCTGTGGTAAATATCAAACTACTCTGACAGAGATCAGTCTGAAATAGTGCATAAAAGTAGCAGTATCAGAACTGTTGGTATCATGCCTCATTTCAACAGCTTACCTTTCCTGTTAGCCTGCATTCTTTCTGAAATTACTTCAGCTAGTCGTGACACTAACATGTTGTAAAGGGCAAGATTGGTACTTGGTGACTTGTGTCCATAGTGGTAAACTAGTGGAGCTTGCTGAGAGAAACCTTCCTCAACAGCAGCAGGTCTCTCTACTAATAGTGCACCTGTTGAAATACAAGGAACCTAAATGTCTTCAGTCCAAAACCAGTCATCATACTCACTAATTATATTATTCTGGCTATAAGCACATTAATTTACTCTCTACATATGTCATTGAAATTGTCATCAAAATTATATTAACCCTTACACCTACAATTCTGAGGGGCACAAACATATAAACTTCTTTATTTAGATTGCTTGTCAGACCTCATACAATAATAAGTGGCAATGTCTCCATTACATCATAATATCTAAGTGGTATTAGATGGTGCTGTAACTAAAATAGCTATCTATACCACTTGTTCTAAATTTAGTCAGCACTGCTTCAAGATCTATATAGTTATGGGAAAAAAATAAAGAGTGATTTTCATATTTTTTACAAAAAATAAGTTAGTCTTGTATGATATAATATGTATTCTTATTTACAAACTATGTGGCATAAAAAAATTGTCAGTAACAGTATAAAATATTATCATAACATATATTTATGCAAAATAAAAACTCCTAGATTCAAAACCATGAAACTTTTTGTAGGTTTTCTTATTAATGGAATCCATGAAGTGCTCTTTTTACATTCAACATCTGTAATATAAACATGTAATCATGAGTGAAAATTTCTTATTTTAATAATTGCAATATGTCTACCAAAATTCTGTTCAGGTTATATTTCTCTTATCCTTCTAAAGACCTATGTGAATAAGAAGAAATTTCTGAAACAGTAAACATCACTCAGAGTGTGGAACAGAACAAATACAAATAACGGAAACTGATCCTCACCAATTGTGCCTGGGACAGATATCTGGCCTTGCCCAACATCCAGATCAACAAGTATTGGCCTGCGTCCCATTCGAACAGCATAGTTTAGAAGCAACCTACATAATGTTGATTTACCAACATCCATTGGACCTACAATCATTGTTACTGGACCTCTGCTGTTTTCTGTTTCAGCTTTCTTTCTTAGCTGCTCCAATGCTGCATGTGCATTGAGATACATAACCTGTGAGGGGTAAACAAAGTTTGATAAAAGCTGCCAACACCACTTCAAAGAGTTTTCGAGTTTTTGTCACATAATCAACTTACCACGGGTGTTTCCTTCGCAACATAACTAACGTCCGTTTTCCCTCTCAATTCAATAACACACCCTTGCCATGTAAACACAGCTACCTTCGCACCTGTTGTGAATACATAACCTTTTCCCTTCACAAGTTCAGTTCCAAACACCTCTGCCATTCCGCTCTTTAGCTGAAAGAAGTGTATTACACAGGAATTACACAAGTACAACTGTCAACGGTAGGAAATACAACTCCAAAAATTGAGGTTAAGCAATACATCATTCAACTTACTTCCAATATTACTTTTTCATTTTTACTTTCCACTTCAAATCTCAATTCGCAGTCAGGTTCTAGTTTAAACTCTTGAATATTTGCATCCCTTTCTTCTGACATTATTATGTACGTTAAATTATGACAGATAAAATTAATGTTCAATGGAACAAGCACAGCTAAAAAAAACACTAACAACGAGCATGTAACACCAAACCAGCGATCAACTCCTTTCGCTACTAATGAAAACAAAGTTTGTGTTCCAATATTGGTGAAACTGTGAGGACGACAGCATTAGTGATGACGACACAATGGTACCAACACATGGTTCGCATGAGCGACTAGCAATTAGCGACATCTTTCACGATTTGTGTGTACTCAGTTCAAGTAGCTACACTACAGCTATTAGCCGGCGTAGCTCAGTCAGTATAGTGACAGGCTACGGGCCGGACTACTGGGATTCGATCCCCAACGGGGGCAGAGGATTTTTCCTCTAGCCTCTGTGTCCAAACTGATTGTGGGTCCCCCCAGCCTCCTATCCAATGGTACCGGGGTCCTTTTCCGGGGGTAAAGCGTGGCCGGGTCGTGATGCTGCACACTTGCCCCCCTCTTGTGCCGAAGTCAAGAATGAGTAGGAAATATAATAACTCTCCCCCTCAAGTGCCTGCATGGCGTATAGTGGGACAGCTTTACTTTACACTACAGCTGCATTAAGATGTCATGAGTGTATTTTGGCTTCTCCTCTGATTTATTTGCCAAACTAGAAGTAGATTTCAAATTTTAAGCAGTTATTCACGCTTTATCATGAGCGCAGAACACTTTGTTGGCCCATTAATGTTTGTATACTGTGTCCTTCATTTGAAAAGGTCGTGCTGCCAGCTGTCGGCTCGGGAGAGGATAAACGGATTTTCATAAAATTCGTATATAGATTATGCCATTTGAACCCAATAAAACAGTGCTTTATAATTTCCTGAAATTTAGAATACAAAGGTAATGGAAGCTCAAATTCGTGAAGTGGGACAATGAGAACGTCACTGCCCATTATTGTCTATGCATTCGTGATGACTTCTTGGTCTCTGATGACGGCATGTCTCAGAGTCTTTATAGGTATTCATGTGGCAGTCTCCACAAAAAGAAAAATAAAGGTCCAGAATGCGGCGTAAAATGCACCTTTAGAATTTGTGTATTCCTTTATGGTTTATTTTACGATGCAGAAACGACTATTTTGCGTCTGTTATAGGCTGAAACGCAAAGTGTGCAAAAATCACAAAATCCACAATCAGGATAGCCGGCCTCCAAGCCGAGATTTGAATCTGGAATATCCAGAAAACGAAGCAGGTATTCTACTCGCTTGCCTGCAACATTTGGTATGTGGTAAATTATGTCGAATATAGGTGAAGATTTCCGTCTTCTGGGTTGTTGCGCTGTGTAGTCTGGTCGATGTTTACCAACGTTTCTGAGGTCATACTGCCTCCGTCATCAGGGAGATTCTTAGTATGAAGATTTCTGTCTTCTGGGTTGTTGCGCTGTGTAGTCTGGTCGATGTTTACCAACGTGTCTGAGGTCATACTGCCTCCGTCATCAGGGCGATTCTTAGTATGAAGATTTCTGTCTTCTGGGTTGTTGCGCTGTGTAGTCTAGTAGATGTTTACCAACGTTTCTGAGGTCATACTGCCTCCGTCATCAGGGCGATTCTTAGTATGAAGATTTCTGTCTTCTGGGTTGTTGCGCTGTGTAGTCTAGTAGATGTTTACCAACGTTTCTGAGGTCATACTGCCTCCGTCATCAGGGCGATTCTTAGTATGAAGATTTCTGTCTTCTGGGTTGTTGCGCTGTGTAGTCTGGTCGATGTTTGAAACATTTTTATTCCCCTGTTTATCAAAATAATTCATGACTCTATATGATGTGTAATTAGCTTTGTCGCCCTCGGTGCTCGCCACTGGACCCAAGATTCGCGGGTTCAAACCCGGCATAGATCGGTGGATTTTTAAGGGTGGCAAAAGTCCGTAGCCAACTTTCGGCGGTCCCATGTCGTAGATTTACGGCACGTAAAAGAACATTACGAGCATGATACGAGATGTTTCGTATGCAAAATTCAGCGGCCATTTCTCACCCATGTCTCTCCTGATTCTCTACTAGATGGCTCTACGAAACAAATCAGGATTGAGTAGAAATTTTGCAGAGGCAGTGGACTTGACACTCACTACTCAAATGCACCCTACAAGACTAATAACGACAACTTGCCTTGAGCAACTGTCCCGGAACGGGTTAATAGTTGTAGTAGTTGATAATAATGACAACAGATTCATATGTGCAGAAACAGGTTTGAAAATTCTAGAAACGAACATAAAGGGCAACAGATAGTAAATAATGAACCTGGAAAACATGAGTACAATCAGTAGTATATCTTTCCTCCCCATTTCACACTGTACGAGATTCATACATCAGTACGCTCATCTTCTTTAGAAGATCATATTGTCTGGGGGTGAACAATTCACGTATGCACACGTGTAAATGTATAAAAGCTGATCTCGTTACATAATTTACGTAACAAAATGTGCTATAGTAATATTGACTTTACGCTTTATCACCGATGAATCACACTAGGGTAACAAGTAGATAGCAGGATAGATTAACATCTAATTAAGTATTCTGTTGACTGCTTAACCGGCATCGACAAAGTAAACACAAGTCTGCATTTAAGCTGAGAGTGGGAGTGGCAAGGAGAGGTCAGTAACACTGGTACATTCAAATAATGACTTTCCCAATTAATTTAAAGCAAAAATAATTTATCATCCAATTCTGAATTACATGTTGTACGAAGTAACTTCAGGTCGTGGATGGCACACAATGATTTCTTAGTGTTTTCTTTCCTGCGAACAAAGCTTACCTTATAGTCCTGACAATGGAGTTGGCGAGGACGAATAGTAGTAGTAACTGAAGCAATAATTGCTAACTTTGTAAATTTTAAGAATAAATGTACAAAAAATTGTAATTTAAAATTGTAAGAACTAGCCCCAGTCTCCCCTACAGATTAAATATTTTCAACACCAATCACTCAAAACCTCCATTTCACCCGTCTACAGGTTAAATAATAAAACGTAATTCTCGTTATCGATTTAACGAACGATAAAAATGTCATAGTACTGCGGTTATTAGGTTTAACAACAGTGGTTACTAGAGATCTGCCTTCGATAAATAAACCGGAAATAGTCCAGCGATGGGCAAATTTCTGGTTGCAGAGTAGAGGTCCGCATGGGCCGAAATTTTAGAATTTTGCCCGGCCTGACCCGACGAACATTTAGCCGGAGTCCGAAGATCATTTGCAAATAAGTTACCCATACCCTACTAAAGCCCGACTTTCTTTTATTTCAGCCCGAATGAAGTCCGGTCTATTTACAATATGCCTTGACTATAGTATCATTAACACACGTTCGTTTCAATGTACAAATGCCAATAACCCTTCAATGAATTATATTACCACGCTCTAATAATATTTAGATTAAGTTGACATCTGAAGCACCTGATGGCGATTCCCACTAAATTTCCGCTGACAGTCCCATCGTAATTCGCTGGGCAAACGCAACGCAAAAACAGCGTCACATCTCTCTGTGTTAATTCTCAATTTCGCGACTGCGTCCCGAGCATAAGATAAGCAGAACTATATATAGCATTTCCCTTGTGAAAAAAGAATGACCTGCGAAAGCCTGGAATGTTATATTGTATACTGCGTTCCAGTGTTTTTGGCCGCTGAGCTTTGTGAATTGGAACCTCGGAGCCAGTCACTTACCAGACGTTTGCTGGAAGGGATAGCAGCAGGCCACACACAGTACACTCCAAATAAAATATCACCACGGTATGTAACAGAAAAGTAGATTTCACTATAGTACACATCACTAGAAAATTCAAACTGCAGAGAGTATTAGACAATTTTATCTGCTTCACAACTCTTCGGTCCTCTTTCAATTCTTCAACTCCTCACAGACATATAACTCGATTCATCACTACCCCTGCTGCAGTCGCCCCTATTATCCTCAATTATATATATTAATGATAAAGCGTGACTAGGCGAGACCTCTTTGAAAGTATAACGAGAGAACACCTTAAGTGTTAAAACAACACCAAGATTTTAAAAGCGTGACCAAGCGTGACAAAACGTGACCACGCGTGACGTAACGTAACGGCGTGACGAGACGTGGCCATAAGTGCCGAAACGTGACTACATTCAAAACGTTACCTAATCTAACAAACTAATCTAACCTAAATAAACCTAACCTAAACTAACTTAAATTAACATAGCTTAACCTAACCCAACCCATCATAAACTAACCAGTCGTAACTTAATCTAACTAATTGTAAATTACCAAAAATTAACCGAGCCTTACGTAACATAACGTAAGCGTGCCGAAACGTGACTTAGAGACCACGCGTGCCCAAGCGTGATATTGCGTGACCTGCTTTGCCTTCGTGACAATGGATCACCATGTGTCGAAACTTGACGAATATTTACAAAGCGTGATCAAACGTGACGAAGCGTGACTAGGCGTGACCTGCTATAAAGGCTTGACGAGAAGTCACCATACGTAAGTGTTAAAATTCGATGCAAATTTGAAAAGTGTGTCTAAGACTGACGAAGCGTGCTCAAGCGTGACAAAGCGTGACTAGGCGTGACGTACTGAAACGACGCGGCGAATTGTAGCCATAAATGACAAAAGGTCAAAATAGTTTCAAAACGTTGCCTAACCTAACAAAATCCTCTAAACAAAGTTAATCTAACCCAACCAAACCTAACCTAAACTAACTTAACCCAACCCAACCTAACCCAGCCAATCCTAACCTAAGCGAACATTTCCAACCTAACCCAACATGACGAAACTTAATGTAACGTATCGCATTGTAGCCAAAATTAACTGAGCCTTACGTAACATAACGTAAGCGTGCAGAAGCGTGAATTAGTGACCACGCGTGCTCAAGCGTGTCATTACGTGACCAAGTGTGACCTGCTTTGACTTCATGACAAGGGATCACCATATGTGTTGACAAGTGACGAATATTTACAAAGCGTGACCAAGCGTGACAAAGCATGACTAGGCGTAACTTGCTATAAAGGCGTGATGATAGGTTACCACAAGTGTTAAAATACGACGAAGATTTGAAAAGTATGACTAAGCGTGACCAGGCGTGACAAGGCGTGGTGTACTGTTTCGGCGTGACGAGATGTGGCCAGAAGTGTCGAAAAGTGAGAAATATTTACAAAGCGTGACCAAGCGTGACAAAGTGTGACTAGACATGACTTACTGTAACGGCGTGACGAATTGTGGCCATAAGTGTCTAAATGCCCAAAAAATTTCAAAATGTTGCCTAACCTAACAAAATCCACTAAACAAACAACCTAACCCAACCAAATCTAATCTAACTTAACCTAACCTAACCCAACCTAACCTAACCCAACCTATCGTAACATAACCTAAGCGATAATTTCTAACCTTACCCAGCATGTCGAAGCGTAATCTAAGGTACTGCAAAGTTGCCAAAATTAACTGAGCCTTACGTAACAACGCAACGTGCCGAAGCGTGACTTAGTGACCACAATTAGGCCTATTTAAGAGAATATAAACGAACAATCCTTTTTGACTATGCTGTACGATGTTTATCGTGTAATTAGCTTTTCAACCCTGAATTTTGTGCGCCATAATCAGAAACCTTTAAAATGAAGTATGGGCTTATATCTGCAGTAAACGGAACATCAAGGCCAAAGTGACAGCAAAGTAGCAAAACAGGCCTAATCTGAAGGTTAATCATCATTTTCAGAAAATCCTATTATTGAAACTATATAAGCTATATTTTTTAAATTTTCAAACAATCTATAACCTATCAAATTATCAGTTGTTATTCCCGAAAATAAATGAAAGGCCGCGGAGATTAATTAAGCTCACTGAGCAATACATTATGTACAGCGCTTATATAATTCATGATACTGTTACTCTATCAGGGGCAAATCATTTATTTCCAGTTTGAATAATTTGTGCTATCAACACTCCTTAAACTCAAGTGTTTTCACTTTTAGTGATAAGTAAATGCGATTAAATAGATTTCGTTATTAAATCAATTCCACCTTATCAAATATTAAATGAATACAACGATGGTTTACGATTAGTTGGATTATTTCAGGCGATTAACAATATTACCCCAAGGGAGGTCCGTCAAGGAGAACGGTTTTAATCCTTGTAACCGGAACACACGGCAAAGATACGTTAGGCTTGTATAAAATACAAGGATAATTAGCATTGTAAGAGTTTACACTTCTACAATAGTGCATTTTATGATTCCAAAGGGTTAGTCAGTACTATACATTTCAAAACCAATCGTAACACTAGCGATGTCTGTAACATATGCCATAATAAATTTCAGAGGCCAAGTTACAATTATTATTCGTCAATTACCACCCACAAATAAAAATATTTCGCGCAACTACCATGTTGTAAACTTTCCCGTTCTCTTAAGAAATATTAATAACGCTTACATACTTTTAAAATACCGTATCGTAGAAACCATAAATAACTTCAGACAATACGAGGTGCGATCGGAAAGTTTAAAGACTGTGTCAATAGAGGGCGAACCGGATGTAGTACGAGCTTCTGCCGCTAGGGGGTGCGGCCTACATTCATAGTGAATCAGTGTGCCAGCCGGCATCATCGAATTAGCATTTGTTTTGGTAGTGCATTACACCGACCCTCCTGCGATTTCGGAATGGCGTGTGCATCAAATTTTGCCAAAGACTCGCCAAAACGGCTACGGAAACCTATGAAATGCTAAAGCAAGCATTTGGGGAGTCCGCAATGGGTCGTGCACAAACTTTTGTGTGGCATTCACGTTTTAAAAATGACCGAACCTCTGTCGATGATGACGAGCTTTCTGGACGACCATCTTCGAGCACAACGCCCGAAAATGGTACGAAGATTCGGCAGGCCATTCACGAAGATCGACGTCGTACCATCAACGACTTGTGCGACATTGTTGGGACCTGTCAGCTGATTCTAAAGGAAGAACTCCACATGCGACGCATCAAGACAACGCGCCAGCGCACACCGCCCTCAAAGTTCGGCAGTTTTTGGCCTCAAACACAATGGCCGTCATCCCGCCCCCTCCTTATTCGCCGTGTGACTTCTTCCTCTTCCCAAAGATGAAAATTCAGCTAAAGGGAAGGAGATTTGAGACGATAGAAGAGATTCAGGCAGAATCGCAGATGGTGCTTGACAGGCTGACAAAATGTTACTAGTCTCCGAAACCTTTTTCCTGTCTACTCCATAGCCCGGTCTGATCTCACCTAAAAAGTAGGAACTGCTGACATTTAGAACCAAGCAAAAAAGTTTCATGAAAACAGAACATACTTTGAACAGTCACTTATAGTTGGTATCAATAATTCATTATCAGCGATAAAGTCTGTCACTTGGCCTTCATGGCGTCGATTTTCTTCAAAACTTTTTGATTACACAACAAACACAGACCGTTCTATAGACTACTACAAGAGGTTGATACAGAACCGGCGAGTATCAAATGTGTCAATGACTGCAAATACAAAGTCCACCTATCATAAGAGAATTTTGCTGATAACATTCAACTTCAATTGTCTGTAGGACAGATTGTGTTTACGAGTACTGTAAGTATGCCTTCGAAATATCTCCTTGATTACTTTGAAGTAGCATCACTTGGACTTCAGCATTGTAAAAACGGTGTTGAGAAATCTGGCCCCTAATAAGTTTCTTCCACGAATGTTCTTGTACTGTAGTACAGTATGAAGTTTTATTCACGAGTAAAATTGTAAAGAAAATTTATTTACATACACCATGAACAGCGTCGGATGAGAGGATCACAGTGAGCAATGAATTTGAAAGCATGTCAAAGAAAGCGGCCGTGACGTAATTTAAGGTACTAACCCGGCATTTTCCTGGAGGAACTGAGGAAAAACACGAAAAAACAGAGTCTGGATAGCCGGTCTCCGAGCCAAGATATGAACCCGAGATCTCCTGAATACGAAACAGGAGAGATAACCTCAACTACGACGTTCAGCGAATTTGATGATGGACGATAAAATAATTTTAATAAAGAATAATATTTAGTACGACATTCAGATATGCTTACTAAAGCAAGCAAGTAACTGACATCGGCACATATGGAAACACTGTAATATTTGTGTTGAGATTTCAAACAGCAAATAACTGTCAGAGCATTCTTCCCATCTGAACGCTAGATTTTAGCAAATCGGGTATTCACATTCCTCCTACATTCCACGGATTATATACATACTACAGTTTTAGAATTTGCACAAAAATGTTTCAGTAAATATAATAATTAAATATTAGACAATATTATGCAGAAAATGCTCACAATGACTGTGACTGGCATTACAATAGCCTACTAAAGAAAGTTAACATTACAAAAAGCTAACAAGTCAGAGCAAAAACGAAAGAGGAAAGTATACATTTGTGTCTGCAATGGTGTGTAGTTACATAATCTGTTCGGTATTGCACTTCCTTTGTTTTCCTTGCCCCACAAAACATGTTGTTCTTTCGCAACTCTCACAGAATCTTTCTCTTAACTCCATTCGTATAATTCTGCGAAGCTGAAATATCGAGATTATTTGCAAGATATATATGAAGCGGTGACATAATAGGTGATTGTGTCTATCGTCCCCATCCGCATTTTTCATCCCCACGAATACTCATCGCATTCTAACAAAATTAGATACCATAAAGGGTGCACACTAAATGTTGTCCGGAGATTTTCATTATGGCCCGTACTGGCTCACTATAATCCTCACTTTATTGAAGCTCAAATCGTAATTTACACTTGTTTCAAGCTGCACAAAATGTGGGTATAAGCCATAACATAACACGGTTCTGATCTATAGCTTTTACTTTGGGACATTATCGATGTATTCCATATTCAACCCCCTCCTCGAATTCCAGTAGGCCCTGGCTTCGTCAATCATGGTTTAAGTTGACGACGGACTACTGCATTCACAAAATACTTTTCTAATGCGACATTCTGACTCATTGGCGCTGTCCAAAGCCGCCTGCAGTCTCCTCCAATTTTAGTCACAATTTGATTGCCGTTATGCCACTCCCTGGCATCCGGGAACTGCGGTTAATTATGAATTGATTCAATACCTAATCAAATCGCACAAGGTTACTTCTTTTCAGACACATCCCCTCCGGTGTAAGGTCGCCAGAAATACAATGGAACTGCAGAAACCATGTCTCAATCTTTTTAAACTCATAACCGACAAATGAAACGAAGTGAAAAATAAAGGAACTCGTATAAATAATGAATTTGGTTACAGGCACATCAGTGAACGTTCTGTTGTGTACTGAACAACACGTGTAGACGTCGAGCGAGAATCATGGATTTCAATTGCATTGCTCGAGCTGCAATTGTTTTCTTGTCACTATTGTTGAACACAACGTTAGCATCAGAAGACATTTCGCAACAATCACAGGCGTATTACCTAAGACACACGTGGCCCCAAAGGGATCTGAAAACATCATCAAGTTTTCCAATAGGGTACGGGATTGGTGGTGAAGGGTTCTTGCCCAAAGGAGGTCTTCTAGGAGTTGGTGGTCTGGGAAATTATGGAGGTGGATCTCTTGGGAGCTATGGAGGTGGACATTACGGTGGCTATGGGGGATTTGGAGGAGGTCTTCAGAAGAGCCTTGCAGGTAGCGGTTTCAGCAAGGGGCAGTCGGGCGTTGGAGCCGAAAATCAAGCAGCAGGTTATGAAGCTGGAGCGGGCCACAAGGGACTAACTTCCGTCCAGAACGCTCAGGGATATTCAGGAGCTGAAGACGCTCAGAAGAAAAATGAGCAAAGTTCTGGTTTCTTTGGTAATGAGGCTGGAGAGAAGAAGAAATATGAGAAAGGGAGTGCCTATGAAGGTGCTTCAAACTTTGGGCAGTCTGGTAAGAATAATTTCGTAGCTGACACATAATGTTACACCCTGCTTTATGCGTCCTCAGTTCGTCCGTTATCCTATAGGCCTATGCCTACTCAGTCTTAGGAATTTGTCCTATTTAAGCGTCACGTCATTGCATGCCTGCTCCTCGCGCCCACTCTGGCTTCTTTCAGAGGTAGGACATGTTCACGTTTAACTAACCTTAAAAGATCATAATCGCCAATTTCATCACTGAAACATAATCTTTTGTACAGATTTGTCAAGGAACATTAATCGATTTACCTTCTTTCGTGTTACACGGTATTTTCAAAGAACGCAGTTGCCACTATTTTCGGATATAAGTAAAAGAAAAAAACTATTTTATGGGCCCACGGATTTCGCGTCTATAAGCCTCGCCGTGTCCGCATGTCTGCTTCAGCATGAAATACACCAAGTAAGGAAGAAGAAACTTTCATGAACTTTATATGCCGATATCAACTTTGGTCAAAATTGTATAACACAGACTATGCATTTACATAAAAGTCTAAGAAAATTCTTAAATTAACTTCAGTATATATGTTTAAAAACGGAATAACACAATCAATGTGTAAAAAGTCCTACGAACATTTCAATTTATTTAAAGAAGTTATGTGTTTCAGAGAAAAGTTGTACATTTTAATGTGATGAATAGTATGTACATTGGCTTCATATGAAATTCTTTAGCAATAATAAATACCGAAAACCAAAGTGCACTAAATAAATTCATGCAAACAAAATGGGTTTACTTGTAATATATACTGTGCAAGTTGCCAGACTTTTTTATATTGATCGGTACATAAGAACTTGACTCAGTAATTAAACAATTCTAAATTTTAATACAGATAATATAAAAGTTAACACACGCTGTTCACATGCGCTTTGACCAGAAATGTTCAGTTTACGAAGATGTTCACTTTTAAGAAAAATTTAGAAGTGCCGCCTTCATGCTGGTTTAAATTACAAAATATTTTTAATAAAATACTAGAGTCCTCTTGCAGCAATGTTTGTGTTAGAAAGACGTCGTATCTATCCGTCTGAAACTGATGCGGAGTTTCATGACATTTAATATGGGGGGCGGGGCTACTACAAAAGTCGGGGTAATTTTATTTTGGTCCTCGTCGGTCCAATAAATCCATAAGCCTACTTTATGAAGCTAACATTCAGCTTCATAAATTTTCTGAAAATCGTCACTTTTTGCAAACATTTATACGTAATCTCATTATAATTTACTGCTTCTGTTTAAAAAAAATTCTGTTCACTTTACACTTAACGAAATATGGATACATGAAAAATATTAAGATATACGACTTTATTTTAATCATTTTTTGACTAATAAAGCATGAAAAGCAGGAGAAAGGACGTTTGAAAAACATGTATTGAATGGGTCAGTCCACGCTTATTTCGAAATAATAACCGAACCGGAAATACACAGTGAACCTATTTGATTATGTAGGCCCATATAATATATGAATAGGCTTCTATCTGCTCCAAGAATACGATTAAAGTTTAAAATATACATACCGGAGTTAATGTATAATACTTCATTAACAACCTTGCCGTTTTTCTGCGAACTTCGTTAAAATTGTTCTGGGATAGGAGTTATGTAAACAAACTAAAATTCTATTGTTACCGGTAGCAACTTGCGAGCCTGTGTAGAAATTGGACCACTACCAATAAATATATTAAAGTACATAAATATTTAATAAACTTGAATATGTTCTCAGTTTACTGGTTAACGTTAATTTTTATTTTCATTCTGAGTTGGTATTTACCTTCCATTGCGTACATTTATCACCCACATTTTGGCGAGGTGTAGCCAAAGTATTACTTTGAGAATTGTCGTAAAGCGAAATTCACAAAATAAAACCGCTGGAAAAGCTGAGAAAGATTTCAAAACATATTTTAAATTTTTAGTTTTTGTGCTAGTGATCAATGTTAAGCAGACTAAAATGACAATGAAAGTTCTAATCCTGACAATCTCTCAACACACATAAAGGTTATTTTGTTTGGACCGTCGCATTGAGTGACTAATAAACGGGAAAATAAAATGAACAAACACATAATTTGCACACTTAAGTAAAATATCTGATTGTTCCTTCCACACAGATGCAAGATTTATTTTATTCCTCACTGACCATTTGAAATTGTTAATGTCCGTTAACACCTATAAATGCACTAATTATTTCATTCACAGAAGGTTATTACTCTTCGTTACTAACTTACATTTTTGTAACTGGCTAAGTAACTGATTACCTAACTAACCAAGTTAGGGACTATGAAATTGACCAGCTGACTATTTAACCAACTAAACCATGACGTATAGGATAACAGAACGCAAAAATTCAACGGCACTGACAAAAAAGAAATGAAAAAAGAAACCGGGATTATACACGATTAAAATCCAGCAAATTAAATTCTGACAACCTATTTCCCTGCCATCGATTTAATTTTATCCTCCCATCTCCTCACCGGTACTAAGCCGACTGGTGTAGCCCTCCACCATAATCGGAATGTGGCCAGTTGGAATCTCGGTTGCCTGACGCATCCAAACAAATGCGGACAGTTACAATGGAATTGGCCATGACCACTTCTAAAAATCCTTACCACTTCCGACCATCTTCACATTTCATTTGACGTATTACCTTTGCAGTTTACACTTTCCTATAATAACGTAAGAATGTATTATTATTGGTCTCCTAGATGTTGGTTTATCCACCGAAATCTTGTACGCATTTCGTATTTCTTTATCTATGCGACAAATATGTTCAGAATCTTTTCTGCTTTATATGGGTCCAGCTCATCGTAACCTCCTTAATTTGACAAACCTAATAGCACAGGCTCAGTTGTAAAAACATTACTAAGTTACTTATTGTATAGCAACTTGCATTTTCCACTTAAGCCTGCTTACATCTTAGGTCCAAGTATTTTCCTGAGCACATTGCTTTCAAACACTTGCAGTTTATATCTTCCCTCAGCTTTAGAAGTCACAGTCAATGAAGTAATTGACTGTGGGCTGGATGACTGCTGGTGATTTCCGGCAGGGTCACCACATTTGTCCCCTCCTCAACACGCACAGACCAGCTCTGGTGCCCACTCGCGTCGGCTCTCAAGCAAATGATAATTGGTACTAGTTAATCTTTTAGCAGGGTAAGAAAATTGGAGGAGGATGACAACCACTGACTTCCATGCCGTTCGGAGTTTAAGGTTGCATGGAGCTTTGTTTCCACTCCTCTGTATGTTTTCCCGACGTTGTACGAAGAAGAAGAAGAAATTTGCCTTTTAGGCACAACTAAATAAAATGCAAAACAAGTACTAAATATTTGTTTTTATATATGTTAATATTTGCAGAATAATTACATACTTTATTGTCTCCAGGCAAAAAGCAGGGTGAAGTGAAAAACAACCAGGACCACAAGAAGGGCCACAGCACCAAAGGTTACCAGAACTACCATCATAAAGACGAATCTTCAAAATCAACAACATTCTTTGACGAATCAAACGACGAAGGCGACCACTACGATTACCAGGGACAAAAGGGGGCATTCGGTGGTGAGGGTGCATCATCATTCAAAGGAGGGTTGCAAGATGGTAGCTTCGCCGCAGACGCCAAAGGCAAGCAAGGTCATTACGATTCGGGTTACGCCAGTGAAAACGAGCATGGTGCCAAAGGATCTCAGAGCAATAAAGAATACTACGGGGATAATGAAGATTATGGACAGAAGAAGGCATTCGATGATTACGGAAAGAAAGCAGCTCTAGGACACCAGCAGCAATATGGTGGTTACCATGGGCAGCAGCATGGTGGGTTTAAGAAAGGTGGCAACTTTGGTAGCTACGGAGGAGGTTTGGGAGGACATTTAGGGTATGTGGGACATTTCGGATATTAATTGATGATGTTGATATTTAATTTTAAAGTAGCTTTTCACATTTACAACGTAATTTTAAAATGGTTACTTTTGATATTGATAAACTGTGCTATACTAAATAAATATTAATCTTACTGTCATGTGTGGATAAGCATGAGTTAACAACTGTTAGCTTAGTTCATCAGTTAAATAAAAGTATCATTCATGGGGTTCCTGAACACTTAACTAGAAAATATAAATTTGTATATACTACACACAGCATGTGATAGACATGTTTCTACATTTCTTCAGCTTTCGAGTATTAAACCATATAGTCTGTTTCGATTTGTAATTAATTTCTTAAGCATAGAACCGGTTGGTGAAACTGCTTAGACGTCGCTCGCCGCAGGCAATTTCCCATGTAGGACAACACGGCATATAACTAATATAAATATATAACCATACTCTCCAACGGGCGTGTTGTTCCTTACATTATATGACAAACTAGGCATAAAAGTCTAAGGTTTACAGAAAATTCGAGAGGATATGTAGAATTTTAAAATGGTCAACTACAAATAAATAAGAAAACAAATGCTGAAGGTAATGTCTGTAAAGTATAACGCCAAGGTTCGCAATAAAGAATTTTGCCTCACAATTCAAGTAGCTACAATCAATGTATTACATACGTATTCTTGGACCCCTGCAAATCCTCAGTTTAAGTATGCTACTATGCTGGACGAATGGGATTCGATCCTCCCGGAGGGGTAAAGAACTTTTCTTCCAGCCTCTGGGTTCAGACCGGCTCTGAGGATCACCTAGATTCCTATCCAATAGGTATCGGGGGG
>NW_019060413.1:485368-504120 GCF_000696155.1 Zootermopsis nevadensis
AAATTAAGAGGGCCATGGGAGGACAATCATGATTGATGAGTTAGGATGAAGCGACCGTGACTTACTTTAAGGACTCCATCCCGAGAGAAGAATCCAGAAAAACACAAATGAGAAAAAGTAATGCTAACAAGTCAACAAACGGTCTATAATCTAAACGCGTATTCACCAGTTAATGAACCCTGGACCTCTGCTAACAACGGAACAAACCGTGCCAATTGACAGAGGTATTAAAATATCTGGCTCACAGTTTAGGGTTACCCGGTTCGAATTTCAGCCGGGCAAATGCCTAGATAGTACCTTGATCGTCTCTTTCCAAATCCCTACTTACTGTTCATGATCATATTTCTTCATTCGACGCTGTGCAATATCTGTTCCTTACAGAGCATCATTAAATAACCAAAGGATCAATCAATAATTAGAAGATGGTTGCCTTCTGGGTTGTTGCGCCGCGTAGTCTGGTAGAAGAAGCGAAGAATTAGAAGAAGGGCGATCGCACTGATGATGGAGGCAGCAAGGATATCTGAAACGTCGGTAAACTTCTACCAGACTACACGGCGCAACAACCCAGGAGACAAACATCTTCAAATTCACCGCTGTGAAAACCTCAAATCCTACATTCGAATAATGAAATGTTTAATTTTAGTGTCTTTTCCATAATTGCTGTTCAGAATGTTCGTGGTTGCAATGGACGACACACGATTCATGAGCAATTAACCACAGTCCGTAGACCTAGAGGCCTTTATCCTTTATCGTCTAGTGACAAGAGACTACACGTTCCACACGTCGTGTCAGCTAATTCCAAGCAAGGTGAATGTATTATCATCACGGCCAGCGACTCGACCTTGTTCCACTCTCCCTCCTGTACAAATATTCCTGCATGCGTGATACAACGTAGGCAAATGTACTCGAGGTAAATGACTGTTCCTGAATATGAGTTTTCCACGGAGGTCCAGATTCGATCTAGTTTCTTCTGGGCATCGCAACATGCCAGTGTTAAAAATTACCGACGATTCGGAGGATCCTGGCTTTCTTCCTCAGGGTGGAAGCTACTGCTGCTTCTACTGATGGCTTCTCGCACTTCTACTACTAACTACTGTTACTGAACGATACATCAGAAGTTTACAATCTTTCTAGTTCAACGGCTTCATTCACTCTTACTTATCGACCCGCGAGCCTCCATTAAGCTGGACTATTGCTCATAGCAATAGTTACTACCGGCACATCAGTAATTCTTACCACTTTGACATCATTCCACACCGAGAAGAATAAACAGTCTCTTCGTCTCGAACTGTGTTCCTCATTTCAGTTTCAGGGTTTTCTTGGGGACTTTTTAAATTACAGCATCATGTGTTTTGCACTCCGTGTGCTCGCATGCATAATAGGAACTGGTACTAATTACATCACAGTCCTGGAGAGCGTCGGTGGCAGGCCGTTTCCTTGTGCGAGCCTGTCGTGGAAATTAAAGTCGAAGGGAATTCCCTTCACCTCAGCTACTCCTTGTAACTTATTGTTCTTCCGTCCACGTGTTATCAGCGGCAAGTCACCTTGGAGATAACGAGCTGAGAAATAAAGACTCCATGCACTGTTCGTTACCGTCAAGCCTTGAGGAAAACTGTAGCTGAGGCACGTCAGTCTGAGTGTCATAACCGTCTACTTTTGTCACTTCAAGCTCTAGCCTAAGCTTTTCTTTTCAGTCTTGTTTTCCCACAAGCACAAACAAATTTGAATTTAACAATTATTTATTTTAATCCGTCTGATCACAATATTTAAAATTTCTTATAATTAAGATAATAAAATATCATTCATGTTCCATATCGATTGATTGATTTACATTTCGGAACATTTACACAACATGTTTCGGTTTTTATAAAACCATCATCAGGTGTAAAATATATCTAAGAACTTAAAACTCAATTATGATTTCTGTAGTTTTTTGGTGATGTTTCATTACGTTTGTTTTTCCATTTTTGGGCGAAGGTGTTGTTTTTATTAAATGTTATTAGATGTACATATCGGCCAAAGATGTAGGAGTGAGTGTCCCGATATGTCCAGAAGTACTAGTGTCTTCGAATAGGTGTCTTAATTATAAGAAATTTTAAATATTGTGATCAGACGGATTAAAATAAATAATTGTTATAATATTCACAATATGACGCAATTACACTATCTTATGAAATTTGAATTTATTTAAAAGACACATTTCCACTTCACCTAACTGAAATGAAAATAGGACATTTGGGGGCACATTGTATACAGCAGGGGTTCTCAACGTTTTGCAGACCTCGGGCCAATATCACCTCTTGTAATCAACTAGTACACCGCGTGGTTATACACGAGGACTATTTCTTGAAACGTCACTGCAGTTTATTGAAGGCCTTCTGTTGTAAACAGGTTCACCTATTGCTCATTACTTCTGTAAAACAAAGTAGGTCATTAGTGAGATAGACCTACTTGAAGCTGCTTTCGCAACAGTAATAGTTCAAATCGGGTTTAACCGATCTCACAGCGGCTCTCATGCATTCCTCCAAATATACGAAGCATCACAGTTCTTGACAACACGATCGAAGCATAAGCTGAAAGTTGCTCACAGCGACAGGTATTGTCAAATACTATGTTAACGAAGTGTTTTATGATATTAAAATACAATTTTTCATAAAAATCGTATATGCGGCCCGCACAGAATACACCGGCGGGCCGTGTAATGCGAACTCCTTGTGCGTACGAGCGCGCGTGCTGCGTTTCGGCGCTTTTGTGTGTGCCGCGACGCCGTCCTGACACTTCTATCAAAGAGTTGTGACAAACTAGGCCGCATATCATAAGGGCAGGGCAAGGCGAGGGTGGACTCCGACATAAAATTTGAGATACCGGCGGGATACGACTCTTTAGAACAGGGGCTTGTAAACCGCCATTGTCTTATGCAATGGTTTCAATATCAAGTACGTAACATTTTAAATAAACTGACGTCATCTAATTTATAACCCAAATTTCAGTTATGCATAACATTATACTATTTATTAAACTCCCTAAACTAAAATTATACTGGACAGTATATGACGTGTCTCATTTAAACTTTCAGTTTAAAGCGCAGTGGTAACTATATGTACTACGTGCTTTAACGTTTAATAAGTCTGCAGTTTGCCCACAGAGTGAATTTGTGTGTTTCGAATGATTCTCAGAATAAACAGCGATTACTTCCCTAAACAAGATTAAGAAACTGAGCTTTGTACGGAAATGTGTTGTGTTTACTTTCAGTGGGAATTTAGTTTTTAAATACTGTTTAAACGAATTCGGTGCTTCAAAAGTTAAGACGTTTCTCCTTTGATGCATTTCCGGAATATATGCTTATCATATGAAACGAAGTAACAGCTCATTCATTTGTATTCTGGCAACGAACATCACAGTGGATGAGTAACATAAAGTAGGATTTGGGGTTCTCGCAGCTATGAGTCTGAAGATGGCTGTCTTCTGGGTTGTTGCGCCGTGTGGCCTTGTAGAACTTAACGTATGTTTCAAAGGCAGCAAGGACTCCTGAAACGTCGGTAAACTTCTACAAGATTACACGGCGCAACAATCCAGAAGACAGCCATCTTCTAATATAAATTACATCAAAATAAAGCGACAGTCTTTCGGTACCATCAACGTGGTCACTGGTAAACGAACTAGTCTCATCCTTAGCGTTGTCCACAAAAGAAAACATTATTCCTTGTAGCAATGCAGAAAATAAAGGGGGAAAAAATGATGTTATACTTTTGTCAATTCCTAAGAACCGAGGTGAAAGTTACATTCCGCCATGCGACCCGCTGAAGCGATGAGCTATCGAACCGTCTACGTTCCTATGTTTAGTGCCTGCAAATGCACGATTCTTATCTCGTAAGAGTTTATATTCTAGGACACAGTAATTGGAATTTAACTTACGAAATTCATTCGTGGAAACTGAAGACGATACATTCATACATGGCGGTGAAGTGGTGGGGAGGAATGGGGGAATGGGGCACTCCACAACAAGAGAAGGAGGACCAGCCGTTATATGACTAATGTAGGGATTTATCAGTGTGAAGTACAACAGACGGGACACTGCAAGAGAATTTACTGTAGTGCCGTGTTAGTGGGAAGTGAGTTACAAAGTTTTTACACATACTATGTGATTCGTTAAACAGATTAGTGTATTGTATAGTGCAACTTCGAAACCTGAAGAATGGAAGTGTGATTGGCATTCACGTTTCTGTTAAGACATTCCAACGTTGAAAACACTGCAATAAATTATTCGTATGCTGTCCTGTATACGAAATAGAATAGAATTGAATTGAATTTATTTTTTTATATTCCATAGATCCTTCATAAGCCAAAGCCAAGGATGTAGAACATGTCACAGCACAAATATAATACTTGTTTATAAAACTGATGCAAATTGCATAAAAATTGAAAATATAATTGTAAAAGTTTTAATAATTTAATGCCTGAAATTATATAACAATATTCATTAACTGCAGTGACGACGAAGAAGTGGTAATACATCTAGCCAGCGAAACGCTGCATTCTGCAACAAGTTTATAGTTTAGAAAATTAAAGATGTGCCTGTTACATTACCCATGTGACGTACAAAATGTTACAATGCGACATGGATTAATTTTTTTTAAAATTTCCAAAATTATTACAGGGATAATGACTTTGTGAATATCCCCTTTATAATCCTAGGAAGTGATGGCATATTGCCTTTTAACTGAAATCTGCATCCTTATTAATTATTTGTCACAGTAGTTTATCCATGGTATTCATTGGGGTCACTTCGTGTTAACAAACAGTACAGCAGTAAGGAAATAATTTTTCAAATAGCAATAGATACACATCTCCCCAAAATCATCATAATTTGTAATTTATGTAAAGAAATAAAACCTAATTAAACATTTTGGCATGACTGCAATATAACTGATTAATCACTGTAACTATGTTTGTTAAATCTGTTTAGTGAAATGTTATAACTGGTAATATGAGTGCTGTTAAAATCTACATGGTCTGATCCTTTTGAACCGTAAAATACATATCAGTGGTGAGAGTGTTTAATACTTGTTTTGCATTATAGCATCAAGTATTAGGTTTTTGGGCATTGTCTTCCAGAGACCCTCAAATTAAATTCAAATAATAAGTCCATTGAGTATTATTGTGTGCAAGGGGTTTTTATTCCTCCTCCATTAATATTTTGTGAATGAATCTCATTTTATATGTATTTTATTAACTCTACATCACCAAAGTGCTGTGCTCAGTGTGCAATTATTCTGCTTTGCATAACATTTACGTGTAAAATTTTGGAAATCTAAGGAGATGAGACAACTTTGAAGACATAGGCACATACAGGGACATAACATTAAAATTGGTCTTATAAGGGTATAAGAATGTCGTTCAGGGTAGGAATCATTGGGGGCGCTTGTGAGGTTAGTGCTGAGTGGATTGAGATCATGCTTATACCTTGTATTTATCCTTAAGTCAGAGAGAGTTTGGACGGTGTCCGCAATGAAAGATAATAATGAGAATAGGAATTTACTCGCAAGGGGGAGTATATGAAATTTCTTAAATAATTCTGTGCAAGATACTTTTACCTTAACACCTGCCATTATTTTTCCTCACACAGCATTAAATGGATTATTATTGTTTCTACCTCAAAATTAATAAAGAAAAAAAATAGTTCAACTAGACACCATACAGTAAACTTACAATTGCTCCAAAAGCTATACATTCTGTGTTTTGATAAAATAATTACTTACTAAGCATCTTCACACAGTTCAGAAATGTCACTTCATCCTTGATTTGATCACCCTGATAGTATCTGGTGTAACTCATTTACTACATCTATAACAGCAGGAGTTAAAGCTCTTCTGGGTTAAGGATTAGGTGAGCCAAAGTGCCCTATTCTTTCAAGGTTTCTTGTTTTTCATACCATTGCAATTTAGTACAATTTGAGGTTCTCATGGCTGCAAGTTTGAAGATGACTGCCTTCTGTGTTGTAACACTGTGTAGTCTGGTAGAAGTTCATTGGCTCACTTATCACCCTGATGGTCGAGGCAGCAAGTACCTCACAAATGTCGATAAACTTCCACCAGACTGCATGATGCTACAACCCATATGACAGCAATATCCATTGTAATTCAATTCAACTTTTATTTTATTGCGAAACAACAAAGCTCAAATTTCGTGAAAGGCTATGGTGTTATATAGTGATACACAAGAAATTTGGGTACTTGTGGTTATCGGGACACATCACTTTAAAAATAGGTTAGGTTAGGTTAATGTGTGTGAATAAATGACATACTTGAAAGTTATTATATTTTATTTCACTAAATGACAACTAACCTAACCTAACCTATTTTTAAAGCGATGTGTCCGGATAACCCACAAGTACCGAAATTTGTAACTGTCATAACATTCATAATCACTGAAGTAAAGAATTTGTTAAATGCCTGATTAGAGAGACAACTACCAGCTGAAGAGTTGCTAATACTTGAGGGATACATTTTCATTCATATAACCATCATAAAACTCAGTCAGTTGGCAACACTACAGAGAAATGCTGGTTATGGTGACTCATAACTGTGAATTTTAGTACAGATAATTGTAAACTGCATATAATGGTATACAAATGTACGTCTATTTATCTGTCTGTCTGTCTGTCTATGTCTTTTTAGGCAATGTAAAACAGATATGACCTGCGAATGTAAAAGGAGTTTGTGTGGACAAGAATTCAAGAAGAATGATCTGGATCCCATGGCAAATTTACTTAGGCTTTTTTTTTCTCACAGCACATAATTTAAACTAAATGTCTGATGGAAACATGTAGAACAATAACCACTGGTCATACCCAAATTCACCTGCCTGTACCATCAAAAATAAATAGTTTAACTAGAAACAGTACTCACACACTGCTTCAGAAATACATGCAAGATAAATATGTTTCAAAAAACAAATTTGAAGACACACTGAGAAGGTGAAAACATTTCTGTCAGTTACTTGAAGAACCTTGAGCCAAAGCTTATGCTTGAAACCTTAATAATTTTCAGATATGAAGTATTAACCTCACATAAATTTTCACTTCTTATAAGTTGTAACAGACGTCTGGCGAAAAAGTTCTGTAAAAATTATTTTAAAAATTGGTGTCAAGATGGGTTCCACTTCAGTCTTACGTTTAAGTTTAATGAGAACATTTGCAGGATTATGAACTTGGTAAAAGTGGTTAAAGACAGTTGTGTTATTTAGTTTAATGTTCTGTGTTGTATGTGTATGGTGATGAGCATGTTTCTAAATTTTATTTTTCTGACAAACTGGTACTATTACAGAACCCAAGCATAACCATTTGTAACATGTTTGTCACTGTCTTATTTTCAAAACAATGACAAGTCCTCCGAGCCAGATTTTATTTTATGTATTTCATTTCATTTAGCAAATATCAGTATCAGTTTTTCTGGTGTTACCTTTAATGGAATTCTCTACAGTTTAATTGAAAAATACTAGTGTCTTCAGCTAGTATTGTTTGAGTTTGCACTAATGAGATCAAGGTTTACAAGGCACATAAGAAGACTGTGAAGAACAAAATTTAAGAAACTGAAAATATATTTGGTGTCATTCCTAAGCAATGAAGTTGTTTGACATTGTCAGTACAAATGTTCAGTTGTGTAGAAAGCAGACATCTTCATTTGCTGTTTTGCCATGAAATATGTTTTATTTATTTGTTTAAAATATTCACTGTATTACAACATGTTTTTTACTCAGGGCTGAATGAGTGGTACAATGGATAATAATGGTGTAGATGACAAATGCCATGTCAGTACATCAGGCGTCCCCGACACCCCCTCAGTAATTTCTACCGAAAACACATTTCTTTCACCAACAGCTAAGCAGACATATTTCAAGGAGAACAAAGTTCAAATCCCTCACACAGAGAAGGTATGTGTTGTTAAACATAATGTAGTATTTTTTTAGGTGTGATTCAGATTATGAACACAATATTGTATTTATTTGGTCCTGGTTCTGTCTTCATAATCTGAAATAAATCACACACTTGGAATAGCTGATTAAGTGGAGCTCAGTTTAGAATATTCTACTCGAACATGTCTGCCACTGCGGAGTCAGTGGAACATCTAACAAGATCAGTATGGGCATTAAAAGTACTGACCAAATTTTGTTTACATGGATAGATTTATACAAATTAAACCTTTATCTTGTGGGCAAAGGTGATCTAAAGCCCCATACTATGGGGCTGCCAGTTGAATTTTACTCTGTGGTTACCAGTTTAGCAGTATGTTAATGCTGTGCACATAAAGCTGGACTGTGCATAAGATTTTCAAAAGGACAAAAAAGGCTAAAGAAATACATATCAAACCTCATGTTATGAAAGGTATATGCCTACTTGGCATTGTGCTTAGACACAGGGATAGCTTTACCTTCACTTTTACCATGTTACACAAGCCTACATATGCAAGGCTCTGCTTTTCTGAAACTAGTTATAATTGTAGGTGGTAATTAAATCACAAATATCAGCTACAACTATTTGTCTGGTATAATTTTTATTAAATCCTACTTGCTGTGATCAAAAAGAAAAACACACTGGCACAGAAAAAACAAGAATGACAAACAGATCATGGTCATATTTGTGGTCATGATGTTGCAAATAATTCTTTCTTAGCTACTTATAATTATAAGAAGAGGCAGGCTTTTTGTATTATCATATCCATGTTGTCCACATATTCATGTGTGTGCAGATGTCTGTTCTCCCCTATTAATGTTAGAACCAATTGATTTTCTTTTAAGGAACTTGAAATTAGCATTATGCCATTTGAAGATACCTCACCTTTATATCTCTTAATTTCTTGGAATTATTAATGCTAATATGGCAGCTATGCAAACTTGTCAAGATTGTTAGGGACTCTTCTTGACATTTGTATGTATTTCAAGTTGTGTTATGTTTATTTCAGCATGGGTTCAGTTTCCGGCTCTTGTGGGCTTTCACTGGACCTGGTTTCCTCATGAGTATTGCATATCTAGATCCAGGAAACATTGAATCAGATCTTCAGTCAGGCACTGTAGCACAGTACAAGGTAATAAGACTTCATTTAGTCAAAACAATAAATATTTGATTTGTGACAGACAGCAGGATGTTGCTTTTTATCTCCTGTCGAGACAAGTGTACTCCAGTTTGGAGTACCAGTACATGTTTTCTACACAGATTCTGTGTGACTTTTTCCACATATCACAGGCCTGAATTCTGAGTGGTTATATTTCATTCCTTCATCAGGAAGTCCAGCTATAGGTCCAGCCCATTACAACCTCTTTGGTTATAAATATCCTGACAGAACTAGGTGAGGTGCATAACTCACAGTCTGTCATTGTATTATTCACTCAACTGGTTCAGCTATATTAGGACTATATATTTTTATCAGTTCTTTATTATCAAGAACATATAATTTATTTTCTTCTCTCAGAATCAGAAACAAATTGTAATTTATGTTCCTCCTCCAGAATGACAGACATTGTTACAGTTGTCATATATGCACTTTCCTCAGATAAACTATGTTTCGAATGTAATTTGTTATTCCCTCGAAATATGAGACAGTGCTTGAGTTGTAATTTTGTCTTCGCTCTTAATAGGAGATGCCATTAGAATTCTTATAATGCATGTTCTTCCTCCATGTTGATAGTCCATGTTCAGTTGTATGTTTACGGTTTACATATATCTTTCTCTTCTAGCTGCTGTGGGTGTTACTGGCAGCTACCATTCTTGGACTTGTGATGCAGAGACTGGCAGCTCGCCTTGGGGTTGTAACTGGTCTTCATTTGGCCGAGATGTGCTACAGGCAGTATCGCAAGGTCCCACGTATTATTCTCTGGTTAATGGTTGAGATTGCCATCATTGGTTCTGATATGCAAGAAGTTATAGGAACAGCCATAGCTATTTTGCTTCTCTCCAATATGGCGTAAGTATCTATACCTTGTTCTTCAGAATAATTGAAGATAGTAAAAAATATAGTAATACTGTTATACAATTGAAATGAAATTATTACGAGTTTTTTTTCTTCTGTAGAATTCCACTTTGGGGTGGTGTTCTCATCACAGTCGTAGATACATTCACATTTACGCAAGCTTGAGTTACTTTTTGGCTTCCTCATCCTAGTAATGGCTGTCACATTTGGTTATGAAGTATGTAATATTTATATTGTCTTCTTCTGAACAAAGTCTCTGGTAGTAGTTAAGACATGATTCTAAGTGAATTCCAACCACTTCCCATCCTGAGATGTTTAATTTCAGCCTACCATATCCTTCTCCGTGTTTCAAGTGGCTGCTTTTCCCATAATCCATAATTCTGTGTGCATTTCTTGTCTTCTCATCCAGGCTACATGTCCAGCACAGTATAACCTATTGATTTTATTACTTTAACAATACTAGATGACTGGTGTCACATATTTTCTTGTCAAAAGTATTCTGATTTCTCTGAGAACTTTCTTCTTAGGTTCAAATATTTTTCCTGAGCACTTTGTTTTAAAATGCTTTGATTATGTTGTTCTTCCCTCAGACTAAGAGGCCAACTTTATAGAACAACTGCCAAAATTATTTTGTAGTATATCATTTGCGTTTTGCGAAGGTAATTGGATACATTTTTGAATAGTATAATAATAAGCAAAACTTGAATTTATTTTTCACTTAATTTCATCAAGAACCTCATTTTTAATTATTGTGAATTTTTATTTTCAAACACATTCAGAAATTTTCTTACCTATTGTTATGTCATGACTTTGTTACAGATTATGGTTTAGTGACATGGTAATACATATTTTTTATCTTTTTGTTTGCTTGTTTAGGAGTACTTGTGTTATTCTTTATGGTATTTATATTCCCAACCATTTAACACCAAGATTGTAATTAAATTTTAGTATGTGGTGGCATCTCCCGATCAAGGTCAGGTGCTAAAAGGCATGTTCTTTCCGTGGTGTGAACACTGTGAAGGCTCAGTACTGCTGCAGGCTGTTGGCATTGTTGGAGCTGTCATCATGCCTCACAATCTTTATCTCCATTCAGCTTTGGTCAAGGTAAATGTGTCACAGCAGTGAACTATTAGCTAACTGAGTAGTCTTTATGGAGTATATAGTCATGAAATGTCTTTACAGCAAATTCTAATGGACAGTGAAATCTATTTCTGGAAATAAAATTTTCGTAAAATAAAACAAAGTTAGAAAATCTTACAAAACACATACTTTTTCTGTTCTCTTTTCTTTTATTATAGTGTGTTGTGATTGCTTTTAAGTTGAAGACAGGGGGAGCTTGTTCTGTAGAGTTAAACTTCTGTGCAGATGGAAGGTTCATACTAGACTAAAGTTAAGCTCAGACTGAATAGTCTAACTCTCCTCTTGATTGAAGAATAATGGTTGTTTTTGACCTTTGATTTCAGTTACTGAAATTTGTATTTTTGTGATTGTTTCCATTGTTGCAATAAATATTTTGTTTATGTTTCAATGAGTGCACAATGGGGAGATTGTATCCATCCTTCCGTTCATCCACCCATCCATCCATCCATATTTCATGTCTGATATTACATCATAGATATCCAAAACATGCTTGTCTAATGCCTACTTTGCATGAAGATCAACTTAAACTTTCAGTGCCCCCAGAAATGGCTCCTTGTGACATAAAATCAGGGGCAGAGTGTGCTGCTTAACTATGCTAGCTCAGCTAACACAGTCAACATGAATGCTCTATATCTGCATAAAGTATACATAAGTGTGCAATTAGTATTTAATAAGTCAAATACAAAGAAGAATACTTTGAAGACACCAAAAGAGTGGAATGGTGTACCCAATTTGAAGGACACTTTTCCACTCTTTTGTCTTTATCTTTGTCATATTCTGACAGAAGATGAGTGTGAAATTTGTGTGATTCTTTCTCTGTGTGTTATTAAATATACTATGAAACAGATAATATCGGAATGTAATTTTGAATAGAATACTGACCCACAGAGTTTGGAGCTTCAAATTCAGCTTCCTTTTATTTTGAAATGTTTGTCATGGGGTGTAAATTAATATTGGATGATGTTTAGTAAAAATGTTACTTCTTGTTTCTCCTCAGTCACGAGACATAGACCGAACAAAGCCTGAGAAAGTCAGGGAGGCCAACTATTACTTCTTTGTTGAAGGATGTATTGCTTTGTTTTGTTCATTCATCATTAATGTGTTTGTGGTTGCTGTGTTTGCATATGGACTGTTTGAGAAGACCAACGGTGAGGTGGTGAGTATTTCGGGTGGCAGACAAAGATACATATATGAATGAAATAAAAATTTATAACAATTATATCAGTTTATGTTATGAACTATGAAATATTAATCTGGAAACAGGAATTTCATTATTGTGTAAAACTTAATGGCTATAGAATCTATCACATTTATCAAGTAGAACTTCCTTATAGACCAAAATTTTTGTATTCTCCAAGTCTTTTGGTATTTCCAACACCTACTACATTAAGTAAAACATCAAGGCACTATAAAATCAGAGAAACATTATTCCATCAGCTCTTGATATAGACATAAATGATTTCACAAGTTATGTTGACTTTGCAATGTCGCACCCCTACTTAATCCAGATATGTTAACACATTGAACCATTATTGGCATCCAGAGTTCAGACACTGGAGCTTAGACATTACTGCTACACTGTAGTGTAGTTGCTAATATTTTGTAATGAGACACTAGTTTGAAATGTCATTATCTGTGTAATTAATTTCCAAGATATGTATGGTTTTGCTGTATATGACAGATCCCACTAATATAATACTTTGTATTGACTGAATCAATTACTGAAAGGCCAAACATAATTTGGAAGGAATTTTCAAGACTTTTGATTTTCACATATATTAACAATGTTGGTTGTCATTTCTTTTGCAGTATAAAATGTGTGTCGATAACAATTCTACATTCACTTATGTGTTTGATGTAAGTACCTATATTCACATTGTACATTATGTTAAATTTAAAGTTATTGATTGATCATCATTCAGTGCTTGATTTTCCAGGCTAACAGGATTATAATTCCAGTAGAATGTGTCATGCAGAAATGTGATATTAAAAAATTAAATGCTCATCTGAAATTTATCAAGTGACATAGACATTTTCACTATATGAAACATGTTTAATACTTCTTTTTCCAGACTCATGAAGAAAATGAACTTGTTGATGCAGATCTTTTCAAAGGTGGTGTTTTCTTGGGCTGTGCATTTGGGGCAGCTGCCATGTACATCTGGGGTGTGGGCATTCTGGCAGCAGGTCAGTCAAGCACAATGACTGGTACATATTCAGGACAATTTGCGATGGAGGTAAGTGATCAGTGACCTTTCTTGTCATGCACATTACCACTGAGATGTTTCCACAGATTAATGAACATACAACAATGAGTGCACAATGGGAAGATTGTATCCATCCTTCCATTCATCCACCCATCCATCCATCCATATTTCATGTCTGATATTACATCATAGATATCCAAAACATGCTTGTCTAATGCCTACTTTGCATGAAGATCAACTTAAACTTTCAGTGCCCCCAGAAATGGCTCCTTGTGACATAAAATCAGGGGCAGAGTGTGCTGCTTAACTATGCTAGCTCAGCTAACACAGTCAACATGAATGCTCTATATCTGCATAAAGTATACATAAGTGTGCAATTAGTATTTAATAAGTCAAATACAAAGAAGAATACTTTGAAGACACCAAAAGAGTGGAATGGTGTACCCAATTTGAAGGACACTTTTCCACTCTTTTGTCTTTATCTTTGTCGTATTCTGACAGAAGATGAGTGTGAAATTTGTGTGATTCTTTCTCTGTGTGTTATTAAATATACTATGAAACAGATAATATCGGAATGTAATTTTGAATAGAATACTGACCCACAGAGTTTGGAGCTTCAAATTCAGCTTCCTTTTATTTTGAAATGTTTGTCATGGGGTGTAAATTAATATTGGATGATGTTTAGTAAAAATGTTACTTCTTGTTTCTCCTCAGTCACGAGACATAGACCGAACAAAGCCTGAGAAAGTCAGGGAGGCCAACTATTACTTCTTTGTTGAAGGATGTATTGCTTTGTTTTGTTCATTCATCATTAATGTGTTTGTGGTTGCTGTGTTTGCATATGGACTGTTTGAGAAGACCAACGGTGAGGTGGTGAGTATTTCGGGTGGCAGACAAAGATACATATATGAATGAAATAAAAATTTATAACAATTATATCAGTTTATGTTATGAACTATGAAATATTAATCTGGAAACAGGAATTTCATTATTGTGTAAAACTTAATGGCTATAGAATCTATCACATTTATCAAGTAGAACTTCCTTATAGACCAAAATTTTTGTATTCTCCAAGTCTTTTGGTATTTCCAACACCTACTACATTAAGTAAAACATCAAGGCACTATAAAATCAGAGAAACATTATTCCATCAGCTCTTGATATAGACATAAATGATTTCACAAGTTATGTTGACTTTGCAATGTCGCACCCCTACTTAATCCAGATATGTTAACACATTGAACCATTATTGGCATCCAGAGTTCAGACACTGGAGCTTAGACATTACTGCTACACTGTAGTGTAGTTGCTAATATTTTGTAATGAGACACTAGTTTGAAATGTCATTATCTGTGTAATTAATTTCCAAGATATGTATGGTTTTGCTGTATATGACAGATCCCACTAATATAATACTTTGTATTGACTGAATCAATTACTGAAAGGCCAAACATAATTTGGAAGGAATTTTCAAGACTTTTGATTTTCACATATATTAACAATGTTGGTTGTCATTTCTTTTGCAGTATAAAATGTGTGTCGATAACAATTCTACATTCACTTATGTGTTTGATGTAAGTACCTATATTCACATTGTACATTATGTTAAATTTAAAGTTATTGATTGATCATCATTCAGTGCTTGATTTTCCAGGCTAACAGGATTATAATTCCAGTAGAATGTGTCATGCAGAAATGTGATATTAAAAAATTAAATGCTCATCTGAAATTTATCAAGTGACATAGACATTTTCACTATATGAAACATGTTTAATACTTCTTTTTCCAGACTCATGAAGAAAATGAACTTGTTGATGCAGATCTTTTCAAAGGTGGTGTTTTCTTGGGCTGTGCATTTGGGGCAGCTGCCATGTACATCTGGGGTGTGGGCATTCTGGCAGCAGGTCAGTCAAGCACAATGACTGGTACATATTCAGGACAATTTGCGATGGAGGTAAGTGATCAGTGACCTTTCTTGTCATGCACATTACCACTGAGATGTTTCCACAGATTAATGAACATACATACAAAATTATAATGTTAATTGGTAAATTCTGTATGCAGTTCTTTATGTAGTAAGGTGTGAATAAACCATAGTAGGTATGTGTGCATCTCTATGATGGGATTCAAAGTTTATGAAAGTGGCAACAGCAATTATTTCACAGCTGTCAGTTACATTTCCCATAATTGATTTCACCTTCTCCACATTTTCTGGTTTTAGTCATTCAGGTCCAGCTCTTTGACATATTCAAAAAAAAAACCTAAACATCTCTGGGGATAAAGCATTTCTGGGCTGGGCTGGACTGACAAGCGTCCGATAAATGCTTACTGTACAAACTATGATAGACACCTCAGGCATTTATATTTTAATTTACTTGACAAGTTTCTTGGATATTCTATATTCAGTTAAAAGCTTATACTGTACATTTTTCATAAAGAAATTACCCTTTTTTGAAAATCTGTAATTTTCCAAAACATTTATCCATGATACTCTCATTTCTCTTTAACATACACTGAATTCAAAAGATTGATCATTAGCTAACATATTATGGCAGACTTCACACTGATGGCTATTTCAGTTATAAATAGTGTTAATCATGCCAGGGAAGTACTATAAAATTTTGTGTAAAGTTTACAAAAGTGAGATTTCTCATAAATTGGTAGTGTTTATTTTTACATTGTTTCCATTTCTTTCTAATTTCAAATATAGTGAATGCACCGTCTAAAAAATTTAGTTGATACCATGAGATTTGTAACATTTCAGATTTTAAATTGTCAATTTCAACACAAAAAAATTTGGTTCAGGGCTTAATGGTAGGCTAGTTTGTATAGACTTCAGGTTTTCTAAGTTAATTTCCTGCAAGAAAGCTTAGTAGCTTACTGAAATTATGTAATTCTTCCATCTAGCATAACAGTATGGGAGTCTGCAAACAAATCACCAGGCTTGCATCCATTCTGAAATGAATTTTCCTGTACAGACATCAACAAATTTTCATTTTACTATTTGTTTTCATCTTGCGTACCCATATATTTTAGATGGTCCCTTTATTGCTCAGTTTTTGACTAGCCTTGGATTTTGGACTCACATACTGTATCTGTCTTCACTCATTTGTTTGCTAACATACAACCAATCTGTTTCCTTTATTTTACTAATTTAAGTCACTGTTCATTACATCATGATTTATTTGGTGGAATTCTGAGAACAGCTAAATTTCATGTTTTCTTTTACTAAGAGAGACTTCAGTGATATGGAGAGCAAATTTCATATTATTTAACTGATATTCTCTTTGTATGGTAAGAAAAGCTGATGCATAGTGTCCACTTTCTTACTGGTTATTTTATAGTACCATGCCATATTCTGAAGCATTTGTAGCATGTAATAACTATTATGTGTTTGTCCTTAAAAATAAGAGTAATTTCTTCACTGCAGTTGCTAACATAACATACAAATGTGTCTGTTGTTAGGGCTTCTTAAATCTGCAGTGGTCAAGATGGAAGCGTGTACTGTTCACCCGTACAATTGCTATTGTGCCAACATTTTTTGTGGCCTTCTACTTGGACATTGATAACCTGACTGGTATGAACGATTTGTTGAATGCTGTTATGAGTTTGCAACTACCATTTGCAACAATTCCAACTATTGCCTTCACAAGCAATGCGCAAATAATGGGAGAATTTGTCAATGGCATGTAAGTAATATTTTTAGAATGACAGTTACTATTAATCTTACTACTTAAGAGATGTATTGGTTACAATGACTGGCCTCTTCTATTCTGAACAAAGAAACAGACTGAATTAAAAATTGTGTTTTCTAAATTAAACGCAGTATGGAAGGGGTTGATTTACTTTTGAGAAAACTGAAGTAAAAAGTAAGAGAGATGTGATATTTAATTAAGAGATGAGACAGGTGCATGAATAGAGTACGTTTCAAGAGATATGCTATATTAAATTACGAGCAAGAAGAGTTAAGATGTTTGTAGAATTTTTGCACATGAAAAAAAAAGAGTTCTAGGAATTTGAAATTTTAGCTGTCCTTATTTCATTTATTGTTTTTGTCATCTATTTCAGAGCCAACAAAGTGGTTGCTATAGCTTTATCATTAGTGGTTATTGCAATTAATACATTCTTTGTGGTGCACTCTGTGATATACGACATTCCTCATCAATGGGGAATATGGATTGCAATAGCAGTGTTTGCAATCTTTTACATAATTATGTGCACATACTTGATACTACACATGATTGTCAGTATGGGTAATACAAGACTTGCTGAATACCAGGTAAGTAGAATTAATCATACATTGCTCGTCTTCTAGGTAATTGTGTTGAGGTTCATTATTTTAACTCTTCCAGGTTTACTGTCAGGCTCAGTATGATGGTCTTAAAATTTAAAAAAGATACACCAGTATTGAAATTTGTTGTTGTGACCTGCTACATTTTAAAATAATGTACATCAAAAGAGACTGTGACAAACTCATTGACTACACTCAGCAGTAATTTTTTAATTGGATAATGCTATACTATATTCTGATGTCCAGGAGAATTTCAGTACCCTTTCCTTGCTCCCCTGGCTCCCTGCATGCGGAAAGAGAATACAGAAGTGAGGTAAAATTCAATAATTGTCAATAGCTGAATATATTATGGAATTGAGTGCAGAAATTTGTAACACTTGAAATGAAAATTTGAGTCCCATTTAAAAAGTGGGAAATGCAGTTTCTGTAATGAGGACAAACACCTGAGAGATGGTCTGTAACTGAAAATATAAAATGTGATTTTTTCTTCTCAAGAACAGCACTTGAAAGAGTATATTCTTTTGTAAAATAATATGAAAAGAAGAACTACTGACATTGTTAAACCCTAAATATAATTAAATAAATATACAAATTACATATGTTAAGTTAAAGAAAGAAATGTTTTCCTTGCTATGTGTAAAAGTGGTCTTCCATTTAGAATAAGTGTAGGATTAGATCGTAGAAAAATTGTTTCAGACTGTTTTCATGTCATGTAATGAAGTGTTTCTTCTGTGTTGAATTCCAGTTTGTATCCAAGTATATAAAGTGTCCAGAAGCAACGGACTTTGGTCTTAGCACACAGAACTTTTCAAGGTAAGTTTATATGATATAAATAATGTATTCTATTAATAGTGCTGAGGTCAAGAAAGAGTAGGAAGCTGGTTTATATGGTTCTTGAAACAGTCATTTCCATATTTTGCACTGGACATTTTTAAAAATATTAAATGTTCATGAATTCAAGCCCGGGAGCTTTCAAAGTTTGATTTCCCCATCATGAGAAAGAATGGGTTGTGTGAAAGAAATTTTCTTGTGCAGATTTTACAGGGAGTAACTATGTGGCAGAAGTAAATATTTTATTTGTTCTTACAGTGTCAAAATTCATTGACGCTTCATGCAAAAATTTTATAAAAAGTAAGAAAATGTTCTTTC
>NW_019060413.1:504190-535077 GCF_000696155.1 Zootermopsis nevadensis
TTAATTGTTTTGGGAAGAGAATATTAATCCTTTGAAGCTGTAGTTTAAATAATATTTAATAATTCAGTCCATGCTTCAAATAAAACATAACACTGCTTTGTTACAGAGGTAACTAACTGGTTGATGCTATTTAAGAAAATAATCCCCATTTATACTGAATCACACTAAAACCGTAAATACAAAATGTACTAGTTACATCCTGTCTGTAAAATGCATTGGAAATATTCCTTTAAAGCCTTAAATACTTTACTAGTAGGCTTTAAAGGAATATTTCCAATGCGTTTTACAGACAGGATGTTGTATTGCATGTTAATATCTCCATACTTTTCATTCAGAGTTTAACAGTCATTTCTTTGGTAAAACTTGATCTTTTCTTAACTATAACAGTGCTTTTGCTTTTATTAACTTCTTACAAGCTTTAGCTTTCGCAAAATCATACTTTACTCATGATACAATGCAATTACTGTGGAGATTTATATCTATAATTTTCTAGGTTGTTTCAGTCATTTGCTGGTAAGCAGTACCCATCACTGTTACAATTAAGAATTGCATATAAAATAGATATATTCCACTTCAAAAGTGTGTGAAATATTAAATGAAAACTTTAACTATCTTTACTCTGTGATTAGATGAATGCCGGTGTCAGAGATGAGGACTGAGGGTATTATAATGTGTTGCTTTGTCAGGGCTATTGCACAACTCATGGGGCAGTGATAGATGAGTATGGAGCAATGGTGGAATGATAATTAGCAGGAAGAAGCCAAAGAACTTGGAGGTGGGGGGCTGCTCCAATACCATTTTGTCCACATTTCTCACATGAAGTCACCTGGGATTGAACCTAGATATCCATAGTGGAGACATTTTTTTTCAAAGGACTTTTATTATATACCACTTCAGGACCTTATATTAAATGGCAGTGGTGTCGCTCCCACCTCATGTTACCAATTGTAGGAAATTAGAAAGTACAAAGTTGGAATAGCCTACATATCATATTTCATCAAAATCTTTTGAGCAGTTCTCAACTCAGAATTTGGACAGCTAGACATGATTAGCCCAAAATTCATCTACTTTACACACCTGCATGTAACACACTAAAAGGGATTCAAGAACCACTGGGCCGACTGTAATAATATTTCGTATTGAAGGCCCTTGCCCATCAACCCAACCTTGTTTATGATATTTATGAGAGCCTCAAACATTGAATTCATACGTTTAAAATCTAGAGGTAATATCAGAAAATTTGATAGAATTGTCTGCATGGATGTGCTAATTTTTTCCTTCCAACATTTCTTCCATAATCATAATTTTTGTTTGTTTGTCATCAATCTTTCGACCGGTTTGATGTGGTCCTCCATTTTCGCCGATCTCTTCATTTCCACATATTTTTTGCAGCCCACGTCCTCAAAAATCTGTGTCACATATTCCAATCTGTGTCTCCCCCAACAATTACCAAATTAACCAATCCTGGGTGCCTCAGAATGTGTCCCACCATCCAATCTCTTCTTCTTGTAAGATTTTTCCATAGACTTCTTCCTTCGCTTATCCTGTATAAGACCAGCTCATTTCGTACTTTATCATAATATGTATGCTTTATAATCAATAAATATAAAGATTGCACTGTTTCTTGGAATTATTTCTTCACAAAGTATGTGTTGGAGGCCTTTTCTATTAACTTTCTCTACTGTTTCATTCTTTTAGCTAAGCACAAGAAGACAATCACTAGATTAACGGCATGAAAGCAATTGTAAAGTGTGAATCAAGTGCATATTTTCCAATACATTTACAGCTGATTAAATATGAGACTTTTTATTGATATATTTGTGCCAAAGGAAAGAAATTATTGAGAGAAAAGTGAAAGGTTTTGAATGAACAATGTGAACATAACAGAAATCCAAAGAATTTAGGTTCAACCAACTTGGAAGCAAATTAATGGTATGTATAATTCAAATGACTTTGAAGTGTTTTCTAATAGCTAGTTCTAAAATTATTTAAAGAGTATGAAAAGAATGTATTTTAAGTATTTGTCATTTGAAACAAGTGATAATATATTGACCAATATGCAGTAGCTTATGTCAGCAAATGGCACACATTGAATATGTGCATGTAGAGCTGAAGTTAGAAATATGTATAACTATATCCCCAGTCCCTCATGTATCTTCATGGCATGGTGCTTAAGCACATGGACACTTAGAGAGAGAGCTTCTCACTGAGCCAGACCCAGTACCCAGTAATGAACATGTTATCCAATAGGAAAGCTGGGCCAAAAATAGTGAGCACATCAATGTGCACACCAGACCGATTGGCTAACATGCAGCCAGTAACACGAAACTGTAAAACTATTCGAATAAAACAGTCTGATGCAACTAGTTAATGTTACTCGATGGTCTTCGCTTAAGACGATGTGTTTCGGAAATTATATTTCCATCATCGGGTCAAAGTAATAAATATTCATAAGATCCTCTATGTTGCAATGTCAATTAGTTAAAACCATTAAAAGGGGCATTTCCCGTATAGATTGTTGATTTATTTTAATTTCTTTAACAGTTTAAAATCTTATTTTTTATATATTTTTTATCCTTTAATGGTTTTAACTAATTGACATTGCAACTTAGAGGATCTTATGAATATTTATTTCTTTGACCTGTTGATGGAAATATAATTTCCGAAACACGTCGTCTTAAGTGAATACCACCAAGTAACATTAACTAGTTGCATCAGACTGTTTTATTCGAATAGTTTTATATTTGTGAAGAGCAACAAGACACAACATTACTACTATAACACAAAACTGGGTCAGGTAGACACTGAGCACAGGACATTTTCTCCTACAACTACAGTACTCTGAGGATGAGGATGGTTCTCAAAATGTTGGTGGTTTCTTCATTAAGCCACCTTACATGGCTGCTAGCCTCAGAAAAATTTATTATACTTGATTGCTGTGGAAGCTACAGATCATACAAAATTTAGAGAGGTTTTAAAATTTATAATTACCACCCTTTTTTTAATATCTTCATGAATTTAACACAATGCTTCAAACATGGGTTAATATGCAGTTTACCTTCTACTTTATTACCTGGTGTTAACAGTAAAATTTAAACATGGTACTGGGTGAGTGATGTTTGTTGCCCTGAGAGAGACAGACCTATTAAAATATTCTAAATTTCTGTTTGTTTACTTTTCAGCAGTATATCATCATTCACAATACAGGAAGACACGCTGGAAACACCAAAGAAATAGAATACATTAATGGTAAACAGAATTGTAGCCGTAACTTGGACATGCAAGGGCTCAAGCTGTACCAAATACTCAACTGAAGGTGGGCTTAATATCCTCATCTGAATGGAGATGCAAGCATTATAGTCATTTCTCAATTTTTGCAGTATGTGTGTTCCTGAACAGTGCTGTATAAATAAAGGTATAATTTCCCATAAGGAGGTTCAATTGCCAGTTGATAATAATTATTGGCATTTATTAATTTAAAATATTTATATAATTGCATCTAATGTTATGTTTACATTAGTGTAAAGAGCTTGTTTAAATTCACTGGGAATGATTTCTTTGCATCTTCATCCCTTTTGTAGCTTTATCTCGCTTTCTTTTTCGATATGTCAAGCAAGCGAACATGAACACATGGAACTGTGTTTCATTTTATACAGATTTTAATAGACCTTGCCTCCCTCACTTGCCATCATCTGCTATGTTGTCACTTACTGACTGCAGAACCATGTTAAAGCTAGAACTAAAATGAGGAAGTACACATTTTAAGATGCATAAAAGGAGAAATGACTGCTGTGTGAATTTATATATTTGTATTACAAGGGATTCAGAGAAAAGGTTTAATGTGACTAAAATATATAGTGGATTCTTATTTAATGTTTCTTAAGTGGACATTGGATTCAAATAATAAAGGGGAGAAGAACCTCTTACATTGAGATAATGGAGTTGGGACTACAGAAATTAAATGAGTGAGGGATAACATAAATTAAAGAACATTAAATTAAATGCATATTCCATTTTATTTATGTCACATTTTGACTACATGAAATGCCTTACACTTCAGTTACTTAAACAGTAATTACATTACATAACAAAAACTGCAGCTTGAGCTACTGTTGTGTTATTCTTGCTAAAACAATGGGCGATTCCTTTTATTTACTGTATTGAATATCTCCGCTGTTTAGAGGAATACATATTAAGATTTCATGGGTTAAAAGGGTTTAGATGCAAATGTTTTCGTGCTTTTCATTCACTGATGTTTGGCTGCTTTAATCATGAATGGATATTCATAGCACAGCCTAATATTTAAATTTGTGGCCATCTCTACTTGTGCAGTATCTGAAACAGTAAAAATCACTTTATGAATATTTAAGAAACTAACAGGCTTCAACCAAATATGGAGACAAAACAGTGATGAAAGTTACATCTCATCATGATAGAGTGTAAGACAGTATAATCAAGATGTTATTACATATGCTTATCATAAATGCTTGCAAGATGTCCTAGCTTCCATTCTGTTTCTATCAATACCAAAATCATAACTATTATTTGAAGAAGCTTTACTTCTACTAATTATTTTAAAGGTTCTTAAAGAAGTGTGATTACCATGATAAAAAGAGACATTAAATAAGACCACCTTTGCTGATTGCTTAGTGATCCCAGGGATTAATATGTGCACCTGCAGGTGATCATTATTTAAAGTTCATCATAAAATAGCCCTGAAATAGAATTGATTTTTAATACTACAAAACTTGTTGACAATTTTTTAGGTATTAGTTATATACAGAATTTTAATACCTTTGTTTTGTAATACATATTTTGAAAGTGTTCTATTTGCATTGTTCATACAAATTATTTTTGTGATTTTCAGACTGTTTATTCATGTGTAATATGCTTTTCTTTTAAAAACTGAAACTGGCATTTTCGTATAATGGAATGTCACTCTTGATTCGTCATTTTATTATTATTAATTTCTTTGATGATTGATGGTGTTTAAATCAACAGCGCTGTGATATTAATTTATGTAGCTGTACATTTAAATCAAAACTATCTTAACATTATTATTAATCAATGGGGATTTTCTTACCATGCCTTGTTTACACTTGGAATGTCTTACCAGCTGCATTTAGTGTTCAGAAGTAAAGAAAAAGGCTATCTGAATTCTACATAAAGGCCATCATCAGAGCCGTAAGCACTTCTGAAATATTGGTCAGTGTCTATGAGACTACATGGTGCAACATCCGGAAGTCATCTTCATACTCATTGCCATGAGAACCTGAGAGATCACACCATTTACAAACTGTTTAAATTTTGGTAATTAATTAGATTACATTATCATCTTAACATACTGCATCATTCTCACTAGACAATATGTAAACAGAAGCTAACCATTTCCGAGTGTATTCAGTGCTTATTGTGCTAACATAGATTTTATATAAAAGCAATCATAATCAAAGCTATTAAGATGGAAGGGGAAGTTAACTGATTGGAACTTTATCAGTGCCCAGAACTGGACATATGGCACACAGTATCAAAGTTGATCTGGATTATTAACACTGTATGGACTTATAGTAGGTAGATACCATCTTCAGCTCTGAAGATGGAGACAGTACTTTCCCCAAAACTGGTATCTTCCTACAAGTCAACTTGGTGTTCAAAACAGATCACCATCATTGACATCTTCACTGTTGTGAGAACCTCAAATCTTACCTTACAACTAAATTACATTTTTTAAAGGAATTACCTTTTGATATTAGAGAAATTTGATGCATTCAGATTGTACAAGTTATTTGTTTAAAAGGAAATGGGAAATATTCTCTGGGCATTTCAAATGCACTGTTTCCCAAGACAACTGAAACATTTTGACCTCTCTCTTCTATTAGATCTCCATTCTTTAACTTATGGCATCCTGTTACAAAAGCAATCCAACTGAAATTCTATCCTTATCTTGTTCATATTAATCAAAATACACCTTGCATATGAGTATTACCCATACAGATTTCAGATATACAAATTAATCAATCAGAAACACCTTCCATCTGTTAATGTAATGTGTATGATATATTAGATCTGTTCCAGGGGTAGAATCCCCTAATAGATCTACAGTATTGAATGTTAAGACACTTGTATATGAAGGAATAGAGATCTGTTCCAGGGGTAGAAGCCCCTAATAGATCTACAGTATTGAATGTTAAGACACTTGTATATGAAGGAATAGAGATCTGTTCCAGGGGTAGGAGCCTCTAATAGATCTGACAAAAATACTTTGCAGGATTTGGATTTATTTAAGGATTAGGAATCCTTAATACATCTGGTTGTGATGTCATTGTTATATTTTATAAGTGCATTTATAAGATTCTCTATCCATCTTCATCAAGTACAAGGAAGGGTGTTTACAGATTAAATAGTCTCAATTCCATTCTCAAAGGAAAGTACAGTTTTAGTTAATGCATATATTTTTGCCAATGAAAACTATGTAGAATAACAACTAAATGATTTGTAAATAATTAACTGCCATTACTTCCCAAAATATGATGCACAATTTTCTTCCCTCCAGATATTTCCTGAAAATGCATATTCAAAGATATAAATATTTCATTTAAATATTTCCAAAACTGTTTAACACATTGATAATTGCTTACTGCATTTAGAAACTGTTAAACAGATTTTGTGTAACCTGTGTAAAGAAAAGTCTTCAATTTCAGTCTTGAAAATCAGAGTACACATTTTATTAGGGGACATAGTAAATGCAGACAAATGCTGCATGCCTTTAAAATGTAAGGGTGTCAATGCCAAGATTTAAACTTTTCAACATGACATACTTACTCTTCAACTTCCATATCTTTATTTAATTTGTTTCTAGAGGGTAACAGAAGTATTATTCTTTGGGGCAGGAAGTCATAAATTTTGAGTTGTTTTCTTATACATGAGTCAGTCTGCTAACATCAAGCTCTAGCAGTCCACAACTCTTACATCTATATCTGCTGGTTCTTCCTGCTTACTGTGCAATATATATTTTATATCCACAATTCTGTGCCATCATAGCCTTGACGTGTATGTTACTGATTTTATCTCCCATTAGAAGACCTCAAGGTTTAAGCTGTTTATATGAAAGGCCTGTTTCAGATCAAGTGCCAAATTGAAGAATAAATTCAATTCAAATACATTATTCCATACTTATACTTCAAAATCCAATAACACATTCACTGTACATGATAAAAATCCAGTAACATATTCATTGTGCATTATAAGTTATATGTATCATCTTTTTAAATAATAAATTCCAGTGTGTGTGTTTCTTATTTGTTTTGAAAATAAATCAGTAGGTCAATTAATTCAAAGAGCTGAAACATTAATCGGCACTGCAAAGTAAATTTATCACATATGCTGGTGAGGTAACTTCAAGTGAATGTCTTTCATTGCAACAGCTAACACCAAGAGGTGATTTTTAATTTGTAAATGATATTGACATAATTTTATAGCTTTCTGACTGTATACAGTATCTTTAAATGATAAGGCAGCATGTACTGATGTAATTATGAAGCAAATAAAATTATTGACGGGGAAAGATCGATTTTGACAAATATCCCAAGTAACTGTTTTCCTGCATAGGTTCTATTCTGTCAGTGTATACTTAATCTGTGAAATAAAATTACATTTAACAAAACCACAAGGAGAGAACCACCACTGAATGAAAGAATTTTATGTTGCACAAGATAGTTAATGAATTGCCCAGTGGACTACCATGGTCAATACACAAACATTTTACTAGAGCAGCTTCCTGTTACATGCCAGTTTTGTTATTTTTGTCTATCCAAAGCTACCGTGCATGTCCAAACTATTATCCTAAATAACTTCTGGGGGGGGATTCAAATTTAAAAAGCACTTGATAAAAAATGTATACTATATGGTATTGAAATATACAGCATAAAGAATTGACAAAAAAATCAACATATCAAACCAGATGTCAATCACAGTGGCCATGACATATAAGTGTGTGTGTGTCTGATCTTGGACTATACAAATGCTTGGGATCAAAGATTGAAGTTGAAACACTGATGTGTCCATGATTGTCTATTTTGTGTTGTCCTATGCAACAGGCCGATATCCTGTCCAATAAGTTCTCCTGATGTCTAAAGTTAATTCAATGAACTCTTCTCAATCACAAACAAAAATTAACGAGTTTTACAAATTTCACCAATGACATTTTATACAATAGTATAGGAGAGGCTAGAACTCAAAGAATTAATCAGTAATCCTAATTTTGTATTTTAAAATAATTAAGAACCCATGCAGAATAAAAATTCATAAATATTTATGTGGAAATTACATCACAGAAGAAAACGGATCTGAAGAAATGTTGTAAATACAGCTAGCTCAGGATAGGGTCCGACAGCAGCTAACTTAGACAACAGTTGTGGACCTCCGAGTTCTGTAACACCATGAAAATCTGTTGACCAGCTGTGTTAACTGCGACTGAAGAAAGATTCTGTACCATGGACTTCATACATTAAGAGACCAACTAAGTCAAACACTTGGAATGATATCGAAAAACAACCTGTTACAATAACTTACACATTCCAGGAGTATGAAGAAGAGGAGAGAGAGAGAGAGAGAGAAGGGACTCAGTAGGTAGTCTCATATACATTGTGGCAGAGAAGTTTAAGTCGGTGCCAACTTCAATGTTATTACCTGTTGAAGATGTGTTTCAAAGCTAAATTAACATTCTTGCTGTGAATCAAATGCTCAATCTAGATATAAAACAGGATCTTCACATACATCAATCCCTTTATTCAACATTATTTTCACTCAAAACATCATATACGTATGTACTGACCACACTGTCAGTTAACTCAATTCTCAATAATTTATAAACAAACACTGTACCATTTCCACACCAAAATATTCCTTTACAAGCATGAAACATTGCACTTTTCCACAGCCACACACAAAGGAATGCAATGGAAGCTAGTTAAAAAAAATGTGGCACACACATCTTAACACACGAACCCTCCATCCAATGTAATCAGCATGTCAAACATTGCTTCTTTTGGGTAACTTTTGCATGACCAAATTTTATAGGCATTGTGCATCTGGTATGCAATGAAAGACAAATATCTGAACTTCCAATTTCATTTCTTATGATTAAAAATTTATGGTATTGCAAATTAAATGTCAAACTATCCTTTTGCTGATAGAATTCTATATCTTGTAGCGAAGCATTATATTACATAACTACTTTTACCTTGTAAGACATTTGCAGCTGAATGGAACAAAAGAAATGTAGGTCAGAACTGTGATTCTTCTTAGCTACATGGTTTGAACATAAATTGATTTGGGAGGAATTTGTAATGTCAAGAGGTTTTGTGCTGCCAACACAAACTATTTATGACAATGGTGTGTTACAATCATGATCATTACATTTTTGGACTATGTCTATTGTCTGCGTTTTTAAAAAGAACACCATGTTTTGGAAGCTGGATCTGCTTCTGCCCTCAGGTTAAAAATGGGGAGAAAGGCACCTATTCAGTTGGGTCTGACAGAAACAGCTAATTTCAATCAATGGACCAGTGATTACAGTTAGCCTATTATGAAAATTGTCACACTACTGTAACCACTTAAGGGTAAGAGCAATTAATCTAACTTTCTACCATGGAACAAGCTTGTGGTCCTCAGTTTATTTTGCATTCAAAATATCAATGCTTGTATGACCATACAGACCACATACTTATCATTACGCATATAAAGTCAACTGGCAAGACTATGTTAATATTAAACATTAGAAGGAAGTTTAAGAATGGTAAATTATAAACAAAGCACTTCAAATGGAACAGAAAGAAGTAGGGAACAGACTTTGCACATGATCAACATTATATGATCAACCAACATGATGGGCAGCCATGTCCTATAAGTATTACCATTTGTGATGGTAATAATCCACTTCAGAGATATCTGTGTAATGTAGCCAGTGAAGTTAAAGAATAAAGCAGTCAAATCAGCATATTTAGCTTCCAAATTCCTAGCATGTCTGAGAAAGAATCTAACAATTATATTTATCTGCACAGTTTCATTATGAAGACAAATCAAGATAACACACTTCACCAACACAGACTTGCTCCCTTACTATTGCAGTAAAGGCTCTGGAATATCTGCCAATTAAGTTGTGAAGAAATAATTGAATTCAAAGGAGGAACAAAATTCTCTCACAAATCAAGTAATTATTTCACTGCAGTAATAAATCTCTCTTGAAGTATAATATACGAGGTGCGATCGGAAAGTTTCAAGACTGTGTCAATAGCGGGCGAACCAGATGTAGTATGAGCTTCTGCCTTTAGGGGGTGCGGCCTACATTCATAGTGAATCAGTGTGCCAGCCGGCATCATCGAATTAGCATTTGTTTCTTAGTTACAGGCGTTTTGGTAGTGCATTTCACCGACCCTCCTGCGATTTCGGAATGGCGTGCATCAAATTTTGCCAAAGCCTCGCCAAAACGGCTACGGAAACCTATGAAATGCTAAAGCAAGCATTTGGGGAGTCCGCAATGGGTCGTGCACAAACTTTTGTGTGGCATTCACGTTTTAAAAATGGCCGAACCCCTGTCGATGATGACGAGCGTTCTGGACGACCATCTTCGAGCACAACGCCCGAAAATGTTACCAAGATTCGGCAGGCCATTCACGAAGATCGACGTCGTACCATCAACGACTTGTGCGACATTGCTGGGATAGGCTATGGGACCTGTCAGCTGATTCTAAAGGAAGAACTCCACATGCGAAACCAAGGCTCCTGTCTGAGGACCAGAAGCAGAATCGACTTCTCGTTTGTCAGGAACTCAAAGATCTTGCAAGAACCGACCCCAACTTCCTTCCTAAGCTCCGTGTGACTTCTTCCTCTTCCCAAAGATGAAAATTCAGCTAAAGGGAAGGAGATTTGAGACGATAGAAGAGATTCAGACAGAATCGCAGATGGTGCTTGACAGGCTGACAAAGAAAGATTTCCAGGGATACTTCCAGGCTTGGCAGCGGCGCTGGGATCGTTGTGTTCACTGCCAGGGGAACTACTTCGAGGGTGATGGATGAATTTAATACCTGAGATAAGTGTACGGGTTTTTAGAGGCGCAGTCTATAAACTTTCCGATCGCACCTCGTATTAGTTAACATGTGAGAACCTCAAAGCAGACTTAATTCATAAACTGCAGTTTTCCGATTATCATCACATATAAATATAAAATGCTGTCAGAAGATAAAGCTGAAGTAAAGCAAGTCAAATATGGTGCCACTTAAACAGTGTGATTGTCAGCAAATATATTATTATATGGCTGCAAGATCTACTTCATCCTTTTCCTCAAGAGAGCTTCCTTGTTTAAATAACCAAAGGTCCATTAACCTACCTATAATTACACAATTTACATTCAGAATAAAAGTATAAATTTTTGGCAACAAAGATCTGATATCACGTTCATTCCACAACCTAAATTAATCAGTTGTAACCCAACATTTTTAAAAACAATTATTCAATGCTATATTACCTTATCTAAATTCAATGTATAGCACAAATTTTGTATAGTAAGGGTTAGGCACTGAAATTACTTTACCTGAACTGTTCAAATATCCTGCAAAATTTTTCATATGATACAAAATTCATGTCCAGCAAATTGCCTGGATGAAAAGCAAGCTTGTTTAACTGACATCTTGCTGAAGTTGATGATAGTAGTAGTTTGATGATACCTTCTGTTTCCTCCAAAATGCAATTCCAAAAACCACTGAAAATAAAAGTAACACAGCCAAAACACCACTCACCATCAGAGCTGGAAACAAAAAGTATGAACTGATCAGAATATAATTCATATTACAAGACACTTTGCTCTTGTTATTATTCATCCATGTGATTAATTTTTAATTAATTAATAATAATAAAGTAATATCTGAATATAATGATTCAACAAACTGGTATTTTCCATATATAATGAAACATCTATCCAAGATACTTTCAATTCTGAAAATAAGATAAAAAAGTCATCCTGCATTCATCAGATACTGGAGAAGAAAATGGGAGTACAATGGGACAGTACATGAAGAAAGCCTATAATTCAGTTATCCATAAGAATATCACATTTCAAAATGTAGGATTTAATAATACTGACCTATAATAGCAAGTGAATTGAAAGTAAAATCATCAGAGAAAATACCCATCTTGCATTCTTTCTCCCAACTGACAGGAATAACTGGCTTTAGAAGATCAGCAAACTTCTCAAGGGGACAGACGGATGCACAGCCAGGTATGGCAAGATTGTATGGGTCATGTGTCGTTGAGTTACGATACAGAACCTAAACCAATAATAATGCACGTACATTAGAACAAGGAAGTTTTCCTATATTGACTTACATCAAACAATTTACAATCACATTCCACTGCAATCATATTTAATCATGCTCATTTTTTTTTACAGGTTTCTGTTAAGGAAGCGGGGGGGTAAAACTAACACTTTTTAATGACATACACTAGTAAATGCATTTTTAAACAATAGATCAGAAAGATTATAATTTTTTTTCCTTCCACCCCTCCAAAAATTCATGCAACAGGTTCAAAATGTAATGCAATATGCATCACAAGTACTTCTAGGGAATACTGAGCTTTTTGAATTTTACACAACAAATATCTGCATGCCTTAAACACAGTATTGATTAATCTTATCACAATCAAGCTCTTTCATTCAGTGGCATAAATTTTAAAGAATCAAGTCCCACAAGGCCTGCTTCACATGGCCTGGCAGGTCACATTGAATTCACAGTGGCAAGGACTATCACATGCTCACTCTAAACCAATAAGCATAAGTCAGTCTTGACTGTAGCTAAAGAACATTACTCTTGTAGTGTGGACTTTTATTTGTAAACATGTTTCTTTAATATAGTTTGTGAAGTAGTGATTTTAATTGTGTATTATTATAGTCTGAATAAAACACTAATGTCAAATCCCAGGTTTCATAAACAAGCCACCAACGTATTTTTAAGGTGGTTCATTATGACACTGCCATACTTTAGTAACCGTCTCTCTTAGCACAATTACCAACCGAGTTATGTAAATGTTAGGGAAAAAACACAAAACATGACATACTAACTCCATAACAGAAGTATGGGTGAAACTACTGGAAAAACCATGGGAATAATCTTAATATTCCATCAGTAGGTCTGCAGGACTTCCTTATGCTGAAGTTCACCTGCCTTCCCACTAAAATGCAGAACCATTTCAATAATTCTCACCTTCACTTGATATTCAGCTTGATCATTTTTCCAAAGTTCAACTAGAACCAAAGACCTATATGGTGGACTTTGCTCATCAAATATACCCAGAGCCATAAGGAAATTGGCCACAGTGGTATCATGGGCTGAATACATAGTCATCTTGTAATCAGGCTTCATGGTACCATCTCGTTTCTCCATCATGTGTCTTATTACTTGTCTCACCAAAGGGCCTAGAAACAATAATATAATCAAATCCACTCAGAAAAACTTCATACAAAATAAGAACCTGAAATCTCAAAAACACATAGAAAACTTTAAAATGTCTATACTCTCTCAAATGAAGTGTGTGAACCATATGTAGTAGGCCACTGAAGTTATTTTCCTTATCAAGTTCAAGTTTGTGCATGCCACACATGCCAAAGACGAAGTTTCAAAATCTTTGTAACCTTAGGTACATTTGGGTAAAATAATCCACTCTGTAGAAAGTTTTCTCAGTGACTTCCATGTATGTATAACAATGTTTGAGAGATATCATCTGTTACATAACATCAAAGGTTGACCAGAACAGTTACTATCCTTCAAAGTTCCGGTGACATGGAAAAGGTTCACCAGACAAGATGCTATCCATCTGTCTGACACAAGAGAATCTGGAAATGTATCCCTAAACTCATTCTGACAAGCTGTGTAGGAAAGAGCGTTTGACAACAAACACTCGTTGCACTTCAACTGTTTCAAGACAACTAATGGACTAGCACAAGTAGGTCACAACATGGCATGACCTGTGTGGGTTATTGTACAGTAATAGTTATATTGTGCATTTATTAATCCAATCAAATTGTACTGAATTGCAACCATCAATAAATATTTTAACATGGATTGCATAACTTTTCAACCTCTCTGTATATTTCAGTATAAATGTTCAAGTGTTAAATGTCAAATATTTTAGCCACTGGCTTTGAAAATGTAGTCCAATTGTGTGGCAATTTCCACAAATCACTAATCTCAACCAGTTAGAAACCTGTTTTGGGGAATGCATTAAGAACATAATCATCTATCAATATTCATGATTTTGTGTTTTTTCAGGAAATAATTACTGTAGCCATTTTAACAGTTACTTCTGATAAACTGATCAGAGTACAGAGAGAAATTTCATATTGCCTACATAGTTAAGAGACAAAACAATGCCTACAATGAAGCCTACAGAAAATATTCGAAAACCTTTTCTTCAATATTTAAAAAAAAAATTGAAAGTCATGTTTCACAGAATATTAGTCTAAAATGTGGACATACTTTTGCATATTTTTGCGGCAACCTATTTCTATAAGATCCACTTTTATATTATCGCTTATATGAATTTATCCTTTCCCCAATATTACATACACATTAAAAATAAACAATAATGGGGAAGTAGAATTGCTGTTAGCTGGAATACTGTCTTAAAGCATTACTAAAAACAGTTAACTGAGAAGATAATTTAATTCAAATAGCAGTCTTCACAAAATTTTCATACCTAACTACTTTGATAATCTCAAACCAACTTACCAATCTTTAGCCTTTGAAGTAACCTAGTTTTAGCTGGTACTGTGAAACTGTATGATGATACAGACATCATCTTTTGTGGGTAAACACTCTTTGTCCAGTTGGGTAAGGTAAGGTTGTACAGCTCCTCTATGAAGAGTGTGTTGCAGAGAAACTCTAGACTCTCTGGATCATGTATATTGCTTCCTGATTGCTCACTTGTGTATCTGTATAAGTCAGCATGCTCTTCATTGTAGCGTCTCATTTCAGGAGATGTCTTCACCCGCAAAAGTTCAGCATCATAACTAGCACATGGGCGTTTACCAGCAAGAATCTGAAAGAGAGGAAGTGCATTTTTTGTTTTGCCCTATAATGTGTTACAAGTTAAAAAATACACATACAGCATAACAATAATGGTACATTTGCCATAATTCAAAATATGACCTTTGCAAAATGTGCCAATGACATAAGAGTTGTCACAGAAACACATGTAGATCTTTATGTGAAGTACCCATTATTGTTGTTCAATTTTAGACAAAACTGGAATGCATCAACAAATTTTGTTAAGATTCACTAATATAAAACTTTATGAAAATATATTCAGTTGTTAAGTCATCACATGTAAATGGAGACAGACATGATGAAGCTAATTAATTTTTGCATAATTCAGTTGCAAAGGCACTGGGAAAGTAAGCAAGAAATATGGACCAGAAATAACCCTTGAGAAGACGGTAATGTTAAAAATCTTGAGAAATAAAGGGAAAAAACACAGCAGTGAAAATAAATGGGAAACAGAGAGAAGTTGATAACTTTGTTTACATGGAAAGTGTGGTGCAGAAAAATTGCAAGATAAAAAATGAGAAATTAAAGAATTGGAAAAGCTTCAATACTATCATTTATCTAAGTTCTTTTGGTATAAAGATGTAGAAAGAAAATGTAAAATTACAATGTGCAATGTGCATTTTAAAAATACATTATATGGAGAAGATACATGATAATGTATTGAGAGAAAGCAAACTACAAGCAGTTGAGAGAAATTCCTAAGTAACAGTCAGTAAACCAGGAAAGGTAGAATTTGAGACATTATCAGGGGGAGAGCTCGGAGGAGATACAGAACCAAAATGACAAAAACAGACAAATGTTCTGGACATGTTGAAAGATTGGATGAGCATACAATACCTAAAAATCATTGGAAATGAAGATGAGTAGAAGACCCAGGTGAAGATCACACACACTATGGGCAGACCAAGTTAAGATAGATACAGAAAGAAGAGGATGATGGTAGGAGAGGTCAGATAAAATGCAAGAATGGGCAGAGAAAGCTGTTCAGACTTCTATGTAAAAGTCACCCTGAAGTACCATAATTTAAGAATGTAAGAAGGAAATGTTGCATATGTGCCTAGGAAGTGCTGTCAATAAACATACTGTTACATTGAACTATGGGTAATGGAAGTCACCATGTAAGCTTACAGAGGACACACAAAACTGAAATATCCATTAACCTCAAGTCTATCAACAAACAGACATAGTGAGCATAGTAGACAAGATGAACACTGAATTGCATCCTTCCATATTTATTTATTCAGGGGCATTACAGTGCATAGAGATTTTGGATTAAATGTAAATTTAGATAAATGTGTGGTTGAGAATATAAGCCAGAACATGTGTGAAATAAAAGTAAAGAGTAAGTACTTACAAAGTGGAGTAACAAGAAATGCAAGTGTTAAAAATGCAAGATAATTTTACCATTTGGTGAGGGACATAGTAAGGAAATAGGAAATGCCTAAGGTAAATATGCCTATTTAAAAGTACTGCATGCCCATAATAACATAAGAAGCAGAAATGTGGGACATAGATAAAGGCAGAGATTACTTTTTTAAGTAGAGAAGCAAAACCAAGAAATGATAAAAAATAGACAAACTAAAATCAAACAGCTTGGAAGGAAAACATACAAATAACAGAATGAGATTGTATGGACATACATTACGAATGAAAGGGGAATTCCAAAGAAGGTTTTCAACATGAAAGAAACAATTACCAAGAGGGAAGAGAGAGAACAAGATACAAACATGTTAGGAGAGAGATGATAAAATTAATACTATGGGGAGTAACTGAGGAAGAGAAGGTGTGGGAAGACATGTAGAGATTATGTTGTCAGGATGACCTGATGAGAGTGGAAATGTCTTAGGAGGAATTACTTGCTTTTAGAAAATCAACATGGTAAAAGTGCAATATTTAATTGCTTAGGACATATGGGACTCTAATGGCCCCACTGTTTTTAAGCTGATTCTGCAAACAGAGCAAGTTTATGAGGGTTTTCAGTTCGTATGCCTGCCCTGAAGGCAGTAAATAAAAACAGTTTCTAAAAACCATGAACTCTTCCTTAATGTGACAAGTACAGTACCTCATAGCAGGTATAAGCAGCAGGGGTTTACTGTCAATTACTTTTATTGATTTCCTCATGGCTTTTATAAACAAGAGTTGGATATTTATCACAGAATTTTTCTTTTAATGTCATTCCTTCCTACTTTATTGCATGCACAGCCATGTCTTCGTTTCATAAATCAAATCATGTTAAACAGTACAACACAAGAAACATTTACACAGGTTAAAAATAAGGCCATATTTCCTCCTAGAAAAACTGAATATAAACATTGATACCTCCTTTAAATTACAAATATTTATTTTCAATCAAATGACATTCAAAATTAAGATACACTGTTGAACACCCCAAGATCACCAGTCCTCGTTGGTTAAAGAACTGAAGACACTTCTGTAACAAATATATTCCTTCTTTGGTGCCACAACCCAAAAACTTTCTAGAATCTATTAGCAGGTAGCAGGATTCTCTGGTTGGGGAGGTCAGCCCATCATAAAAGTCTAACATTACAGGACAAACTGACAAACTCAAGCAGGATTTGGAACCACAATTGCAGTATGCAGAAGATTCAGACTACAGTGCCCAAGGCACACTTACAGAATTATATGTTGAAATTCTGAAACTACAGAAGAACTGAGCAGTAAGCAACAATTATGTTATTACCTCATCCATACTTTCTGGAACTGTGTGGACTGGTATTGGCTGCCAGTCTATATTTTTATTCCATTTCTGATCTCCCTCTGGAGGATACAACCCAGCTAGGTTACTAGCAGCACTCATAAGTGTCCTGTCAACATCTGTTGAACGAACATAGATATCTTCACGAGAATACATTTTAGGAAGGACATCACTGTATCTCTTGCGTAACCACTGACCCAATTCATAGTGCTGATTCTTGCCAATCTGTTACAATCCAAGAACAATTAAGCAGTTATTACAGCCAATTAAAAAAATAATTCCTTGACTGAACAATAAGTTTCAAATCCATATACAAACATAATTTTAACTAAACCAGTTCAATAGCAGATATAGTAAAATCTCATTTATGACTTAAAATATCTACACACTTCCATTTCAACCATATTTAACTTCCCAATACAATTCCTAAGAATATATTCCAAAAGCTATGGCAATATACAACCAGTAAACATAAAAAATTATGCATTAACTTAATTTCTACAGTTTATTAGTGTTTTCAGAACAACCATTTGATCTGTCATAAAGGAACAGAACTTGAACTGACCAATATTTTTCAGATCAGTCCTTATAATGGTGTCCACATGGCACAACCATAGGCTACAAATGGCAATGGTCTCCAGATATTAAATGTTGCTGTGAATATACTGAATGAATAAATGCTGGCAGGTGTCAAGGGATGGCCAATCAGCTTGAGGATTGGGTATGGGGCACTCACTAACTCACTTATGGAACCTGAAGGTTTATCACAGTGTTCACAAAAGCCCACCACTGGACTCCATCTTGAGCTAGCTGCATCCAGTTCATGCCATCAATTCCTAGCTCCCTTAACATTATCCTCCCACCCACACCTAGGTCTACCCAATGGTCTCCTCCCTTCAGGCCCCCCAACTAATACCTTGTTAACATCTCTCCTCTCCCCCCATGCTTGCAACATGTCCCACCCACCTCATCCTCTTAGATTTGTCACCCTGACAATATCAGGTGAGGAGTACAGACTGTGAAGATCATCATATGCAGTTTTCTCCATGATCTGTCTCCCTCCCTTTTAAGTCCAAATATCCTCAACGCCCTGTTCTCAAAGACCCTCAATCTATGTTCCTCCCTCAAAGTGACAGGCCAAGTTTTGCACCCACACAGCACAACTAAAATTACAATTTTGTATATTTTAATCTAATTTTTTTATGAGACAGGACAAAGGATTTTGGACTGAATAATAGCAAGCATTCCCTGAATTTAATCTGTTCTTCATTTTGTCATGAATGTCATTCTGACTTCTTAGTGTCATCCCCAAGAACTTGAATTTTGATTCATTTTTTAACAATTCATTAGCTATCCTTATATTCTGGTTCTGTTCTGAATTCTGATGCTGAGACATGATCATATACTTTGTCTTTTCTACATTTATTTCTAGACCAGCATACCTACTAACCCTTAAAAGTGTTTGTGTTCACTTTTATAGTATTTATATTATCACCCTACAGATTATCATCAGCATAGACCAAAGCTAATGTGTCCCATTCAGTTCCAAACTCCCCTGATTTTCTTGGACCTTCCTGATGGCATATTCTAAGGCAAAACTGAAAAGCAGTTGGGTATAGGGCAAATGACCTCAAACTGTGGACATGGTAATAAAAATCAGGGTTCCAAAAAAAGTATGAATTTCTTCACAAGGTGAACCAGTGTTAGCTTCTCAAGGAGGGCTCCGCTCCATAGAGTTAGTTATGAGAAGCCGTAACAACCCAAATAAATATTTCATTACTAGCAATATAATAAGGTGTTACATTTAAATATGATAGAAGTATATAATGAAGTAAAACATGGATAGGGTCCCATGAGCACTCATTTGCAGAATAATGTAGTCATCATGATGAAAAACTGACACAAACTTACATTTGTGAGCTGCCCCCAACCAACAGGCCAGTAGCTCAAGTTATTATATGGATCAGTTGGGTATGAGGAAACTGGAGTCCTGTCTCCATGGCGATATAACTGTAAAATTGAAATAGGAAATTTAAACCAGCATAGATATAATTCTACAGCATCTACAACATATAAAGCGACATATTACAACTACACGCTGCCAGCAGCTGTTTTTCATGCCACATATGCTCATATAATGAAAAAATGTTTAAGAAAGTATACATACCTTGAACACATTTAATAAATTATGTTTACTTTATGCATGTTTTCACAGGTAAAAGTAGTATTCATACATATCATTATGAATATATGAACAATAAATAAGTAGCTTGAAGTAGAACATGCTGGTATATAAGAAGCAGGCACTTGACTCCATGCATCTCCCATCGATGTAAACATCAAGATTATTCTTTCTGGGCATGTACAATCAGGAAAACAGTATCTACAAAAAATTTACAGGTAAATGGAAACTTTATAATATGGTAACCATTTGCACCTGCTGTTTAATTTCGAATTTATTCTAACCTAACAACTCTTGTTAACATAATGAATTTTGGTTTTACGATTACTGGCCCTATCACTAACTGCTGCAGCATAACATTGCTCGTCACTGCTTTGGTAATCCAGGCCTATCACAAATTAAAAAGACAAGATGCCCCTGTTTCTTTGTAGTTGTTCGTTCTATAAACTAGATAAATTACACTAAAATAAGAAATATTAAAAGTAATCTTTGCGTAACATTTAATACTCACGGCGCTTACGAAAACAAGAGACCCCAAACTGGAAGTGTCTTCGGACAAAGACGAAACGAAAAAGTACCATGAAGTCCTTTCCAACATAATCATTCCAAATGCAACGGAAAACAAAAAATTCGCCATTTTCACAGGGTACAAATACAAATTTAATACTGTCGTTATTCAGAACTCTACAGTTACACTAGCACAACATTTCAGTATCAATAAAAATAGTTTTCACTACACACAAACTCAACGTCATTCTGATGGAAACATATTTTGACTATAAACACTCTCTAACTGCACATGACGTGCTGCTCCTAGTGGCATAACGATAAGATACGTCAATGTTCATGTTTTGTTTGAACGAACATCATGCTGTCACAAACTGGATCTTGTTCTTTCCCGAATAATCTTCACAGGGGTAAATATCCCTCGACCCACCGACATGGTTCGTCTGATTCGCGTACATTTTTGCAACATTGTTACCCTGATCACAAACATGTTACCCGATATAAAACACGCTTTCTTTGTCAACATAATTTGACAGTTCTTTTGTGGGTCCACCCAACCTCCTATCCAATGGGTACCGGGGTTCTATCCCGGAAGTAACGCGCAGACGGGGCCTTACGCTTACCACACACACCCACATAATGCCGAGGTTAAGAATGAGTAGGAGCTACATTCCCCTCCCCCAAACGCCTAAATGGCATATAGTGGAACAGCTTTGCTTTACTTATCGATGTGAGCAACTTTCCAGCTTAGAATGAATACCTTAGGAAGTGTCTTTTGATGAGCACGTGACGGAAAGAGTACGAATCAGAACAGAAATTATACCTAACTATCTAACTACCTACCTACATGGCTTACCGAACCCGAAGGTTCATCACCGAATTAACCAAAGCCCTCCACCGGACCCTGTCCTGGGTCAACAAAATCCAATCTCCTTCAACTCCTATCTCCCATAGATCCCGCCTTACATTATCCTCCCATCTACGTCTAGGTCTCCCCAGCGGCCTCTTCCCTTCAGGTTTCCCAACCAATACCCGGTGCACACCTCTTGTCCCATCCATGCGCGCTACATGCCCCACCCATCTCATTCTTCTCGACTTAATCACCCTGACAATACTGGGGGAGAGTACAAATTTTTAAGTTCGTCATTATGCAGTTTTCTCCACTCCCCATCGTCTTCTCTCCTAGGCCCAAATATCATCAACACCCTATTCTCAAACACCTGCAATCTGTGTTCCTCCCTCAGAATGAGAGACCATGTTTCGCACCCATACAAAACAGAAATTATACCTAACTAATGAATCGTTTTATTGAAGAAATTTGTCTTCTAACAGGTCCACGTGAGTCTGTTTGCAATGATAAGCATACGCTAGTGAGATCATCATTAAACTGCCATAGGGTTCATTTATAACCTAGCGGCAGTCTAGTCGATAAGAAATGTGGCCCCAGGTCTGCAAATGTTGAAGACCCCTGCACTATCGCATCCAGTACGTCACACTGACCCGGATCCATAGTATAACCCACTGATGAGCAAAGGCTACAATTTGGTTTCAACATAGTACACAATACGAAAATCAACCGGTCACGCAAATTCACATACTAAATTTTTCACACAAAAATTAATTTCAGGCAGGATTTTTAAATGGGATGTTATTGACAGTTAATACTGAATTCTCAGGGTAGGCTGTGAAAGCATTCCATTACTGGAATATTGGTTGAAATCAGCATTTAAATAAATTTATCCTGTTTGGCCATTCCATTTGCAGTTCATTGAATTCACCCAGGCATCAGACGCCATGTGCTTATAAAATGTACCTTTTCCAATGCCATGCTGACAAATTTTTCACTCAAATCTGTGTATTAAAAATGCACATAAAATTATTTGTAAAGTGATAGTATGTCTGAAATTTGGTGCATAGATTTTTAAGGAATATTAATACCAAATATTTACTTAAAATCAGTACAATCAATGGGAAGCAATTCTACTTGCAGACGAACACAAGTCAACTAATAGGGGTTTAAGCATTGTTATGAAATATGATCAAAATGTTCACATCATGTATATAACCATATACAAATGAAACAGTGTGTCCAGAACAAAGAGTTTTGCAGTCGGTGTAACAGTTACTTCAATTTTAAGTGTGCACCGTTCTATGTTTTACCCGCTCGCCACTTTGAGGCACAGGATATGAGCGGGAACCTGAAAGCACACAAAACATACGAAAAAACTTTTATAAGAACAGCAACAGAACACAAATTGTAATTAAGGAATGAACGCAGAACACTTGCCTATACTGTTGTTATTCGTGATACGTCTTCTGTTGCACGACTTTTTAATGTGGGGCACAATTATTTATCCAAAACGCAGTATGTTTCAGTACCACTGAGGATGGAAGGCATAGGCCTATAATTGACAATAGGTCTATATTTTTCCATCGCAGTTATCCATTCTAACATGTAGACCACTTGAAAGTTATCTAGTACGAAGAATTAAAACACAAAAGGCACAACGAAACCAAACTGTCGTTTTCAATTCGTTACTGAACACACTTCGCAAAACAAAGAAGTCGACGGTTTCTTATGTTGAAAATGCAAAACCAAAATTAGTCGTGCTGGAACGACGCTCCACTCAATTCGAACACAAAACGAGAATACGAGGTGCGATCGGAAAGTAAATTTGTTTGTGCTTGTGGGAAAACAAGACTGAAAAGAAAAGCTTAGGCTAGAGCTTGAAGTGACAAAAGTAGACGGTTATGACACTCAGACTGACGTGCCTCAGCTACAGTTTTCCTCAAGGCTTGACGGTAACGAACAGTGCATGGAGTCTTTATTTCTCAGCTCGTTATCTCCAAGGTGACTTGCCGCTGATAACACGTGGACGGAAGAACAATAAGTTACAAGGAGTAGCTGAGGTGAAGGGAATTCCCTTCGACTTTAATTTCCACGACAGGCTCGCACAAGGAAACGGCCTGCCACCGACGCTCTCCAGGACTGTGATGTAATTAGTACCAGTTCCTATTATGCATGCGAGCACACGGAGTGCAAAACACATGATGCTGTAATTTAAAAAGTCCCCAAGAAAACCCTGAAACTGAAATGAGGAACACAGTTCGAGACGAAGAGACTGTTTATTCTTCTCGGTGTGGAATGATGTCAAAGTGGTAAGAATTACTGATGTGCCGGTAGTAACTATTGCTATGAGCAATAGTCCAGCTTAATGGAGGCTCGCGGGTCGATAAGTAAGAGTGAATGAAGCCGTTGAACTAGAAAGATTGTAAACTTCTGATGTATCGTTCAGTAACAGTAGTTAGTAGTAGAAGTGCGAGAAGCCATCAGTAGAAGCAGCAGTAGCTTCCACCCTGAGGAAGAAAGCCAGGATCCTCCGAATCGTCGGTAATTTTTAACACTGGCATGTTGCGATGCCCAGAAGAAACTAGATCGAATCTGGACCTCCGTGGAAAACTCATATTCAGGAACAGTCATTTACCTCGAGTACATTTGCCTACGTTGTATCACGCATGCAGGAATATTTGTACAGGAGGGAGAGTGGAACAAGGTCGAGTCGCTGGCCGTGATGATAATACATTCACATTGCTTGGAATTAGCTGACACGACGTGTGGAACGTGTAGTCTCTTGTCACTAGACGATAAAGGATAAAGGCCTCTTGAACGTGTAGTCTCTTGTCACACTAGACGATAAAGGATAAAGGCCTCTAGGTCTACGGACTGTGGTTATTGCTCATGAATCGTGTGTCGTCCATTGCAACCACGAACATTCTGAACAGCAATTATGGAAAAGGCACTAAAATGAAACATTTCATCATTCGAATGTAGGATTTGAGGTTTTCACGGCGGTGAATTTGAAGATGGTTGTCTCCTGGGTTGTTGCGCCGTGTAGTCTGGTAGAAGTTTACCGACGTTTCAGATCGCACCTCGTACAAGCGCTGTCCAATCAATGACGTCCTTTCTTCCCTTAGAACGTCTGCTGTTTATTCTGTTGTAAACGCACTATGATTTATCGTGTCGAAACGACGCTACATTGAATTCGAAAATATAACATTGAAGACGCGATCTAATCAATGACGTTCCTCTTACTTACCTTCATGTTTACGGAAAGAATTCGGTGTGTTAACATGCCTAGTGTGAACACACCCTGTCGGCTAGCGACAACGAACCATCCAACTCCGACAGGTAAATCAATTCGTCCAAATAAAAATGTACGATATTATTTACAAATTATTTACGCTAGTCTGTGTATGAAAAAGCAACCCAACGTTGTTAATGGCGCGACAAACATAAGATTGGAATGCTGCAAATCCGTGTTTTTCGACCTGCATTTTATTATTCACAAGCATAGAGTTTCTTCGGAGTAAAAAGTTAAGATGTTTTTCTCTAATGTTGAATCTTGAGCTCATTTTATAACCTGGATTCATAGCATAGCAAGAGACATACATAACATTTCACTTTATAAAATCCTGACATCCTTACAGATTCAGACAGATCTTTCAACACTGAAGCGAAAGACCAATTAAGTTAGGTTTTGTTCTGCTGAATCTTTGTCCTAGCAATGTGAGTTATTCAAAGGTAGAGTCTGCAAAATTTCTGTTTTACTCTCTCCTTCTCGCATTGATTTCATTGGTCGTGCCGACTGAACCTGTCAAGTTGATCACCCTGTGATAAAAAAAACATACAGAAATACTTAAAACTAAACCGTCCTAAATAAACGTCCAATTTGCCATGGACACAAAAGCTACGTTCACATGACCTACACCAAACCCTAACATGTGTGCCTACCAGGGAGGGGAGGAAGGACAAATTCAACTTACAAATTAATAAAAACAATAATAAAATGCACAGGGTTGCCCATACGTCATGACGGCTACTGCATCAAATACAGAGTTGGCTGGCACGGTGCTATGTTATTATCATGACCAGCCTGGGGCCGGACTGACTTTATAAGACCGTGCCGATGCTATGGCGTACCTGATTTGCTGCAAGTACCCAGCCCATCCTTCTGCGGATGGGTCCTCAACCGCTAAGAGTTCGACCGACACTGTTTGGTTATAACGTTACGTTTTGCGCGTAGCTCCTCATGCCATGGCCCCTAGATCGAAGTACTCTGGACATCGAAGTCTGCAACTGCTGTTTGCACTGGAGCGTTGCAGCCGTTGACAACACAACACCGTACCACAAATACTAATAGAGACGTTGCAATAGCATTCGCACACAAAAATCACAGATGTTGCAACAGTTTATCCGTAAACTTGGCTTCTCTTGAAATCCAGATCCACAAACACCACAAAATCTATACGATCACTACATTGTTTTGATATCCGTTATATAACAATTTTAACATTGCATAAATACGGCCTTTAATTTCAGTCTGAATATAAACACACCAAGAGATAAATGCTACGTTTTATGAAGTCCTTCGTACAGAGGTCTTTGCTGCCTCCATCATCATGGCGATGAGTGTTCTCGCCTCAAAGCCAGTAACATTTTATAACAGCAAAATGCCGCCATAATGCACCAAAGCATAAATAGTTTCACATTGTTAATCTTGTCTTTTCTTTAATGATGGTTGCACAAGTCCGCCGTAAAACAGTCTGTATTCACTCCCGTAAACATACGACATGAAACTCGCGGATCACACATTGACAGCCTGCCTGCCACTGGTATAATTTGCCTGTTAATTCTGCAATTACTCATGTTTGATGAGTGGTTATACTTTAATCTTGTAACACAGTCATCTACTTTGAGAATTTTTTTATTTTATTTAGTGTTCTGTCTGACGACAGGTCCATCTGAACAGGATCCTTCCATCCTCTTCTCGGACTGGGACCTGTTCATATACGTTCTTGGCAGATGATCCAGAAGTGGTTTGCCATTGCCTTCTTCTGTGTGTGAATGGAGTAATTGTTGGGATGCCACGGAGGAAAACTCCGTGTTGCCTAGACCACGGCCTTGCCCAACACAAGTTATAAATTCGGGCACCGCCGGGAATCGAACCCGAGACCCCAGGATTACAAGGCCAGCGTTCTAACCGCTAGACCACCGTGGCGTACACTTAGAGAATATCACAGATTATAAACTGTCTGAATCTGAAAACAAAGTGGTACAAGGAATGATCTGGTCATCGAAAAGATTAAACTTCTACTTAAACTGACAAACTTAGAACTTGTAACCGTACGCATTACTCTGAACGATAGATAAATCAAGATGGGTCAGATGAGCCGGTCATTTAGAGAGCATGCCTGAAAACGATGCGGTAAGAACGTGAGAAATATGTTAGAGGAACTGTGTTCATCTACGAGCTTCAAGTACTGTCCCGAGAGACAGAGAAATGGAGTATCAAGAGCATGTAAATTAATATGTCAAGAAGTTCTGACTTCTCTTGTTAAACAAACCCGTGAGAGACTTCATGGCAACAGAAGACTTTACATGGAAGCAGTGCTCAACATTTGACTGCGCTATCGAACGTCGTGGTCGAGTGGTGTACACTTCTGCTTCAAATTTTGAGGGTCCCGGCTTCAAATCTCTGCCCGGAGACCGACTATCCTGACTAGGGATTTTCGTGGTTTTCCTCAGTCCCTCCTTGCAAATGCCGAAATATTATTTTAAAATAGGCCACGATCGCTTCGTTATTCACCATCATCTTCTCATCCTGAAAAGTCTTAGCACTGAAAAGCGTCGTTAAATAAATCATAAATAAATTATACTGTAAATTCTCGTACAGTATCTTACTCTAGGAGTAGCGAGTTGCTTAATTTTTTTAAACTGACTTAATGGAAGTGGATTCTGTAAAAATTAGGCTATTTGTAATATTTCCGAAACGTCGACACACGCTGAAAGTGGATTTTGTTCATTTTTCGTTAAGCAACAGGCGGTTTACGACAGTCTTAGAAATCCAAACTGCACCTATACCTACAAAAAGACAGAAAGAAAAACCTCTGTATCCAGTGCATTCTGAAGTTCATTATTAAGCCCCTTCAAGAAAGGGAATTAAAATTCTTTGTAAATCCAAACAACAAGAAGGCGGCAGTGGACAAATATGAACGTACAAAGTGTGTTAATTTAGTGTTTGCCGGCCATGCTTACAGAAGAAATGCTACAACTGGAAGAAACAAAGAAGCGTTAGATATGTTAGCGTGTTAATCATGCAGACATACTGGTAATTTGTACAGTTCATATGTGGAAACTGCCATAAAATAACTTTATACAAAACTCTGACGTTACTTTAATATTTAATACACGTAACATCATTGTCATTGCTGTCAGAATGTGGATACAACCCACGGCATAATGAAGGAAAAAATGTCGTGTGGAGTGCCATTTCGTCCACCACGAATCTTACTCTAAGTCGCCCAGGATTAAATCACTTCCTCCGCGGTGACAAGCCGGCATCAAACTGCCTGATCTATGGCACGGCTATCGGTCCTGTGTAGAACGGAGTAAACGAACTCCTTTTAAGTTTATTATAGTTAAACATTCAAATGCATATACGAGTAAATGCTTTCATGACAGACCTCGTTTTTGAACAAATATAAAGGCAGAACTAGGCCCACTATCCTTCGCAATAACATTCCACACAATGTGCTGGAGGCAGGAACCTGATAGCAGGGTACAAAATAGTGAATCTACGAACTCATACAAGAGTTGTTCTTATCACTTTACAACAAGTTCTCCATGCCAGAATAAGTGAAGAATAATTATGCATTTCGTGTCTTAGCAATATGCAATTCAAGCCAAAAATTATAGTGATCACTTCGTTATAGTTCCTAACAACCAAAGTCGCAAAAGTCCAAGGAACTACTTTCTGCTCAAGCAGCAAGCTAAAGTAAGGTAGTTTCTAGACGTTTCTGACGACATTCAATTTGCATGGATTGATATGAAATCACAAATACTTGCAAGTCGTCTAATTAACACAACTTACAACATGGATGCTGTTCCTACCACACAAATTATATATGCGATCTGAAACGGCGACAGCAGCAGGCAAATTCACACATCTTCACCGCACTATGAACAACGTCTCTCTGCTATCACTACGCGTTGCAGCGTAAGAAAATCGGATTCACCCGTAAGATGGCACTGTGACCAATTACAATACACCTGTGTCCAGTAGCGGATCGCAAAAATCCTTTACGCGTGGCGTTCAAAGATCAAAGTTAACGTAACACACACAGGCGTCCTTAAATATCGGGAGTAGGCCCACTCTTTGGATTTTAAAATCCAATAAACACAGAATATTGTAATATAAATCATAATTATTGCTAGGTTATATTTGGTCTCATTTTGAGTTAAGAACAAAGGAAGACCTCTGCGAAAACAAAGTGATGAGGAAAATGTTTAGTCTTAAAAATGGAGATAGATAATGGAGACAACAGCATAACTTTGTGTTTAGGAGGTTACAGGTTTGAATGTTTGCCGAAGAACGGGAGTCTCTGCAGTCAAATGCCGAGATAGTGCTTTCAAGTATACCACAACCACTTTCCCATCCTTTCCAATTCATTGTTCACTATTATTAATATTATTCTAAGCTGTATAATCTTATAAATCAATCAATAAACAAGAACAGAATGGCACAATTAAAGGCTAATATCAGTCACATTGATGCGGTGTGTTTTCTTGGAGACGGAAATTAAAAAATTAAACATTGTTTACGCAACTTTCTGTCCCACATAAGGTCAAATAGGCCAGTAAAGTTCTGCACCTGCTCTGGCCTCCATTTCTCTGAGTTCCGGTCACATACAGCCCTTGCTCCCTTCTTAAGGATCACCAACTGATGCTTAGTAAGATCAATATAATAAGCCTCTTCCAGCTACATAAATTATGTAACATCGAATGGCAGTAGGATTGTTACCAGTAAATTGGAAAACGCGGACGTTATAGTGGCTGGAAGACAGCTATCTTCAGACTCACCGTGAAAACCTCAAATCCTTATAGTGGCCTATTTTAAAGTAATATTTCAGCTTTTTCCAAGGAAAGGATTTTATTTTTTTTATTGTCCTTCTGGAGTTACGCACTGTAAATCGCGGTCAAACGAACAAACCGCCACTGCAGCTGGACCTAGTGACGAACCCGGTGTACATATGCGAGAACTATGTATCCTTCCGTTGTTGCTATGCTTGTAGAAGGAACCTTCAAATCCGTGTTTGTAATGGCATTTGAATAGTTACTAATAACCAGAGTGTTTTTATTAGCTGTTGTTGCTCCCCTGAACTCTGCCCTATCGGAACTTAATGCCAGAGAACATACTGTAACTGAAAACCAAGCAGGAGACAGCTGGGGGTAGATAAGACTGTACCTTGCTGCATTAGTAGCGTGGGAACGTGCATCCAACAACACTTAGATTGTAAACAGGCACCGCCCGCCCACAGTGGAGTGGGGCATCGCACTAGTTCAAGCCAAAGATATACTGTATGACCAGTATTTCGCCCTTTATAAAGAACTACTTCCAAGTAACTGCTCTGTATCGATATATACGAATTCCGAGCAGTGGCATGAAAAAGTTTGACAATTTTTTTTAATTTTGCATCTTTCTTTTATATCCCTTGATTCTCGCTTCATCTTGCCCCACTTTATGCGCGGTTTCCTTAACATTTCCCATTTGATGTCATATAGTCTGTCTACGAATCGTTATTATATAACGTAAAAATAAATGTAAAAGAAGTAGGGTTTGAGGTTCTCACGACAATGGGTACGGAGATCTGTCTTCAAGGTTGTAGTGCCTTGTACTCTGGTGGAAATGTACCGTTTCAGATGTCCTTGCTGCATTACCCTGATGGTGGAGGTAGCAAGCACCTCTGAAACGTTGGTATACTTCTACCAGACTACACAGAGTTACAAACCAGAAGATCCAAATCAGAGGAAAACTACGTTGAACATGTAAGTATAGATGTTTCCACTGTCTGTCAAACACTCTGGTCAGGCAACAGTATGAACTTTTAACCAGGAAACAATGTCACTGGAAGGGTTACAAGATACTAGCATTGCATTTGCCTAGCGATCTTGTATAAAACCGGGCTACAGACCGACCCGTCCAAAATTTGAACCACCATGCCTAATCTTCTCGTAACCATAAAATACAAAATTATATGGTTTCGTGTGGGCATAAAACTTAGACTCTCACCTTGAAGGAAGAATGCAGACTTTAGGAATTTGAGAAGAGAATACCAAACGTCGAGTGGTTAACACTCCTGCTTCGTATTCGGAAGGTCCCGGGTTCAAATCTCGGCCCGGAGACCGGCTAACCTGACCGGAGTTTTTGAGGCAAATGCCTGAAATTACACCACAACCGCTTCCTTCAGTATTCACTATCATCCTCTCATTCGGCACTATATAATCTGAGTTAATGAAAGAGAGTAGTTAAAATAAACTACAAAT
>NW_019060413.1:535502-563127 GCF_000696155.1 Zootermopsis nevadensis
ATTAAGAGAGCGGAAGCTGGAGTAAATCGTGTAGCACTGAGTTTCATTGGTTAATTCATAATCTTTACTCAGGTATTAGGGTGACCAAGTCAGGAAGGCAAATTGGGTTTTCAATTTTCAAGAGACCCCTGTTTCTAAGCAGACAATGGCAGCAATATGGTTGCTTCAATTTAAATAATGTGTAACCTGAGAAAGCTGTACTGCAACAACAGATTTTTCACATAAAAGAGAACTTTACCATCAGACATGCACATACCCTTGAAATCACTAATTTCATCCACTTCACTACAGTTCAATTTGAAAAGTGCTGTACAGAAAAAAAGCTTTGTGAAGATCTACAGTGGCTAATTCCTAGCACCAAACAGCAGCAGTTGTAACTGATCTCCCGATTCCCTGACAGGTCAGACAAACCAGTGATGGGCGATTCTCTGTCTGTCAACAAATGTCACTTATGCTTAAAATGCTGAAACCCAGAGAAGGGAAATAGCTGCATCGAAAGAAAGACGAAAACTTACCAGAGGACACATGTTGTTCAGCTTGAGGTACCGATAACTGGTTACACATGTGAAATATTCATTTATCCATTTTCTAAGGTATTTAAATATTGGGATATACCAATTTATTCAACACTGTAAAGACATGGTTTAATAATTCTCCAAGACGAGTTGAATATGGTCCAGTGATTATCACAATCTCCATCGCACATTATCAACAGAAAATTTTTTGTTTTTGTTTTCTTGTTTCCACAACAGTATAACTGCAAAGTGGTATTTATAATTTTCAGCAGAAATTAAGAGAGGGAGGAACTCAGCAAAGACAAAACAATCTCTTTCCAAAATTGGGGGTAGAAAAAGAATACTGACTCAAAGTGCACATTTTTCCAGGGTTCTATGTGTTTTCTGCGTAGGCAATGACACTCTTATTTTAATTACCGTATTTTATGAAAGTTTTCAATCAGAATTTTATTACAATATTGTTATTTATATGTAAGTTCACATTATGTCACAAAACTTATTACTTATTTTTACATAAGTAACACTTTAACTTATGCATTATTTACAAAAATTATTTCCTCTGTCATGGAAACAACTGTAACTTTGAAATATGCACAGGAAAATATATTTACAGTGTTCTTCCCAAAGGATACAATTGCTTGAAGTACGTTACTTATACCAATAAGCGTGCATTACTTGTGGCTGGGAGAAGAAATATGACCAAAGGTTTCTTTTTTCGATGAGTTACAAATCACACAGTTACCCTGAAAAAAAATGAAAACCATAACTCATATTTCAATATATTTGCTCATGATTAATAACACAGACTCAACTATAAAAATAATAAAGGAAGGACATTTAAGATTTTGTTGTTAGTTTCCTGGTTTATTTACTGATGCTTTGACAACTGTGTGTATGAATGTTGAACTGGAAAGGATATCGGAGTTGTGGTCTTGTTGAACGTATCAGTAGTATTCAACCTTTTTTTGTTCGCGTACCCCCAGATATAATTTCTCTTAAACTTTGTGCCCCCAAAGTTGTTGGTGTATAATTCAAGTTATACATAGTATATAATATACATCTAAAATAAATTAAATAAATTACATCCAAAATAATGTATTAAATAATAAGTTTTAAATGAGAAAAAGGAGAACCAAGCTATTAAATAACAAATATATTATTACCTATCATATAAAAATTAATAAAGCAAAGTAAAATTATATGTTTAAATATTTTATCAATTATTAATTAATGTGGTTCAAACCTGTTAATGAGATAATTGAGCTTGTTTCTGCCGCCCTGATAAGAATCACATAAAGGAGAGAGAGATGGAGCTCCCAAATCAAATGTCCTTACGTCAGGTTCTCCTGTGGCTAACCCTAAATCTGGCACTGATTATTCAGCGTTTATCATAAAATAATATATATATATATATATAATTTTTTAAATTTCACGTAGCCCCTAAGATGTCTTCGCATACCCCCAGGGGTACGCGTACCCCACGTTGAATACCACTGGAATGTATCATCCCAGCAGTTGCTGACTTATTAGTTATGTTGTTCTTGTCCTAGTTCTTTACCAAATCATCTAATGCAGTTATTAATGCCCTATGCATGCTTGTGGTCTGAATGCATGAAGTAAGAACTTCAAAACAGATAAATGACCTCAACGTAAATTATACTGACTGAGCTATCCCAGCTCATTTATGAGCCGGGATAGCTCAGTCAGATGTAAATACTGCTATGTAAAATATAATACACTTCTTCAGTAGATTTCTAGAACTTATACCTGGATATAGAGAACTCAATATGCTGTGTATTTTTGTTTTCAATTTTATCAAGTATCATATCAACTCTGAATTGCCTAACATTTAGAGATGGTTCTTACCCTCCTTTGGGCCAGATCTGCCACAAAATTAGAACACCTGCCACATTACCAAAAGTTAACAGAAAGATGGTTTCTTATTTCTACTGACAGTTTGAAGAAGTTTATGGTTTATTTAAACATATTCAGAATGTGAGTATCCTATTAATTACAAACAAAAGAGGATCCATTACTTACATCAGCAATATCTAAAGTAGGGAGACAATCTTCATGGAATGAATGTTTACAGTAGAATATAACAACATTGCTGGCACGACTCAGATCTATGAAAGAACATATTAAAAATTCTCTTACTTATTGCTTTTACACTTTTCAACAGATACAAGGGTTTTAAATCCCACATTCCCATATAATAAAGAATATAAGGCCTTGAAATGTTATGTGGTAAAAGATCTTTGGAAAATGTGCAATATTTGTTAACATAATAATCTTCCTTGGAGAGTGTACCAATTGAATGAACTTATTATGGTAAGAATAAAACTTACAAAAACATACAGAACAACACTAACCTTTTACGATTATCTTCCTATGACATGCTCCACACACTTGTTCATCTGCAATTGCAGAAAACGTGATTAACATCAGGCACAAAAAACAACTTGGTCTGTGTGAATGCAGGCACAAACAAAATGTTCAAATGAAAAAAGTTTAAAAATATTTACTAGTATATACAAACACTTCACAAGAAAATTTAATTTTTGGTTTACATTTATTTTACTTAAAACTGACATGAAAATGTAATCATTTTCCAAAGAAAAAACAATGTCATTGTACAAAACACTGATGCATGATAAAAATATATACCTTATTAGAGGTGCATGTTTTACTTTAAACATTTTTAAATATGGTGCATATTCAATTACAAATATAGAAAAATAAATTCTGATTCCTGTATACACTAACATGTGCAGCATGACTGCTTGAAATAACTGAATCTAAAATAAATAAGCATAAAGGCCAATGATATAAATAAAATAAACTTCTGAGATCTACTGAAACCCAGGTACCAGATTTCTGATTAACAGCATTAAACGGCTCACTTACCATCTATGGCAATGCCTCTCTGTTGCATAGAGACCAACTTTTCATGCAGATTGAAATAATCAGATACCAGGATCTTTCTGCAGCCTTCCTGCACAGACACCTAAAAGGAAGTTCACATAACCATTACAAATATTACATTTAAAGAATATCAATTACAAAACTTATGACTGAAAATAGATCAAATGATGTGGTCATAAGAAAAATTGAAAATACCTGTAAGTTGTAATCCTGCATCATTTTGACGAGAGAGTTCTGTAGACCTGGTATTTTCAGCCCATTTTCAATTCTCTTAACCAAAATTTGAGGATCAACATATGTTCCAATCTTCTGCAGTAAGAATGTTATAAAATCTGCAAACAACATGTTAGTCACAAATTGAAACTGTCCGATCCAAGTTATTTAACAATGCTGTTTAAATTACACAGGTTATAAACCATCAAATGACAGGAAAATAAACACAAATGAGTACGCAAGATGTATGCAGGAGGCACCTGTAGCATATTTCAAGGTAGAATTTGGCAGTTATCCAGAAACGCTGAGAAAGGACTTGAAAAACAAAAGAAGTAATATGGCTAAGATTTGAACTATATACCTTATGAATGCAAGTCTTCAGCTTTACCACTACACCAATCTTCTTAATAAATGTAACTATGTTGTTTAATCTCTATAGATATAGTGTTCAATGAGATGGGAAGATGATCATAAATTTTAAGCAGTTAAGGATTCGAAAGAAGCTGATCATGACGTACTTCAAGCTACTATCCCCAAATTCCCCTGAAGGGACTAAGAAACACGCAAAAACTCAGTCATGACAACTCATTAATAATCTGAGATTCAGAATCGGTACTTCCAAAATCCAAGTCAACAGCATCACCAATGCACCAACCTGTTTAGCAAATTAAAATTATACTGCATCACACACTATACCATATATATTACATAATTCATCTTGCTGCCTGAATGGCTTGCATATGCATTGCATTTCATCACCAACAAGTTAGTGTAACCAGATGAATGTCAAATTACCAAGATGGCAGTTGTACCAATGAGTAAAATTACCATTTCTTGAAATTGTACACCATGCACAGAATGAACAGCTTACCAGGTTTGTTCAGGGAATATTGTATGAGATCTTCCCACAGTTCCATATCATCATGTTCTTTGCAGAAGGCAATGGCCTGTTCAATGTCACCAAGTTCCCCTGTTATCAAAACCAGCGCTTCCTTTGTATTTCCAATACGACCTGCAAACACGTAACATTTTTCGCAAATATTTATTACATATTTTAAAATTTATATTATTCTCAATACCATCTTACTGCAGGGCAGTAAAGATGCCCATGGTGATCTTGTGGATTGTGATGCCATGAGGATTTGTAGGTGGATACCAACATATTGGAGAAACATACAGCCTGCATTTTCAAAACCCAAAATACCACTGTGGACATTGTTAAGGTTATTAAATCAAGGACAATCTAGGCATGACATACAGCATGCACAGTATACAAAAAATGCATACAAACTTTTAACCAGAAAACAAGAGAAGACACCACTTGGGAGAAATGGACATAGATGGAAGAACGATACTAAATGGGCAACACAAAAAGTATATGAAATTTTGATCTAGACAGGGTGTAACTGTAGGCTTTGAACACATTGAGAAATTTTAATGGAGAACTTCTTGATAAATCAAAAAGCTACCAACTGCTCAAGACCATGTACCATGAAGAACATATGCTACTGACCTAAAAGATACACCATTTCAGGATAGTAACATCGCTGCTGACAGATATCCAAGGCTTGCTGAATGGGGTACTGATCAGAACGACGAAGGAAAGGTAGCAGTTTATCTCTGGAAAAATCAGCATATAGCTGAACTAAGAGTCCATGGTATTTCCGTCCTGATTCCCAAATGTCTCTTTTGTCCAACGCATCCAGATACTGTCAAACAGTCAAAGCACAAGTATGTTAATCAGTTTTAAATGCTGCAGCACATTGCATCCAGTATTCAAGTTAAAAGCTGGATAACAATATATGTACATTACAGCCACAAATCTCAATTTTATTACATGAGCACTGCTTGGTTTATAGGTAACAAAAGCTAAGGTGATCTGGAGTCACATGACATGAGGATGATTATACACTATGAAATGGGGAACAATGGTGAGAAAATGGCTCTTTATTTCAACATGTCATCTCAACATTCACCTAGGAAGACTAAGGAAAATCAGCTGGGATAGAGAGTACTCCATCAGATATATGAACTGTGTTACACCTAAATAGAATTTAGGTGCATTAGCACTCAGTCAGCCTAACTGGTCAACAAAAAATATAAAATGAATTTGTATTGTCTTGCTATAAATGTTCAAAATCTGAATAGAGAATTATTTGTACTGTGCAATTACAAGAAAACTCAATTACTACCACCACAGATACTTATTTTGCACCAGCAATTATTCATGATTAGAAGCATCATTACAGGGTAAAATTTTGTTGATACATACTGAATTCTGTCCATTGGCTATCAAACCTGTCTACAGAATCCTTTACAGTAGGAATTAGCTACCAACATATGTACCTGAAAGATTTCATTCTTTATATCAAATTCACCCTCAGGTCAATCTAATTTAATGTAACTAAAGGTTTGTTATAGTTATTTAGTACCATCAAGGGAGAATTTTCTTTTGGTGTTGTCAAACACCTGAATTGAAATGTATACAGCATTTCAGAGGCTGGCTCTATCCCTGTCTAGTATTGTCTTAGGAGTATTTTCTCCCTACAGTGTCCAATGTCAGTATAAAAAGATAAAAAATTATACCTTCTTGTTCTTGTGGCATGCCATGTTCTGTAACTAATTTCTTGCTATCTCCACTGAGGTTTGTAGTTTGTACACAAACCCTGCTTCTGATCTGCTTCAGTGCCTAACAGTAAGAACTAGTTTTATCCAATGAGCCACCAAACAGTAGGCACTGTTGTCTTCTAACTAAATACTGAGACACATCCAGTCTCCAAAACAATCTTTAACACAGACAATGGACAATGTTCAAAGAAATTCTCCAATGATACTTTTAATTATGTTAATATGTACCTTAGATATCATATATGACATTACAGCTCTACCCACTGGCTGATTCATGTAAGATGAACTTGGTCATAAAGTACACACTAAGATAAGGCAGTGGTAATCTCTTTAGCTTACCAGGTATAAATAATGCTGGTTATTCTGAAGATGTGTTACCACCACTTCAGATGGCACACGCTCCTTCTCCAAAAACATATTGATTGCTTGATCCACGTCAAGATCCATGAGATCTTCTATCATATCATGGATGGCTCCAAACAAGTTATGTTTGTGAATAAGCTGAAATACATCTTTGTGACGTAACCTGAAATATAAGGGCGGCACAATTTTGTACACAGGTTTATGTATGGACACATGCATGGAAAGGCCTTCAGAATTTAAATAGTGTTCAGAAGAGTGACCTAACATCTTCATATTGTTAACCCAAAGGTACTGTACCAAGAAACAAACTGTGAGTTTTGCCTGCATCACTAGCTTTTAGAAAGAATGCAAACACACATACTATGTAAGTCACAGACATAGTGACACAGGAAATTAGGCAGCGAGCTACAAAGTACTGCTGCTGGGAAATAATGTTTAAATTACCATACAACTGTTTGTTATTAGACAACAGAAGTGCTCTTCTTTGTCTCCTTGAAACACTGCATTTTTGCAAAGCCACAACTCTACTTTTTGGTCAAAGATTTTATCCACAGTAAGAGTGGTAAAAATAATTACACATTTACAAATAAGGTTAAACTGTTTGTGATGCTGACCCCACAGTTAATTCCATGGTTTACTTATCAATGTGTCCAGTGCATAGAATGCACAGTTCTGAATGAAGAATGACAAGATAATTATGAATAATATCCTGAAAAATGCCAGTCTGACAATTCATAAAGGAGGACTCCCCACATGTTTGCATGGCTGTCCCCATGTCAGAATTCCCCAGGTGGATTTTCACACAGTCACTTCTGTGTGCAGAAACGGTTGTAGGGATTCCTGTTAAGTGCCTGATTTGTTATCCAGCTTCAATCAGAAGTAAAATGTAGATAAATTTTGGTAAAACCCCAGCATATAAAATTCAATGAAAATCTGTTCAGGGTTTTCAAGATGTTACAGGTGGACAGAAAAACAGAAATGGCAAAGCTAACAGGCATATTTTTTCAGCTTTTAGTAGTAAATGTATGTAAAAATTGAATAAAAGCCTCCAATCTATCCCACAATTATAGATACTTAGATAATTATTGATATGAGCAGGTTTGGAACCTGGAGAATCTCATACACAACTAAGTTAATGCCAGACTTCTCAGTATTTTTGCATTTCCAAAGTGGATTTTATCATCCATAATCTTATTTAAGGGAAAAGTTCACATTTTCAATATAGTGCATATAAGTTTATGCTTGTGAATAGAAAGTCTTTCAGAATTGAAAATACTCACTTCAAATACATGGCAAGAGCTTTGTCATATTTCTTTTCATGAGAATATAAAATTGCCAGAGCTTCAAGTAACAAAGTTTTATCAGAATCATTCACTAGAAGATGTTCCAAAACTGCATTAACTACAGCCGGTACATTGTACAGTGTAGATGACCATTCCTTTACCAAATGAAGAAATCCCTGAAAGTAAATTGAAAAAATGAACATTCAGTAATAAAACTACCTTGGGAAAAAATCTTGTACAATTTTTTGGCAAGTGAGGAGGAGGGATGGACTGGAAAAATTATAAGCACAACTATTAGAGCTCAAAATTTTGAGATTTGAGCAGAACCTGAGCCATATTAAGTTTCCAGCTACTCACACATACCTACTTTAATTTCAGGGACATACTTTCTACATTTTATTATCTGCCTTAACATTACTGTAATTTTATAGCTTTTAATGCTATATGGGACTTACTTATGATGACACTGTCTTAACTTTTGTCACAGGAATTAGACATACTGAATGAATGCATCATGGGAGAAGAGGGAATGAAAAACAACAGCAACTAATCACTTTACAAAAGCTTGTCTAACATGGATATCGTCTTAAAATAATTTGATCACCTGAGGTTCCATTTTGAGGAATTCATACAGCACCATTTCATAGATATGAGGGTCAAGTGAATTGTCTCCACGAGGCAGGTAATGGCTTACAGCTCGAAGTTGCTGTAATCGAGCAAATTTGAATACTTCCTCTTCCCATCGACGTTTATCCTTACCTAACCAAAATATATGATAATTAAAAGAATGGTGAATGTAATATATTAAATTTATTTCTTATTTATTTCAGCCCTGCTTAACAAAGATTATACACTTAATATAAGGAAACAGGATTAGGATAACAGAAACGTCACCTATCCTTAAAAATAGGTATTAATAATCATACAACAGAAGACCGGAAAGGCTGAAGCCATATCACAAATAGAAGCACTTAATATCAATATATTCATGACAGTAAGTTTAGTATGAAATTAACAGTTATCAAAATGCATTACACAAAGAAATCCTGCAGCTAAATTATACAAAGAGATCAATGTTGTTAAGTCCTTCCCTGGCCTAATAATATGCACTATTTATGGCTTTTTAATCATAAATATAATATCACTTTCAGAAATACTAAACAAAATATGTTTTTCCTTATTTTCAACAATTTCACTATAAAGTATCAAGACTCACCAAGGATTTTAAGACAAAGTTGACCAGCCTGATCAAATTTCTGTTCAAACAAAAGGTGATCCAAATAGGCCTGTCCCACTTGCAATAGTGTGTGCCTCTTTAGATCACGACCTTCAAACTGAGTTACAGCCTCCATTGCAGCTTCATATTTGCTGTAATGAAAATAAATGTCTTATTTATGCTACAAAAATTGAAGTTAAACAGCAAACAGCAGGGCCCCGACAACACGAGATCCATATCTAAATATTATATAAAGCTACACATACCACGTTTTTCCTTACTTACTACTCACCAATGTTCAATTAGCCACTGGACACGGTCATCTGCATCATATGGACTTGCCACCACGACGTCCTTAGGACTTACAATGAAAAACCTGCTTTCCTCTATCAGACATTCTGAAAACAAGATCCTGACATCATTGGTATGTAATGAAGACAGGAACAAGCATCTCTCTGTTTAATCACCATGCCAAGATAGATATAAAAAGCATGAAGTTAAATTCTTAACCACAGCACAACACGGCAGCAAGCCAGTTCTAAGTAATACCTTTTTTTATGGCACTTCACAATAGAAACCATGCTTCAACAAAAACAACTCATACTGCCACTTTAACAAGTATACTGCCCCTGATGTTCTTTCAACAGGCTTGACCATGTACCATATCAACTCCACTTCAATCTTTAAATGGGGTTTTATCTCTGACAAAATCAATTTGTTGGAATCAGAAAGATGAAATTTTGTTTACACTTGTCAGTTTCTATTCATCATCATCTATGGTGCTTCAGTTCATTTTCAGGCAATGACTTCCCCCCTTTCTTGGTCTTTGAAGTGTGCATTTGTAAGTAGTGAGCGACCAGCCCACTGACCAGTCAGTTTCTAGTAGATATATAAATTTCCTTCAAGTAATAAATGTAAATGTGATGTTACTTCACTCTCAAAACTCTGATAACATGCAAGAGATGTCATATAATACTGCTATGTCTTTCATTATCCTGGCTTGCTAATATGCTTGCTCTATTTGTATCCAATATGTACAAAATATTATTTGATTTGCAGCACAAATGGCTATTCTACTGCTGCCTTTTTACCCATTGCTGTAGCTATGTTACTCACTACTTTTATCACATACACAGATATATATACTTATGGGAAAGGGATAAAAACAACAATGAATAAACACAACTTATGACTGCACTGAATTCTTCATTTCGATTGAATATGAAAGCTGAATGTTTCATACCGATACAAAAAAATGTCATTGGTTAGTCTGCCAGGTAGTTTCTCTCCCTAGGTCATCTGAGAATCCATAACATTATGGAAGAGGTAGAAGAGAGGATCAAGAGCTTGGGAAAAAACAAAAAAAACTCAATGTCGCATGCACCCACAGCATAGGACATGCTCTATTCAAATGATGCAGTGGAATCATTCTGCAATTCCCCCGTCATGGGTAACCATTTAGATCACTATACATTTGCTGATACCTGCAGACCCCGTAGGCCCTCTGCACCCGTCACACAGGGTCTGCAGGGATTTCCGCTACACCACTGGACCTAGGACTATGCTCATGAGATTCTGAGAATGGAAATCATCGACCAAACACACTATAAATGTCAACTGTAAATATTGTTAATAGGGTTAGAAATTGTATCAGCAGGGATGTTGAAAGAGATAAGGGGGAGAATGTCATAAATAGGTGAAGAAATAATAGATCTTAGTCCCTTGTATAGCAGTTCAGCCACTGCTCATTATAATGGCTTAAAGAATTGCTCGTTTTCACATAAAGCTTTCAACTACTGTGATTGCTTTAACCGTGAAATGTTGCTTAGAAAATACATCATTTCCATCCAAGTCTTCTCTGGTTGCTTGCAATAGCCAAGATATCGTCATATCGTTATGAATGAGTGCGATTGTATTTTTTTCCCCTTAAAGCGTGTGTTTCAGTTGATAAAAGAAATGTGAATCATTAAAGATTTCATGCTAATAACACATAAATACTGTGTACCATATACTATGAACACTCACCAAGGTGATAATCATTACATTTGTATTCCTGGTAACCACGCAGAGACAGAGAGTCTGTGCAGATTTCTATGTAATCTTCAATCCTAGGCTCCACAACATAAAGTTGGGGTCGTTGAGCCTTACCATCTAAGTCTGGTTCTTTCATATAGCCAAAAAGAACTAACTGGTTGTCTAGTGGACCAATCCCACAAATGTAGAACTCGGTAGTAAATGTAGACACTGAAAAATAAAAGAGTGAATTCTATATTAAAGCAAAATATGATACAGAACATTTATAAGACTGATCAAATAAATCTAGGACTGAATTTTTGGGAGAAAGTCAAAAAGCCAAAACAATCACATCTACTCCCTCCAAATTACACAAAGCCCTGACACTTGCCAAAGCACCATTACTAATTTTTATTCAAGAATATATCTGATTTTTGCATCACAATTTGTATGATCTCTGGAATTACCATAAATCCTTTCCTTTTAGGGGTCCTACAATTTGACAAACAGAAGAGATACTTGATAGCAAATATATTAAAAACAGATTTGGGGAAAACGTGGATGGTACATAACCAAGAATTAAAATTCCTTATCCAGAGTGCTGGGTGAGATATGGCCACAACTCATGGTACAAATTTTGTAAACTTTCTCATTTACATGCTGTGAATTAAAGCTATCTAGCATGTTCTGCAGAAAATACTAAATTCTGTGGCAACTTCACAAATTATAATTTTTTTGTCAACACAAATGGCAGTAAATGACTTCTCATTACAAATTTTGAATGAAAAACTATACCACCTTCCACAGAAGATTTGTCAGATATAAAGGGAAGAAACCACTCACGTTTTCATAAGGTAGGCATTTCAATTCCAGATGCATTTCGTAAGTATCACTCCCTATATTCCCAGGTTTCTTTTTACTTCTTCACATCACCCATTTAAAAGCACAATGTGATAAACAACATATCCACACATAACAGCATGTCTATCTTGATTCAGATATAAAGACAGTTTTGTAGCAGAAGGGTATAATCAGCAAGAGTTTCCAACTGCCTCACTTATTTAATATCTTAATCTGTGCTTCATTTCTCTATTTTGATCAGATATCATGGTAAAATTATCTCTCTTATACATGCTACAAAAAAATCTTCCAGTCACCATTTTATAATATTTTTGTGGGCCCACATAATAAATATGATTAAAACATAAATTCAGAAAACATGGTGCAGCAATATTACAGATATCAATATTTCCAAAAGTACATGAGGGGCAAAGATCTTAGATTATTTTTGTTTTATTAAAGCACAAGAGTTTATATGCTATAGTATTTCATTAATTTTAACTTTAGTAAATCTTCCTTACAATAAATACCCATCCACATTCAACTGAAGTTCATTGTAAAGCCATTTCATTGTATTCTAACAAATCAATATCATTCTCATAAACCCATTTTTTATAAAAACTGCAATGTTCACTGAACTTCAAATGCCCCACCTGGCTCTACTACAAATTCAGGTAGTTCTCTGTTGGACAGCTCAGCCAAACTGCGTTTTCGGATCACACATATTCTCACTGTATCCACCCAACCTACGAGAAGGGTAGTTGAATTCTTCCAGCACAAATTGCACCGGTAATTCTCTGGTAATGCACTGGAATAAAATGCAGATTTCTTAAGAAATTTCTATGTTTTTATTCATTTTAGAATCACAAATAAGAGAAATATATGAGCCTCATAACCAAATACATTTGTCAAACAGAGTAATAAGAGATCAGTCTAATGAAATATGTCAACTTGAGTGTTTGTGGTGTTGTTTAATAATGAGTAAAACTACAAAGAAAATTCAGCAACCTTAGGTACTGGTATAAGTCTGTCTTGGAAGAATAAACTATGGATTCAATAATTCTAGTCACAATCACATAGTACACTGTAGGGCTGTTTAGAACAAACAAGGTGTAAAGGAGAAAATGTATGAGTAGAAATGGATAAGAGAGGAAGCAGCAGTGGCTGTATCAAGGAAGTACCTCAATATATACCTGCAATAACTGAGGAAAACAAGAAAGGCTTTAATCATGATATCTAGTGTCCCTATCAAGATTCAAACTAGATTGCTCCCAAACACAAGCAAAGTGTTTCCTCTGAGCAACAGTGCTTAAATTTTAAACCTCAAGATATGTCAAAAAATAAGCAAAGAAACAATGTAATTATGGCTGTACGTGAAAGGATGCAACAACACAATTTCCTCACAAAAGTATGAAAGATTTTGGGAATCACAGCTCTAGCTTTCTAATTTCTGTAAGAAATGATAACTCACTTCGGATTTCTATTCCATTTTATGAGGCCTAGTGAACACCTAGCATTGATGTCATATACTCGAACACCAATGTCACTAGCCCATGCTACAAACTGACCATTCCACTTAATATTCTGTACTCCACCTTCAGCTTCATATAACACTGTCGATTTCAGTCGAGATAAGAAAGTCTTCTCATGCAGAATCAGTCGCTCATCCCCTACACAGAATGGAAAGAAAATGTGATTTTACTGATCTTTAATTCATAAAGAATCAAAAGTTAAAATTGTTCGAGTTCTTTTCCATATGTAAATGAATGGCATTTTTATTATTATGAAAGCCAGTATCAAAAATATTTTAATATTAGGAACAGACACCAAGGAGTACCTTCACATCAAATTTATGAACAGTTTACTGTAATCACAATTGTTTCAAGAATTAAGTCATTACCATATTGACTCAACAATCTGTATATTCTCAGCCAGGGGTGTATAAATACAACTTAAATCTTCAGCCACTTCATAAAGACCCTTTTCCTGTAGTCTTGCAGTATACTTCATATAAATGTAGCTTTCTGTCTTCTGGGTTGTTGCGCTGTGTAGTCTGGTCGATGGTTACCAGCGTTTCTGAGGTCATACTGCCTCCATCAGGGTCCTGATGACGGAGGCAGTATGACCTCTGAAATGTTGGTAACCATCAACCGGACTACACAGCGCAACAACCCAGAAGACAGAAAGCTTCATACTCACCACTGTGAAAACCTCAAATCTTTCATATAAATGTCTTTACATGAGATCCTACTGCTAAAATTATTTCTGGATACCAATATTCTTAATTTATGAGAATAACCCTATTCTCTCTACACTTGTAGCTCATGGAACATTCTTCACTACTCTTCTTTAGTTTCATACTCAAACACACTATCTTCAAACATCTTTTGTCACATTCAACCAGATTTAAAACCAACTCTCAATCCGCTAACCTTTCCAAAGTTCTGTCCTACATAAGTGCTTAACACTCTCACCTGTAATGAACCTTCGTCCTGAACCAGACTTGTAATAGTTAGGGTCAATTGCTATCGATTTGACAAGACGTCCAATGACAATATTGTGATTGTTCTCAGTTGAATAAAGACCATAGATGAAAACCTGTTATAAATGGGAAAAGCATATTATCAACTATCATTGCATGGTCCTATATAAGCCCAGTTATTGATAATGTTGCACAATGAACTGTCCACATAAGAGTAGTTGCAATCTGACTGCATGGTAGAACAATATTCTAATAAAGCACACACCCTCACAACTTTAATACAACTTTAAAGAATGTAGAAAACAAAGAAAGAACACCACACAATGAAAATTACTGTAAAGTGCATAAAAAGAAAAAATAAACGTTTATGCACTTCACAGTCATTTTCATCATGTGGTGAAAAAAAAGAGAGAAATGGAAAGGAAAGAAAGGTCATTTCCATCATGTGGTGTTCTTTCTTTGTTTATTGCGTAAAGTGCATTATTATTGTAAATGATGAAGCACACAAGTTAATTTTCATTCAAGCACACATTTTCAAAATATCAAGTTCCATTTTGCATTGGCTCTTACAACTACAAGTAAACCTACTGCTGTACAAACAAGACCTTCCTTTTCATCATTACACCCAATCCTTATCAAGACTAGCAATAGGATTCCTTGCATGGAGAATCAGACCACTGCATGACCATAACCGTCATCTGACAGGACAGAAAAGTACAAACATCTAAGACATGAGTGGGATGTGAATCCACAATCCCATTCCTTGAGTGGTCTAAGAAGGTGCATATTTTCAGATGGCAGAGTCAATTTATTTTTATTTATTTATATTTTATTTAGCAAATCTTTTTCAGTAGCTCAGACTACATAGTGGCAATGGCACAGGCAAGACTGAAAATATTATCAATATTTTTGTCATCATTACATAGTCTTTTGGTTGGAAATCTAGATTCAGATAGCAAACAACATAAGAACATTTCTATAATTAAGTGCATACATAGTTTACTATAAAGAACATACCTTCCCATCATCAGAGCAGCTGGCAATGAAGTCACCATTTTGGTCAATACTGATTTGATTAACAGCAACAGTATGGGCTTGCAGCTCCTTGTTGCGTACATTGTTTCCCTGATGATCCAACAAATGTATCATACCCCAGTGACTTCCCACACATACAAACTGAAAACAAAGGACAATTTTATTGTTTTGAGAGCTTGTTACACGTGATCGGTAAAATTTACACAATAAATTCATAATGATTTATAAAATGCAAGCTGTCCAACATTTTCAGCCTCCTCAATAATTACAGCATTCAGTCACTTGCTTGGGACTCATACTTACTTGTCACATTTCTTTGATATTGTATTTTTGGCATTTCTAATATCATATCATCCATATTTAAACATTTGTACCTTTCACTACAGTATTTTGTCAAGCAAATGAAACATTTCTAATGGTAGATTCATTTTCTGTAAAACATTTCAAAACAATTTTGTTTTCAATGTGCTTACTTCATAATTAGTCCATAATAAGAACCACAAGTTTATTTTATTCTGTGTTCTGATTTAAACTTTTGTTCTAATCACTTAAAAATTTCTTTACCATTCAAAGTGTTTTCCCAACACATTTACAATGAAAATCAAAATTTTATTACACTCATTATGTTTTCATTATTACCCTTATATATTTATTTAATACACACTCTTTAGAGTGGCATTTACCTTAACATGGTATTATATTTCTCATAACTTTGAATGCACAATGTTAGCATTTTTTTTATTATTTTCCATGTTATAAAATGCCTTTTAAACTAATGAATAAAAATACTGAACTCTTTTTACGTTAATTTAAGTGCCACAAAGTGACAGTCCAGTCATACTATGCCAATAATACAGGTCAAGTGCATGACTAAAACAGTCTATTATTCTACAGCAATCGGTTAAAGGGGAGTAACATCTAATAAACACTGGAAAATAAATAATTTATAATATGTCAATGGTAGAAGCATTCTTTACAATCTAGAAGTTGGTTTTTAAGGTGAAGGTAAAGTTATCCTTCATGCTTAGTTAAGCACCATGCCATTAACATAAATAGGGGAGTGGAGGTATAGCTCCATAGCTCAGGATAGAAACTTCGTTAGGCCCCAGAGCTGGGCTGGATATGTGCGCAGGAATCACACCCAATGTATTCAGTTTGTAGCTTAGTCATACATTAAATGGGCTAACAATGGCTCCCAACAGCAGGCTATTATATTCATTAAATGCAGAGAAAATGTCTTGGGTGTTGACTGTACTTTAACCAGCCTACAACACAATGAACATTTTACATGAAGATTTCTGTCTTCTGGGTTATTGCGCTGTGTAGTCTGGTCGATGTTAAGTTGTATGGATAAGGGCAGTATGACCTCTGAAACGTTGGTTAACATCGACCAGACTACACAGCGCAATAACCCAGAAGACAGAAATCTTCATACTCACCGCTGTGAGAACCTCAAGTCTTACAACATTTTACATATTTCACATGCTAATAAGAGTTCATGCACTTAACATACTAAAATGACCCTATACGCCAATGTTACAAACCTTTGGATGCACAGCAATACAGCTACATGCATCCTTAGTGAGAATATTTTGAAGATCATTTGTCAGACGCACATATTTCAACTTTGGTTCAATTTCCTCTGATGATAAACTGTCCTTATCATCTTCTGCATCATTCTCTCTTCCCTATGGAATAAAAATAATAATAAAACTAAACACCTAAATAATTACAGCACCTGAATAATTTCTGAAAAGTATTGGTGTCAAAATCTGGCTTAAACTGGAGTGGAGTAATATCTCTCATGTTCTTTAGCTTTATCAATGAAAGAACCTAGATGCTATGCAGTGTAGTGTTTGAACTTCAAAATAACTCAGCCAGTAATTTATATCTGCAATAAGTGACAATCAAGACCAAAGAGAGGCACAGTTCTTAAAGAATAAACATAAAAAATCTATGTACAATGTTACAATGTACAGGAATATACAGAAGGTTGAGAATATAGGTACTCTTATCACAACAATAACAAAATATATTAAATCATTTTATCACAGTGCATAACTAAAACAATCTATGAAACTTACAGCAACTCTTGGTGGATGTTTTTCAGTATCTTCAACTGTTAATTCTTGTGGATCCATAATTTCTAGCAGCTAACTGTTGAAAAGAACAAAATGCAGTGCAGTAAAATTTAAGTTTATTTTACATTACACTGAGTGGGTTTAACTAAGTCATAACACATCTGACATAATGAGAAGTATATAGTTGAAATTTAATCTGGTAAGAGACTATTTTAGCTTTCATTTGTTAAATGCAAGCCACATTAAGAATGTTTCACATAAATAACAGTAATGACTCCTGTACTTCAGAAATAAAATTACTAATTCTTAATGTGCTGATAATCTTAGGGGGGTGTGGATGAAGCAATTGTAACCTTTAAAGAACATCCTGGGATTGTCACCAAAGAACTTTAGAAAACCAAACAAAATATAATTCAAGATATGTAACCCTAGTAGAGATTAAAACCAAACATACCTGAAACAAAAACAAATATGATATCACGAAAGCAAATTAACATCTGAACTTAAAAAAATTTAATATTGAAAGTTTCAATTATTTTTGATAAAGTTGGGGTATATACAATGATCTAGCGAGACATTAAATGTACAAGTTTGCTCATTCATCTCTTTGATGACTGCAGGTGTGAATATAAATTTGTAGGAGAAGGAATTTAGTTGTTAATATTTCAATTATTGTACACTCATGGCCTATATTTAAACATAAATATTTTGTTGTCAGTAGTAAATTTTGTAAAGTTTGTTTTGACAAAATTTGATGTTAGTTTATTGGCTTTGTACAATTTCTTCAGGACAGCAAAGATATCACTAATGGAATTTTGAAAGTAATCACAATCAGGATAATAAATAATAATACTAGTATAATCAGTATAGTAGAATCAGGCTGTTGGTGGGTGATGAAAATTCTTCTGCTGGGTAGAAGGAGTGAGATACGAGATACTCTTTTAACACTGGCTTAAACATTTTTATATTGTGATTTAAACTTTTGATAGCAGGTGGAAGATTAGTGAATAACTTAATTCCAGTATAGTAAACTCCTTTTTGATATTTACTGAGGTTAGAATTTGGCACACAAAGGTTGTATCTGTATCTTGTTCTTATATTGTGGATATCTGTATTTGTCTGAATTTTTTCCGTATTATCCACTACAAATGATAATAGTGATTGAGAGCAAGAATTCAGTGGGTGATGGAATAATATTAAACTTCTTAAATAATTCCCTACAAGAGGCCCTCCTTTAAGTGCCTGCCATTATTCTAATAATTTTATTTTTAATGTAAAATACTTTTTTGTTGTCCGTTGAATTTCACCAGAAAATGATTCCATATAACATGATGGAATTGAAGTAAGCAAAATAAACTAATTTTAAAGTTTCTGTTTTCATGAGTGCAGCAACTGCCCTTATAGCAAAACATGCCGAGCTTAGTTTAGGGATAACGTACTGAACGTGTTTTCCAGTTAAATTTGCTGTAAATTTGTAAGCCAAGAAATTTAGTTTGGTTAGATTCACCGAGAACGAGAAGGTGTGACCGGGGGCGGAGGAATAACACAATTGCCGCTATAAATTTAATTTAATTTAATGCTACACCATAACCTAAAATACATACATATCAGATTTTCTCTGCAAAATAGTCGAAACTGTCAAATCGAATCCTACTTAACTCAATCACTACCACAGATACACAGAAGGATAAAATAATCAGCAATGTCAAATATCAGCATTCTAGAATAAATTACTAATGGACACCAAACACCTACCATACATTATAATATTTATTTCCTAAACGAAGACTGCAGCCACTGGGTGTGTACACCAGTCCTAAAAATCCATAGACGCTGGAAGTCCAAAGATATTTATGGGCAACACAGTGCGGACTTCTGCTGTCACCTTTTAATCAATACGACAAACATAACGTCGACGTTATCAACGTAACCGTAAGCCCAGTCCATAAAAGAGTTAACTACTTTTCACCTTCCCAATTCTTCACACCACTTCACTGATGTCAAACGACTAATGTCTTAGATCGATATACTCAGTAATTATGGTTTAAAAGGACCGTGTTTTGTTTCTCACATTTCATTCTCATCCAACAGTAAGAAGTTTCATAAGACTCTCTCTAAAATATTTTACACGTAACGAAATTCATCCATATTAATAAATATATCCTTATTAAAATACACTGAACAGCAAAACAGGTTGTTCTTCACAGGGTCGGTTGTACACCCTACACAATATAGTGCTCATCAGTGACTTCGATGTTCATAATCTTGACAGTTTCGAGACCAGTATTCACCACAGATTAACCCAGATGCAAAGCTCCGTGGCTACCAGAGGGTAACGCAGCACCGAGCACATTGTGTTGTTCCTGTGAGCGATTCCGAAATACGCAACGGCGATGTGACAGCACCCAGTCGGTAAGAACATTAACTACTCACCAACCTTCAAAATGTTTTCTTCCCCCATCTAAACACTACTCATATACCACGAATAATTTTGAAACCCTGAAATCGTAAGTAATCTATGCCTCAGAGGCATTGAAAATTTTAGGATACAATCGGACAATGAACTTTTATGAAAACTTAGATATGGAATAACATGCAAGCCGAAAATGCTGAAATTTAACTGATATCCCTGTCAATCATACACGAACACAGAAAAACAATTAGAAAACTGTAATAACGTTTAATTACATGGTTTGAATATGTATGACACTCACGTTGTACGTCACAGCAGCTCACGAGCAGGGAGGTATGCGCATGAACTCACTTTATTTATCTACTTCTTCCACCATATTTGCTTTCAGATGCGCGCCAGATGATCTACAATCGGTATCTTTGCGCAGCAGGAAGAACTGGTCACGTGACTCCTCCCTTTACAACTCTGGTCACCATGTTGGGTGCAGTATCGAGGGCTTCGGCTGCAGTTCTCAGGGGGGTTAAAACCTCTCTAACACCAAGCAATTTTCAGAATGAAAGCGCAAAAATTGTTTCAGTCCTTTCCATTAACAGTGAGTATATAAATTTTTCGATCCGATACGTAATTCATGATCAATACACAGGGTGACCCTTTGAATAAGTCACATAGTTTCGTACATTAATTTCGTAAGTGGACTGTATAGTTTACGTAATTGTAAGTAAATATTTCTTCGGACTTCAGTAAATCTATTTCATTGATCGAAATTTTAAGCGAATGTAGGATAAGGTTTGACCCTTCAGTACGGCAGCCATTGTGTATCACAATGTGATTTAGTGGAGTAGTAGGGTGTAATAGTCTAAAGTTGGGTGATTAGTCCGTTGTATGTTCACTAAGCTTGGCCGTTTTAGTCATTATGCAAAATATATATTTTTATGAAGAATGACCTTGGAATTTTAACCCATCCCAATTTCTTAATCTGTTACAGAATTAGTGTTCTATTATGGTGCGCTTTCCATGCCAAGTACCTGCAAGGCAACACTTCATTTTATAGTTTACTTTTTTTCATAGGAATGCAACACAGTTTTTAGTAAAGTAATTTTCCAGGTAAGGTGAATTATGCAACTGCACCGCAGGCAAAGACAAAGGGAGCGTCTGGGAAAGTAGTAGCTGTGATTGGTGCTGTTGTTGACGTACAGTTTGAAGACAATCTTCCACCAATTCTAAATGCTCTTGAAGTTCAGAACAGGAAGCCTCGCCTTGTGCTTGAGGTTGCTCAGCACTTGGGTAAGTCTGGATGGGCAGCTGTAAATACCTGACCCCGTCTGTGCAGCAGTAGAACCATATAATTTTTTGATTATTTTTCCCATGTAATATATTATGAGTAATGTACCAAAGTTTATTAATACAATTTATTCATTATGTCAGGGTGGTTTTAATGTACATGGTGAAAAAGGAACTCATTAAAAATATGCTTGATTTCCTTACATTGGGAACATCAGTTATATATTGATAAGAACCTCGTCATGTATTGAAAGATGTCGGAAATCATTTCACATTTGTAGTCAGAAAGAATTGAGTTGTGTTTTTCATGGGGTAAGGTAAGTTCTTTTAGTTTCTGTAACTCTGAGCAATGAATTTTTCTGTCATGTGTGCATCTTGAATTAATGTTGATAATGTGATCCATTAAGAATCTCTTCACCTTCAGTTCCATCCTGGATAATTTATACAGAAATGAAAGTGGTAGGTGTCTTGCTGTATGTTGTATAAAATGAAGGAAGGTTTGTACAGAAATTTAAACCTGCACATCCACATGATGTGGAAAGAATGTAGTATAAGGTTATAGTAAAACCTAATATTTCTTTTGTGATATGGGTGTTTCAAATTCTGTCTTACCCTGAATCCTTATCCCTGGACATTTAATTTTGTGCTTTTACATTTCACAGAATACTGTACCACCTGCTCTGAAAATCATTAACTCTGCATTATGCCAACATAGTGTATGTGAATTTCATACTGTAATTCTCAGAATATACAGCAAATTATTTCCCTGAACACCATTAACCAATTGATCTTTGCAATGGAGACGAGTTTTCGTTCAGATATAGGTCGTGCTAGTAGTGGTGGCACCTAAATGCTGAAGCTGTCACCCCTCTAGTGTGTGCTTTGGACAGGTCCATCTCATATGGCCAAAATCAGTCCTTTGCGCAAGTGCCAACACTTCTACCACAACCTATAAAAACTGAATTTTAAATATGTAGACGACCTTCAGTATCAAAGGTTTTTGAGTTTCAAAGGTACTCTTCATGCAAAATGAGAAGTTCAGTACTGATTATTTATACCATAACAAATATTATTGAGTGATTTATTAGAGGACAGAAGCTTTGTTCAAAGTTATTTAATGTGTTCATTCCACAAGGTTGAAGTTTTTAGTCAAATGTGATGTATCTTTTGACCATTATGAGGATGGCTTACAGAATGTTCTATGCTACAAAAAGTATTTTCTTCATTGTTTTTTTCATTTCCTAAATGTGTCTTTTTTAAGCTTTGTAATTGAGCAAGGTCCTTTGATGTTGGTGGTAGTGAGCAAGAAAGGAACAAATTTCTACTGCATAATTACCGAATCCACTTTGCCAGTTTCTTTTTTAGTACCAATGTTTGCTTTTTATATAAATGTTGTTTTGTGTTGTATTTGCTGCTGTACTTTGAAATATGCCATAAGAAGCTTTAACTTCGAAATAAAATTTAGGAACATGAAAATTTGCATATAAAAATATGCTGTGTGTAGGCTATGTACTATTTGTTACTCGAGAAAATCTTTGACCTTGGCAGTACAGTCCCATTTGGAAGTCCAGTCACAATAAATCTTTGGCTAGAAACTGATGTATTCCAATTGAGAAAACATTGCTGTTGACTGGCTGAGTTCTATTTGTAAGTTAATTTAACATTATTTTCTGTTTTCAATATGTTTGTGGTATGAAGGAAGTACAAATGGTTACCAGTTGAAAGGAGAGTAAAATCATTTGTTGATAAGCTAGGTAGGTGATGTCATTTGAAACATCTGTATAGACAAGCAATATAGAAGAGTTATATTTTGCCTTTTTGCCAAGCAGACAAAAGAAGAACAAACTATTTTGGAGTATTGGTTGCAACCGTTGAACAAATTAGACAGGAGAAAAGATAGAGAAATTATGCTGTATTGAAGTCTCTTATTTTTGGTAACATCTGTATGTTCCCCCACAAAGTCTGCTCATACTGTCAAGGCCAATTTTTTTATCCTGAGTAACAGACAGTTTATCATGAAAATTGGTCATATGGAAATACCATATTTACAGAAACTCCAGTTTTGTATGCACACTGCAATAAAATACTCTTTCATAGAGAGTTGAAATCTGGTATATAGGCTGGATACCATCAGTTATTTTAGTTTCCACTTGGCCAATTAGAAGTCCTATTTTACAACAGCTCAGTGAATTTTTCATTTCATTACATGTCAAGTCTGAAAATATTTCAAATAAAATTGATGGTGTTTGTTGGTTGAGCTATAAACATTGGGAATTACTGTGGCAACCATTGGTTTGTAGTGTGATGTATTTGTTTCAAGATGCATTTACAAGTGCAAAAAGGACTTCATTTATGCTTCTATGTTGTACTTATTAGCATAATAAAAGAATTGAATTGAACCATAGGAATAGAGAAGATTAGACATGCAGTCTCCTAGCTGCAGCGTGATAATTTTTGTAACTTTTTTTAGAACTATGTAGTATCTAATATTGCATTGGCTGCATGCTATCATAATGTTTTGTAACACAGTAAGTAGTATTTTTCCACATTTATTTTGATGTTTGTAATTATGTTTTTATTTTGTATGTAGGTGAGAACATAGTACGCACCATTGCTATGGATGGCACTGAGGGACTGGTCCGAGGTCAGGATGTTCTGGATTCAGGGTTTCCCATTAGGATACCTGTGGGAGCAGAAACACTAGGGAGGATCATCAATGTAATTGGTAAGGGCATGTCATAGTTTTTATTAGTGAACTTTTTGTGTTGTATGTCAAGGGAGTTATTTTCATTTTGCGTTTGCTTTCCTTAAGGTGAGCCAATAGATGAGAGGGGTCCAATTAACACCACCAAGTATGCTGCAATCCATGCAGATGCTCCAGAGTTTGTGGACATGAGTGTTGAGCAAGAGATTTTGGTGACGGGGATTAAAGTCGTGGATCTTCTTGCTCCTTATGCAAAGGGTGGCAAAATTGGTAAGTGCACAGAGTCTGTGGCATTCACCCTTCAGGACATTTTAACTTTGGTCATCAGAAACTGGCACTAAATTTGAATCTGACTGTAGTAGATAATTTTATTTTTTAAAAATCGTATTTTTAGGGTTGTTTGGAGGTGCTGGTGTTGGTAAAACTGTATTGATCATGGAGCTGATTAACAATGTAGCCAAGGCCCATGGTGGTTACTCAGTATTTGCTGGAGTTGGTGAGCGAACACGTGAGGGAAATGATCTATACCATGAAATGATTGAGTCTGGTGTCATTTCTCTGAAGGACAAGACTTCCAAGGTAAAGTGTATGTTTTGAATTTTGATTACGTTACATAATTATGTTTTTCAGTCCATGACATTTTTTTTTATAAAAATAGGCTGTTCAACTTCTGTATGAGAGTAGATATTATCTTAAAAGCTGAGATTATTATATTGTTTCATCTTCATAGGATGTGTACTAAGCTGTACACAAAATATATATAATTAAAGGAATGATGTTTTTCCACGTACCGGAATTTCAATTTGCTGAGTGGCCCAGCTGATTTCAGATTGGTTGTACAAGGAAGAGAGGACATTATGCTGACTGCACACTTATGACATATTCTTAATAATCAAACCATTCAATTATGAATTAAGATCATTAATCTCTAACTTCTTGCCCTGATGTTGGAGGCAGCAAGCACCTCTGAAATTTCAATAAATTTCTACTAGACTAGGCTGTGCAACAACCCAGAAGACGGTCATCTTAGTATTTAAACATAGTTTGGGCAGTCAGAGTTGTGGTTGCTTCTTGATGGAGCAGTGAGTATTACATGATCAGTGGACTTCATGAACAGAGGAGACCAGTTTCTGTTGAGTTAACTGAGAGTGGCAAGGTGGAATGTTTTAAGGTGAATGGCAGATGGTAGGTGAAATGGTTAACATTTTACAATCTATCGACCAGGTATGCACAGAATTATGTGGAGAATCATATCCAACCCTCTCCTTGGTAATTTCTGTAAGTGGTGCCAGATGTAGCATTGTGGAACATTGGTTTCAAATGAAGTTACAACACTACGCAAAGATAATGTAAGAATTGGCAACAATGCAGTGCGGCTGCCGATGCTACTATCATCAGGTTTCTTAACAGACTGAGGTCTCCCTGCTTACCAGCAGACCTACTTTGCACTGATTGGTCATTCAGAAAGAGCAGAACTTGACCCAGCCGAAAATTCCGCTGAAAAATACTATAATATATGCCAAGAATATTTAAAAAAAAATTGGAAAAATATTACTAAAGGCTCGGTATTTTTTAGTTATAGTAAAATAAAATTTTATTCCTTCATTCCCCTTTTGCAATGTTTACTATACCAATTGAACATGTCCTGTCTTTTTTACATGGTAGTTATTGTGCAAACATTTGTTAATGCTGTTTGCAATGGTGGCATCCACTGCACTTGACTGTTGTCATCCGATTTAACTTATATTTTATTGATAAATGAGTCAGGAAGTAAATACTTTGTTTACATGAAATAAATTTTATCATAGGTAGCACTTGTGTATGGCCAGATGAATGAGCCCCCCGGTGCTAGGGCTCGAGTGGCTCTGACTGGCCTCACTGTTGCTGAATATTTCCGAGACCAAGAAGGACAGGATGTGCTGCTGTTCATTGACAACATTTTCAGGTTCACCCAAGCTGGTTCAGAGGTTAGTCACTTTGGACATGATATAAGTGTGATCTTAACAGTTATAAACGTCATATACCTCACCACCTAACACTATTTTTGTGATTATGGGTGATATGTCCAGTGTTAATCATTGGTCTTTATTTTATTGATTTGTTTTTCAGTTTATTTCTATTTCTTCTGCGAAGTGCCATGTATTTTAACTTGTTATTGTCCTGTAAACTAAATAACAACGCATCTTGTCTTTGCAGGTATCTGCCTTGCTGGGCCGAATCCCCTCCGCTGTGGGTTACCAGCCAACTTTGGCCACTGACATGGGTACCATGCAGGAAAGAATCACCACAACAAAGAAGGGATCAATTACATCAGTACAGGTCTGTAAATGCCTTGCACCAGAACAGTAAGTCAAAATGTGATTCCAAAACACTTGTTTGAAGTTCTTCTTTTCTTTGTTTTTCCTTTTTTTCCAATGTATTTTTGAGAATGACTCTTTAGACATGTTTGCAGCTTTTTCAATCACTTGTAGGCGATCTACGTGCCAGCTGATGACTTGACTGATCCAGCCCCTGCCACTACCTTTGCTCACTTGGATGCTACAACTGTGTTGTCACGAGCCATCGCTGAGCTGGGTATCTATCCTGCTGTGGATCCACTTGACTCAACATCCCGTATCATGGACCCTAACATCATTGGTGCTGAGCACTACAATGTAGCCAGAGGTGTGCAGAAAATCCTACAGGTATGGGTGATCTCTTTCAAAATCAAGTTTGTTATATTAAAATCTATGTGAGATAAGAATGTTGCTTTGAATTGGTTTAATTTGCTTTACCATTAATTATGTTCCAGTAATTCTGGGTTATAATTTGTGAAGTAATCATTATGAAAGTGTTTTTGTTAAAATAGGACTACAAGTCTCTTCAGGACATCATTGCTATCCTGGGTATGGATGAATTGTCTGAAGAAGATAAGTTGACTGTAGCTCGTGCTCGTAAGATCCAGAGGTTCCTGTCACAACCTTTCCAGGTGGCTGAAGTGTTCACTGGTCATGCAGGCAAGCTGGTGCCATTGGAAGAAACCATTAAGGCAAGTAGTGTGTTGTATAATTAATAACATCCTCCGAGGCATGCATTTGTTCTGAATATATTGTTTTGTCATCAGCTAGTCTCTCCCATTTCTCTTTGAAGGTGGGTGAAATTAATATGTACTGCATTTGTGTATTCGTTGTTCATGTCCAGGAATTTAAGGAAACATTCTTAAATTTTGTGTAATGGTAGTAGGTTGTGGTAGTCAAGTAATTGAAATTGCATTTTAACTTTTTCTGATGACAGCAGCAGTGTCAATTCCATTTTATAATTGCGTCTGTATGGGAAACTACTTTAAGTTCACTGTGCATTAATCCAGCCATTTCCAGTACTTGACCAATCTTGTGGCATTGTTCCCAGTGTGCGTGCTTCCATTGTGTCATGTTATTGTACAATGTTGTCAAAGCTTGATGCTGTGCTGTATGTATTGATTGCAAAAAAAGGATGATATTTTGGTGCTACTCATGAGAATGGTATAGAGAAAAGAAAACTGTTGCTCAAAGATGACTTTGTAGTAGAGTTGGTAAGCTGAGGTTATTTGTAAGTAATGCAGTTTAAATAAGTAAAAGTATCTGCATGTGTGCGCAAGTTAGTCTATGTTCCAGT
>NW_019060413.1:563197-576736 GCF_000696155.1 Zootermopsis nevadensis
CCAGTTCTTGGGCATTATCAAGAATATGGGTGTGATAAACACTATATGTTACAGTGACATGCTGAAGCAACATTTTGGAATAAATGCTGAGGACAGTTGTCACGATGTTTTGCATGACATTTCCTGTCCCAGTACTGCTGATGTACCCTTCAGACACTCCAGCAGCTGCAAGAAGCAAGTCCAAGAATGTCTGGCTTACAGCCCTTACGTATCTCTGGCAAATTATTTGTTTAGACCCCCTCAAAAATGCATTAAGAGGTCATATTGTTGATGACAATGAGCTGAAGGGAGTGGTGTAATGCCCTAATACATTTTCCTCTGAAGGCACCTAAAAGCTTGTGCAGTGCTGGACCATGTTATTTGGAAAGCGAGACAACTTGATCAATAACACGTTTAATGAGTTCTGTATAATTGTGTTAATTATAAAAAACTAATTTTGGCTTATGTTTAATAAATTTTACTGTATAATGGCATGTACATTGATCTTACTTCAGCATTTTCTTGATTTTCTAGGGATTCCAACAAATTCTACATGGTGAATATGACCACTTACCTGAAGTTGCATTCTACATGGTTGGACCTATTGAGGAAGTGGTTCAGAAGGCAGAGAAACTTGCAGAATCAACAAATTAAGGTTTTCTGTAAGAGTTCAGCCAATAAATAAATTCCTTGTGTACATTACCCACTGTATAGTATGAAAGAACATTACCAGTCCATAATAGTGTATGACTACAAACGTGTTCAGGTGTGCTTGATTAAATTACATGATGAAGCTGATAGGTGAAGAACTGTAACACACATTTCCTTTTATTGTTATTTGTACATCTGAACTTCACAATACACTTGCAGAAAATCTGAGTTTTTGGGTAGGAATTTAAACATTTACATTGCACGTTAGTGGATGTATAGTGAAATAATTGTCATGCATTTCTCATTGTTTCTATTATAATGTGTGGAAGTCATGCCACAAATAAAATATTAAAGGAAGTTGTGTATACCATTTTGATATATCGTGAAAAGTTTTGGTGTGGATCAATTCCTAAGTTCATTACACTTATTTTTTTCTTCTTCTCCTTCTTCCCAGTAGTTTTTAATCTGTGATCTGTGTACATTGGATTACAGAATTTTGCTGGTAAATGAATCTTTTCAAAATATGGTGACAGGTAAGTGCATTTTATCTATTCAGATCTCAGTTGGATACATGACTGACTGTTGGAACTTTGATGTGCTTCAGCTTCAATGTTGCTGTACCATTCAGATTGTACAGCAGATATCTGGAGGATTGACAAGGGATTTGTTTCTAATTAGGAGTGTTCAGATAACATGTTTTCTGAATGTGTCCATTGCAGCTTCGTCTCACTGGCTTTAGCATTTGTTTCTGCAGACACCTTGCAAAACTAATCACACTACAGCTTCAGAAAATTATTTTGCTAAATATTCACCAAGCTTTCAAATTGTGTTTTATCTTTTTAAATGTGCTTTTCTTTTTGAGAAAAGTTTTGATCTGTATAAAAAGCAAGATAACAAAATCAGTATTATATTATTTATTATACCATCTACAAAACAAGTTTATTAGTTGATTATTATATTTTGAACTTAATTGGCAACATGTTTTGGTAAAGTATCCATCCAATCATATCACAGAACTAATGTGTGCACTAACAGTGACGCTAAAATCATTCCGAATGGAATTACTTTGAAATTTGTAGTGATTCAGATTTAATTTTATTAGCAAACCTGTTTTGATGTACCTTAAAACATTGGTTATAAATAGGTACATTTGTTACAAACAATTGCATTAAAGTGTTAGAGATTAATATTACATACATTAAAACTATTAAAATTTTATTTATGCTCTTAAGAAGCTGGGAGAGTGAATCTTTGGTCATATTATGGACTGACCATATTTGATGACAATGGAAGAGACCTGAATTCATTCAGTAATTTTGAAGATGTGGTGAAACAAACCCACAACACTTCGTGGAAAGAACACTTGACCCATTTTAGAAAGTATGATAAAGATGAGTATGAATGGGATCTTACACAAGTAATGACTTTAAAAATTAATTATTCCTAGCCATACACCTTGAATAATGCTGTACAGCTTGGCCTTATGGTTTTATATATCTCATATTTTGGAAGTTATTGACTGAAGTCCAGTTTGTCAAGGTTTCCCTAATTTTCTTCAAGGAAGACTGGTGTCTCACACATGTCTTCGATCATCACTTGAAATCCTCACTAGTTAACATAGCTCAGGATTTGGTAGTGTTAGAAAAGTACCATGTGGGAAATTTTTGGAAAAAGTGAAATCTGGTACAAAATTGCCATGCTATATCTGCACAGGTGAGCTGTCAGATTGGGAAACTGAAGGGGGTTGTAAGGTCGTATATTCTGTATGTCAAAATCACTAAACTATGCCTGACAAATGTGTGCATTACATCGAATGCTCGTTCTTTTGTGGTTGGCTGTCCCTTTGATAAATGGCAGTATGCAGGTGCAGAATGTTCTGTTTCTCAGGTTAATGGTGACCCACACATTGTGTTCCTACCCACTCTAATAATAGTTTGTGAATACATGTCAGCTGTGTGTATGGTTTATACATAGACAACCTGATAAGTTGAAGGGTTTAAAGTGATAGTAAAGAAACAAGTAGCTTTTTTAACAAGTTGAGGCAAATATTTGGTGATGGATAAAAATGACTTCCAGTCTGGACATAATGATTAAAATAGGAGTTTGAACAGTTTTGCCCCATATATTATTATGTGCATGGATGTGTGAAGTGCATTTGAATTTATCGATAACAATACAAATTTATTTGGAATATGATTTTCATATTGTAAGATTTATTTGAAATATGTTACCAAATGCTGTGAAAGATGATTAGGGAGCTGCAGCAGGAGGTGGTGGTTTGTAGTTAGGATCATCCACTACACAGCTGATTTTCCAATCCCTAGGCACAACTGGATCAGTGAGTTTTCTAAACTGGTCCAGTGGGCAGGCAGTATCACAACCTGGTATTGTGAGAGGATATGGATCGTGGTCTGTTGTGTTGCGCAGGAACAGCTGTAAAGTTGAGTGTTACAATTGAATTCACCCCATAAAAATTAATGTACTACTGTAAATGTTGCATTATGAAAGGGATGTTTTCATTGAAAAGTAATCCAGTATTGAAAATTTGTGCAATTTGCACATTTTCATTGTAACGAAAATGTATTAATTTTCAAGTACATTAATAGGAAAATTTATTAATTTGCAGTTCAGAAAGTGAGTTAATACGTGCTAAGCATTTGATGTAACAGCAAAAAAAAACAATAAAAATCCTCAGTAATTGTGTTGTACTATGCAGCCTTTTTGGACTCTGAAATCTGGCTTTTGTCGTGCTACTTGGATGGGCTCATAATGCAGACAAATGTTGAGGACTGGTACAATAAGGTCACAATTTATTGTATTAGTTACCAGAACAAAATTATTTTATTTAACACTACCACAGTCCACAACTTGCTGTTACCAGATGGTGTGCGAATCTCATGCAGATGGCCATTAGTGCTGAATAGAAATTGTGGTGTAGTTGACAAGTTAGAAAAGTGGCTGTGAAGTAGGGAGCACTGATGCGGGTGGAAAAGTATTTTTCAGTTCTGACGGGAAGCATAACAAGTGAACTGGAACCTGAAGTGTGTAATAAATTATGTAAGTTACCCCTGTGACATACATTAGGGGCAGTTGTGTTCAAGCTCAGCACTAAGACCCCTATCTGTACCTATTGGTTAGGGTATTGGGTGGACCCTAACCTGTTTTCTGTAAGTTTGAGGAAAGAGTTATGTTGAGGCTGCCCGTACCATAGCCACTATACTAATTGAACTAACAGTTTGCTGCTAGTTATGGTCATATTGAGTAAGCGTAGTTATCATCAAATGTCTTACCTTGATGTGGTGACCGGTTTCCTTATTATGGTGAAGTTCTATCAGAACCATAATACCATAGCCAGGAATTTGAGGATCCCAAACATTAAGTGCAGATAGAAGGTTTGAGATAGTGGAATCATGACCAGCATACATGAACATTTTGCGACGTACTGAAGTTTGTGTGCCTTCAACTTTTTCTTTTGTGTCGCTTATGATCTTCTTTAGTAATGGCCCTGAGATGTTAACAGTAATACCTTGTCGGTTAAATACAGCACACAGAAAAATATAAGTTAAAATTATATATACTATATATAATTATTTAAATTGTTTTGATAAGCAACATACGCATTCCCAATGATGTTGCAAATTAGCTTCTTTGCAGAGATGAGTTTGGATTGTGGTTAGCTGATGTCTCACATAATCAGTTAATGTATTATTATTTGAACCAAATAATCTGGAAAGACTTGCCTACATGTATTCTGGTAGTCTGTGTAAGATTCATGCTTAAAGTAATATTCATCAGCAAACATGAATATGTAGGAGCTGGTAGCTGAGTCAGTAAACTGACTGGCTGTTTAAGTGGATGGGCAGAATTAGATTCCCAGTAGGGCAGGAATTTTTCTCTTCCACTTAATCCATTGAATAATTAATATTTTAATAAAACACTTACTAAACGTAATTTATTTGCTAATAGTAAAAGTTATTTAAGGAGTGAGAAAATATCAATAATTCTTCCATAAAAATAAATCAGACATACAAGGAATTTGTAAGATAATACTAGCTAATGTTCATCAAATGAATTAAAGTATGATGCTCAGCCAGCCTTCTATCCATTGGGTATAGGGGACATAGGAGCAGGTGATAAACTGGCCAGAGCATGAAGCTGACCACTCACCTCCATCCAATACAAAGACTAACAATGCATGGAGTTTTACTTCCACTTCCCCATATATCACCATGACATAGTGCTTAAGGACAGGGGTAGCTACCTATGCTTTTTATGTCAGTGTTTTTTTACAGGGTTTGCATGCAAATGATACAGCTCTGTCTTTAAATTTATTATTGGTGCCACATGCATTGCCTGAAAGGAGCATTTTCATTTGTTGAAAGTTACATTTTTGATCGTCTTTTATAATTATATAAATGCTCACCCAAACCTGATCCTGAATCATCCCAACCAAATTCGTGTTACCAAAATATGGTTTCCTTTGCTGTCAATGAAGCAGAAACTTATGATTTTTTGACAGGTGAGATTTCTGGAAGTGCAATTGTTGACTTTGTCAGTTGTGTAGTGCTAGAATATTATTTTGAAAACTCTTAGAAAAAGTCATGGCCTGGCAGTAAAATTGTTATACATTTCTAACCAAGTTTAATTAGAAGATAAAGATGTTATAAAGGAAAGTTTGGAATGCCTGTCATCAGTAGGTGGTTTGTGAATTATATGTAACATGCAGTTTATTTATTAATTGTTTATTACCAGTGTCCAAATGGATTTCTGGTGGTGTCCTATTTTGAATTTGATCATATTCACCAAATGTTTGCATGGTGATAACTTACCTCCTTTCAATTTCTGTAGTTCAGTATTGTAGGCATTGAGTACAAAACTGAAAACTGTGAGTGGAATAAGTCTGTTAGGATAAATTCCATTTGTCCACTCTGGTAGTGTTAGATTGAAATCTTCCTGAAACATTCAATTCAAGACTTGATTTGCCAAATAGATTTTTTTTTTGTAAAATATAATCCATGCAGCTAATTTCCTGTAGATGAAAGAGCTGAGGGGGAGTAAATTTGTTATGTTGATTATGATTATCATAACAACAACAATAATAATAATATTAACATATCACAACAACAACATATTTCAGTTGTCAAAAAATAAAATTATTCACACTGCTTTAAATCAACTTCTAACATACAGATGCAGCCTTTGTGATAAATAAAATAAAATAAATTAAATCCTATTTCAACACGTCACAAAATGGGATGTTTCTTTCCAATAGCCAGGATTTCATTTCGTCCGTCTTTCATTAAGACGTCGGTGGTTTGTTTGTAAGAGGCGTTATCAGTGACCAGAAAGGAGATTGCAATGAACATGTGTCATGTTTTTAACACAGCACAATCACAAGACAACAATATCAGACTTCCATACTGCTGCACTGACACAGACTGTACTGACTGACAGAAACTCCTTCCTTCCTTCCTTTATTGAGTGGTCCACAAATTGGGCTCTCCCTATAAAGTCAGCGTCCATAATCTGTGGATCCAGTTCTATTATGTATGAATGTAGAGGTTATTTAACTCAAAATGTAGTGGTAGGATGATAATATGTGATGAACTCGAAAGGATTAAAAATGAAACCTAAATCATGGGAAAGGTGAACTGAAAATATATACCTATACTCCAAATTGTACTGAAGGACCCATATTTAAATTATCCATCTTCTTTTTGAAATTATAAAACCAGAAGTATATACTGAAAAAAACAGCCGAGTGCTTATTATTTGTGTTCCTTATTCATCAGTTGCCAGGTTCAAATCTTGGTCCTGAGACAGGCTATTGTGACTGATTTATTTCATGGTTTTCTTCAGTCCACTTTAATATTTTTCCAATCCATGATTCATTAACCCTTTAAAATCAAGTTTTAACTGTATGTACCAACTGCTTTAATAGTCATTGTCTCTGCGTTTTGTACTTATGGGCTTAATATGGGTCTCACTACAAATATAAAATATTTACTTGCATAGTGTTAACCGGTTTATATTTGTAATGGAGATATGTTGTGTTTTCTTTGAGATACACACTGAGTTATTAAATGTTATTTAGATGTTTTTTGGTTTCAAAGGGTTAACAGTTTTTTTATCTGATACTGCATAGTGTGCACTACTGACTACCCTTAAATAAACAACAGATATATTTTAGATAACAAAGGATTACAATATTAGAATAGAATTAAACAAAATGTGCTCTTATTACTTTCACATTTTTAAAATATTAAAGACACTGTCACATATAGTACAATCTGACTATTCATCTTTGTTCTTACCTCAGCTTTGAGTGTGCTGTAAAGGGACTGTACATCATCTGGATCTTGATATGTAGTACCAGTCTTTTCAGCTAACACTTGATACAACTCTGTGGCATTGTAAGCAGCTAGAATATTACGCACTTCTGTACTGGCTTTCACGTTGTTCCTTTCGTACTGATATTTTGGACATGGCACTCTTACCAACAGCAGCTAGTGTGCAAAAGAACATATTCAGTTATCAGGACTTATTTCATTTGCTTTTATAATTTTTTTTAGCTTCAGCAGTGTCACATTTTATTAGTACATTTAAATGCCATATTCTATTTCCATAAGTTTAAAACTGTGGGTAATTAAAAAATTTCTTTTGTGGGAAAAAAGGGGGGGGCTTTAGATTTGAGTCTAGCTACTTAGAATGATACAGTTATATTTATATCTTTCAATAATCAGACATAATCATGGTGTATGTTTGAAAATGCATCCACACTGTTGCTCGAGATTAAGCAGCAAAATGTTCATTACTTGCTGAACAGACTCAGTCAGTGCTGGGACTACTTTCTCTTGCACATGTAGAAGTGTTTCAAAGTTGTATTTCCTCACATACAAAAAATACTCAGCATTTTAACATTTCAAAAATTGAGCTATTACGCACAAAAATGTTTTCAAATATATTTTTATTACTCAATTTAATCTATTATATGCCTATGTGTAATTGTTTATATAATTACTTCTAACTCCTGTTTATTGAATGCTACTAGCATGGTAAAAACATAAGTCTTTAAACTTATGTTTATAAATAAGTAGATATTAGCCTTTACTGTGTTATGTTACATCTGATTTCATATATCTCTATTTCAAACATTCGAGGGAGATCACTGATATAGCAAACATACTTACTGAATCTCTTTCAAGAGGTTCACTGTGCAAGGGAATAGGTTGCCAGAGAAGGTCAGGATTCCATTGCTGTGAAGGTGCAGGAGGCCAAAGTCCTGCAAGTTCCAGCTGTGCAGACATCTTTGTTCTATCTACATCAGTAGACTGGGCTACAATTATTTCAGGAGAGTATAGAGCTCCAAGGAACTTATTATATCGAGCTCTGAGATACTGACCTTGGTGATACTGAGCAAGTTTCCCACTCTGAAAAGTGAAGTTGATGTATTGATGCTTATGTATTACAAAAAATCAGTTGAATTAGGGTTTCAAAGAGGAGGAGGAAAGAATATTTATGAATCTGGTCCCTTTATTTCATTATTGTTGCAAGATACAACAGTATTTTGTCAGAGATGTTCAGCACCATCAGAAAATGGCAATAAAAAGCCTTGAGGTCATGTCTATAATTTAATTTTGCAAAAGGGGGAGTTCAACTGAACAAAGAATAAAGATTAAATTGCTATGATTCACAAAACAACTACAGTTCAATTTGGTTTTACATTGCAAGATTTGTATTTTCTTGAATACCAATATATGAAAAGAAGTTTATTTTCTGTTTTACCAGATATTTTGGAGGACTGGGAACGAAGCCAACAAAATATAACACTTCAGAAATATAATCTTCTACATGCTAACTAAACTAAACTGAATTAAACCGACTAGCTCTCCTGCAGTAGATCCCAGAAGTTCAACACCAAAGTACATGGCCCTGAGCCAGTTTCATTGATTACTCTTCCTAACAACCAACATGGGGTCCGCAGTGGCCGCGCGGTCCGAGGCGTGGGCCTTGTGCCGCTTGGTCATTGGGACCGTGGGTTCGTATCCCACCCAAGCCATGGATGTTTGTCCGCGTTTTTCTGTGTTGTGCTGTCCTGTGTACAGGTAGGGGCCTTGCGACGGGCCGATCCCTCGTCCAAGGAGTCCTACCGAATGTCTATCGACGAAGCCAACGATAAAGTTGGGACCCGCAGTGCTCAGGCACTTGAAGAGCGGGTCGTTCCCAGTATCCCCAGTAACAACCAACATTCCTTATATCCATCTTAACGCTAATCCCATTCTCTTTCTCTGTCTTCCAAGTAACCACTTTTCAAGCAGTTTGTCCCTCTAGTCATTCTTAATGTCTAGATTTCACTACTCTGTAGCACAATAGGTTTTGCCTCATGACGGATACAGATTACAGTCTCCGAAACATTGTTTTCAGTTAAATTAGGATGATGGATAATGTCAAAAAAATTTTAACTCAAGTTTCATATTTCGTGTTCTCAGCAGATTCAAGAGAAAACCTAAACAGTTTCTTCCCAAACTTCATGACAAAAAATAAAGTGACAAACAAACTTACGTTGGTAAGTTGGCCCCAGCCAACAGGTTCAAAGGTGTAGTTAATGTATGGATCCGTGGGGTAAGTGTCCGCCGGAGTCCGCTGTCCGTGGCGAAATAACTACAACAGAAATATGTAAATGAAAGAAGGCGGAAAATGAATGTTTCTGGGTGTAAGCACCCCCTGTATCACTGGATTTCCACCTACCTACCCACTACTCATCTCATCAATTATGTCATAATGTTATAAATAAATATATTGAATAAACTGTAGCCTGTTTCACACTCCTTCTGTTTAATCCTACTTTGTTTCTGTGCTCTGTAAAAGATTCGTAAGTTCAATATAAAAATCAGTGCCGATGAGGAAAGCAATATTACAGATTACACGGATTTACAGTAGTTCACTCAGTCTTGATAATTAAGCAACTGTTTGTTTCTATCGGGACTATCTCATGGTCGAATCCCCCATTCTGGAGAACTATGGCAAAGCGATGGGTGGGCAACGCGAATATCCATGCCCAGGACGGTATTCGAAAACCTCTACCGAAGTTTTCTCCCGTCTTACACATCTTAGTGACGCTGGAATCTGCATACTTAAAGCAAAACACGTTTCTAGTAATGAAGAGACAAAGAGAGACGAAACTTTTGTTCATATGTTGCCTTGTTAATCAGATGCAGTCTACGTCCTATTACGTTGCTTTGAGGATGCATTCTTCGCCGAAGGGCATGTGGCAATGCATGTTGCTGAGGTGGTCGTGTTTGTTCGTTTGTCCATATTTCATCTACGAAAGTACTCTTTGGATTTCTGTGGAAATTACTAATGCATTTGTAAGCCAAAGACATTCGAACGAGGCAGTCGTAAATTTCACTTTGTTTAATGATGCTGTATTGACTGCAAAGGTTATAATGGTGATTCAGTATTGCCTTTAGTAACTCTGGGGTACGTTATGTGACCATAAAAGTTAAGAATACAAGATGATACTGTTATTCTTCCAACTTTACGGAGATGCATACTGTCTCCATCGTTAAGACTGAAGTCTCGTCACCGACCAACACGTGTACACGGCGCCGAAACGCTCATTGCCGTGATAACCTCAGATCGCACATGTAAAATTGAAAGTACATGTTGGTCCAGAAACGTCTCTAGTTTGATATAGTTTTGACTTGGCTAGATTTGACTTGTAGTTTATACATAGCACGTGCTGAGAGATTCCCTATTGGAAATTTCTCGGTTAGTATGTCACTTTTCAGTGCCTACTCTGATGAGCTATAGTTTGTTATGATTTCGGATACTAGAAGGTTACTGAACTACGGGACAGGAAATTTATATGATCCAAGATGTACCTCAGTTTAGACAAGAAGGTGAAGGAGAGTATTTCCACGCAACAGCCAGAAAAATGAACTACACCAACGAGGAATATGCAGACATGCATCTTGTCCTTGGCGAAAGTTTCTTCAACTTCTGGACACCTAGTCTTCATTTTGAACACCGGCTGTGAATCGTATATTTGTTTTTGTTTACCTATTTTTTAGTTAAATAAAGAAAGTGTGTTTTTCATCCATCACATTGGCTAATACTTGTTCTCAAGACGTCAAAGCAGGCGTAACAGTGGTAATGGTACGACTTGGGAACGGAGTTACGATGCTGCAGTAGTAATTACTTGCAGTACTTAACAGTAATTCAATTTTCGATTCATATTAATGTACAACGACGATGTTATGCCTGCATCACTTTCGTGGCATGCTTGAAGAATCCCTAGCAACCGCTGTTAAAGTGCTAGTCTTTAGCTACGTGTGTGTGGAAGACAGCTACATCAAGGCTGGACATGATGATGGCTGTCTCTCGGGTTGTAGCGCTTTTGGAAAGCAATATTATTAATCTTTATATAATTTGACAAGAAATACTATGTTTACAAATGGTGAATTGGCAAGGATGAATTTGTGGCGTATTTTAAAGGCAACATATAAGAATATGTCTGGGAGATAACAAGTGAAATATTCATTTGTGGCTGAGATTCTGACCTACATGATAACCGCGACGTTAAGTTCATCTTCAGCGTACGTCGTCATTCGTCAATTTACAAAACCATGACAGTGAACCTCGTAACACTAACGCTTTGACAGATCCAAATAGGTTATCATAATATATATCGTTTCCATGATCCATACTGTAAGTTGCTTTGAATTGATTCGTGTTCCGTTGTTACATGTATACACTTTCACTATTACGGTGATATTTAAAGTACTATGCGATACACCGTAGGAACAATGAACAACTGAATTTACCCAATTCTTCACGTGAATACTGAGGATTCCTTGATTTATAATTATTTTTACAGTAATCGTTCAACAGGACATATTTAAATAAGGCCCGATGAGGTACTGTAGTAGTTAGGCAGGTTTGTTTTCGGTAGATACTCTGTATGAATCTCGGTCTCTTATCGGCTATTTTAACTGAGATATTTTGTGGCCTACTCCAGTAAGTAAAGACCAATGCCGTCTCCTTAAAAATCCATAGTTGTTTATAACTATTTTATCATCTCATTCGACGTTATTTACTATAACACTTGCAGATTAAAGAGCGTCATTACGTGATCTAAAAATCAGTAAATTAACTAATTTAACGGTGTATGTATGCGTAGTTATCCAGCTCATCTAGAACTTCTGTGTTACTGAACCCGAAGTTTAAGCATCGTCATCACAAAAGCCAGCCATTAGACACTCGTCATTCGCTAAGTCCGCCCGTCACTGTTTTGGAGTATTTGGTACTTTTAAAGCAACACATGACTGCCAAAGCAAATCTGACGATGTTAGCAATGCAAGTGGGAGTATTAAAGCTGCGAAAATATACATACTTTAATAAAATAGGACTTAGAATTACAATATAAAGTTTTGAATTCAACGCAAATTTTCTTTTATCTGCCATAGTTTACTGTGCAAACCTTAATGAGTTCCTCACTTTAGTATAGTAATGTGTGCCTGTCCGTTAAAACAGCATACGAATTAAACGCGAATAAACCCGTCATTTCCCTGTTTGACCGAGTTTATTTTACGGAGCAATGATTTTGGAGGAACTGCGAAACGGAAATGAGGGTTATTCCAAACTAGGTTTGAGAAAAATCAGGCCTGCCGCAATGTTGAGTTGCTGCTTGTAACAATGCCCTTTATTAATTACTAAACCAACCCCCTCCGAGTGGGGGGGGGGGGTTGGTCAAGTTTTTAAAACGCAACCAACCCCCCTTCGGGGGAGTTGGTTGCGTTTTAAAATCTTTAATGTCTTACTCAAGTCATTTGTTTACTCGGCATTGTTGTGTTTGGTACAACAATGCCGAGTAAACAAATAGAACGTAACATTGTTTGGTGACGTCATTGTTTGACTACGACGACAAATCACAAATTTTTATAGTAGATTACCTCCCCATACACACATACTACGGGAAAAATGAAAATGTAGCAATTAAACATAAAAGATGCAAAGAGATAGGTCAACAAGTGCATCCAGAGTCCGAAGATGGCTGTCTTCCGGGTTATAGTGCCGTGTAGTCTCGTGGTAGTTTACCAAAGCCTTGAAAATACCAGTCAGTATTCAGGTTATTATACATTAATTAATTACTAACATTGTTACCCTTATTGATATAATTACATATTATGTTCGACAGGTGGAATTAATAATTTTGAAACCCAAAACTGTTGTCATTAGGCTGTTGTACACACGTCCCCACATGGACACCTATTACTCATTCGTGCTCAGAGTCGACTAGAGCTGCAATGCCATTTCGGATATTATGACAACTGTACACTTTTAGCATTGTCCTTGTTGACTACTTTGTTTAAAAATATTAAGATAGACTTACTACATGAACAAGCTGAAGTTCTGTTTCCGTCTCTGAAAATGGCGATGCAAATAGTAAGTATATTTGTTGAAACATTGTAAGCAACGACCATACTTCTCTGAAGATCATCTTGAAAGCACTGAGCCCTACTGTGACAGTACGAAAGCTAGTCGGCAATATTATTTTTGCCATAACTCCTCCCATGAGTTGCATAATAAGATGGCAGAAGTAAGAGCGTCCTTCAGCACTTTTAAGGAGAGGTCATTAGATTAGGGTTGGAAATTTCAATAAAAATGGGACCAGTGGAAATTATACGGAAAATAGTGGCACCTGTTTCGCTCTTGTATCCATAGGGCCTCAGTTTCTGGAATATAGGCTTTGAAAGATTCGTTTTTAATTGTCTGTCACATGTTTTGTTTTGTTACGTAAAGTGTGGAACGGTAAGGACATTATATAACAAGGAACTTCATGGTATATACAGCTAACTAAGTACAGGTGGCAAACTCACGAAACTGTCGTGAACCAGAGATGTAATC
>NW_019060413.1:591661-602406 GCF_000696155.1 Zootermopsis nevadensis
CATGCATAGTGTTGTTAGATGTGTTCTTATGTTGCTTGATCTTTTAATTGATCACAAAGGACTTGTTATTGTCATTATTTGTATTTTATATGTTTGTGGTTTTATTAAGCTTGTGAAATGATGGTTAATATTTTGATATTAAATTGTGAATTAGTAAAGCTTGTTCTTTGAAGCACTTACCACATATTTTGAAGTGCTAAATCTACAGTCTAAAAAATTAAAAGAAAATGTATGTATCTCTACAAATGCTATATTTAGGGCTTGGTGAATTGGAATGACTGTCTTGAGTCCCACGCTTTGACATCAAGCCAATAAAAGTCTTAGTTTAATATAATGATTATCATAAATTTGTTTTACACAAGCAGTAAGCACACATTTTGAATAGACCTATAGTTTCAACAATAGTTGCTGTATAAAGTGACTGCAATTAGCCTGTATCCATAATCTCTCAAGATCAGCTGCCATATATAAGTTCAGATTACAAAGAAGACAACACTTACAACCACAATATTTTTATACATTACATATTTTTTTAATGCCTTGTACTTTTTCAAAGAATTCCTGGAAAAATGTGAAATTAATTTTCCATCCCACATCTCATAAACCAATTAAGTGTGCTCAAGCAATATCATATCTCACTTGTTATTTGGTAGCTGCCTGTTTTATATCTTACTGGCTTTCCTGCCAAAGTTGTTCATGCTTCTTCTCAATCCTTATATTAAAATGTCAGAGACGTCTGTTGAAATGACTCACAACTGTTTCCATCACCATCTTATGCTGAACAATCTTTCTGGCTTATTAAGTGATATTAAATATCCTTCAAACTAACCACATTTCATAATCACATAAGTTCTTTTGTGATCCTTTAAATTATATACTGCATGGCCTGGGAACATCATTCCTGATAAAAGTTACTAACCAGATGAAACTCAGATAAACAACTGTTTAAAATATTGAAACTCTATTTCATTGTTTTCAGTTGCAGATTCTTGATACTTCTAGACTTAAAAGAAAACACATCTGTTTTCACTTACAGTATGAACTAGTACAGAGTTTGATGAGGTAATTTCTTATATGCACAATTAAAGAAGCATCCATAATAAAATATTGTATTTTTCAGAATTTATCGAAACAGTAACAAATATAAAGTACACACAAGTCCAGCCAGTGGAACAGCATCATTGACTACACCATTCCTTTACTGTACAGCATCTTTAGGTAAAACAGCTCATTTATTTGTCAGACGAGGAGAACGTCGTATGCACTATGATGGCTCCAATTTCATAGTACGAAATGCAGGACATTCAGCAGGCTTAGATGAAAGGAATCAAGTCAAAGTATATTAAAATGAATGTGAATTGACTAGTCTTTTTAAAACAATAAAGGATTTGATTTATAATGATTGTAGATTCCAGCACATGTTTATAAAAGAGAGACATATATGAAAGTAAATTATCAGAGCATTCAAAGAAGAGAAAGTGCAAACTATATTAATACAAACAGATATAACAAAACAAGATAAAGAAAATTATGTGATATCAAAACTGTTCAGATTTTGGGGACAAAGTGTCAGACCTTCATATACCATCAGAAGAAATTCACATATAATCCAGCTATAATTTGAACACAGCTGTCTTTATAATCATCGCCAAGAGAAATTGAAATCTGATCAACTATAATTACTCTGTGCATGGGATTACATTAAAATTGTTTGCTGACTTTTCAATGGGTATTTCATTAAATGCTATGAGTTCCATACTTTGGTGGAATATAAAGTATCATGTGATATTCGAGACATAGTAATTGGTAATATTCATGTCATAATTATCAAATCACTCTTATCTCTATATCTTCATATGACTCATTTAATATTCCTTCAGAATATTCATAAATTTTTATACAGTATTGTAGTTATCAAGAATTTTTTAATTTTAAAAATTAAACTTCAAATCTACGCATGTAACTGTAAGTTTAAGCAAACAATATCATGCTTTCTGTCTGCTATCCCCTAGGGACTCACAACCACATCTGTTTAAGTGCTATTTTTATATGGATATAAATGAAACACTAAATTCTTTAAATAACTTTGTGTAAGAGAAACTTCAAGGAAATTGAAACATTGTAATCATAACACAGGTTTACAAATTGTTAGAAATATATCAGTATATCATGGGACCAATATTGATAGCAGGTCAAATTTGAGAGTTAAATGTCTTGCACTAGCACATAATACTGAAAGGCTAACATTCTTAAAATACACTGGAATGTAATTTCAGCACATTCTTGTGTAGTGCAGTGTTTGGTTGGGCTAAAGGAATAAACCATAAAATTCTCTTGAGAAAAAATAAATTCTTTGTGATATTTATAAATGGATAAGTATAGTAAATCTTCACTTATGAAATGTCTAATTGTCTTTCAACAGACCTATTATAAAATGTTAGGCTTGATCATAAAATATGTAATAAAAATATGATTAGTGTCATATAAATATGGTAAATACAAAATATGAGGTAGAACCTTGTATCATAAAATATCTACCTATAATCAGTGTCATTTTCATAAGCCTAGAGATAATAAAATAATATAATAAAACATATTGTTTACTGATAAGTTGTGAGTATTAGACCATGGATTGAACTTTAAGGTCCAAGTGAACAGATAAATGCTTTGAAATCACCTATGATTAAAAAATAATTGGCATAGTAAGATATAGATGCAAGTTAATATTTTACGAATTAAATATATATTTTAACTATCACTGTGTTTAGGTGATACAAAATAGATTAATAAATGAAAGAACATGCTTTGGGAGTTGTGAAGATTCTTATTATAGGACAAAGGTCTAGAATTATAAAAATAACTATAATTTGTGGACATATTATTTGTGTACTGTTCACTTTAAAATTAAGGCGTTTATGGTATTTCACTTTGTTTTATTAAAAATTATAGCTTCTTCATATTGGCACCAAATAGTCTGGTAATTTTAGAACAGATAATCCCTTGTTATTAAGGAATGTACATGTTAACAGAAATGAAATCAATTCATTATACACATAATTATGTCAAAAAATGTTTTTTAGCTGTGTTATAATCTCCAGCAAATATGTACACGCAAAACTGTTCCTATCCTTCTCCACTGTTTTATAATCTAACATTTAATTTCTCAAGACTCAATGAAGAAACAATATCATGATATATGTTGGTGCCTGTGTCAGTTTAATTTCATGTTCAATTGTTATAATTTATTTCAGAGTTAATAGAATTATAGTTCCAGTTATTATTTAACTCCCAGTAGTTAATTTATTTCAAAATAAATAGATTTGTGTAAATTGTATTTTAATATTAATAAATATTTCTAGTCTTTATTGTGGTTGTAATAATATGATTAACATGTTTTTATTTTGTTTTACTATTTAAATATATGTTGTACAATTTATGTTACCATGAGTAAGCTGTCTAAACTCACACTTCTTGTGGATGATAGTAATATTATTATTTCACATCCAGAAACTGACTTGTTTCCATCAGCTATTAGCATATGCTGATGATGTTAATTTATTCAGTGACAATATAAAATACAATAAAGAGGAAGGCAGGAGTTTTACTATAAGCTAATAGACATGTGGGGTTTAAGTTAATTAAAAAAAACAAAGTACATGTTTGTATCCCTTCAGCAGGCAGGCAGACAGAATTATCTTAGGGTGGCTAATAAATCCTTTTGAAAGTGTGACAAAGTTCAAACAATAACATATCAAAATGATATTCATGAGGAAGTTAAGAGGAGACTAAATTCTGGAAATGCTTGCTACTTTTCAGTTAAAAGTATTTAGTCTTCCTGTCTGATTTCTAAGAACCTGAAGATTAAAATATACAAAACAATAATTCTGCTTGTTGTTTTGTATGGGTGCAAAACATGGTCTCTCATTCTGAGGGAGGAACATAGATTGCAGGTGTTTGAGAATAGGATGTTGAGGAGATTTGGGCCTAGGAGAGAAGACGATGGGGTATGGAGAAAGCTGCGTAATGATGAGCTTAAAAATTTGTACTCCTCCCCCAATATTGTCAGGGTGATTAAGTCAAGAAGAATGAGATGGGTGGGTCATATGGCGCGCACGGATGGGGCAAGATGTGTTCACAGGTACCTGGTCGGGAAGCCTCAGGGGAAGAGACCGCTGGGGAGACCTAGATGTAGATGAGAGGATAATCTCAGGCGGGATCTATCGGAGACAGGAGTTGAAGGAGACTGGAGTTTATTGGCCCAGGACAGGGTCGGGTGGGGTGCTTTCGTTAATTCGGTGATGAACCTTCGGTTTCCGTAAGCTATCTAGTTAGTTAGTTAGAAAAAAGTATTGTATTCGTGCTATGACATGTTTTACATCCTTGGCTTGGTCCTATGAAGGATGTGTGGTGTAAATAAATTCTGTTCTATTCCAGACCATGCTGGGCAACACCGCAGGCCAGCCATCTTCATATTCGCTGCCGTGAGAAACTAAAATCTCACATAATGCAAACATTAGGATATCCATAGTGTTAATCCCACTATCATTTTTCCGCTTCCTATTTCTTTTGTAATGTATAATTTAATATTTTGCTTCGGAATAAGGACCCTTAAACAACAAATATATTTATTATGTTACCATCGGAATGCGATTCCAAAGAGCTTATTATTTTGGAATAACAGCGGGAGGATTTGCACTACGACCTAAATCAACGTGGCCGCGGAGCGAATTTCTTCAGGGCGTCTGTATGTCTTGTCACATATCGTAATATTTGTTCTGTGTAATGTTATAGTTGTAATTTTGTCATTTTAATGGTGTCACACAATAACGTTTGACTAAGAATAATGGCAGACCATTCAAGTGCATCATCGTATAGTGAGTTACAAGAGATTAGGAAATTATTATGGGGCCCATACGTCAAAGAGGACGTTTTTCGAAGATGGGCCCAAGGCGAGTTAACAGTTGTATTAAACAAGCAGTCATATTTGTAGTGTGAATTGTACACGTCATTTATGTATGTAAATTTTATACAGGGTTCCATTTTAGCAAGGATGAGCCTACAGCTCTCGTTCAATGTGAAGGGGGTCCTTGTGCTGTACTGGCGCCTGTTCAAGCCTTTATACTTAAATCTTTGTTATCTGAAACAGTGGGGAATAATTGGAGAGAGGTAAGAAAACTTATTTAATGAAATACATTTTTAGGAAGTATTTGTTGTATTGGTACTTAAAGTCTTTATATTCAGTAATGCCCCTGACTATGTAAGGATCTTGGACTTGCATTCAGAATTATCAAAGCTAATTGGTGTCTTTCCTCATGTTATTAGGTTGATGTAGATAAATGTAATGAGTTGCTTGTTCAGGCTGCATGTGATATCTTAACGCAAGCTAGTGAACGTAATGGAGGGCATTACATAGTGGTTCATATGAATAATGATGTGAGAAGTCTAACTTCACCTAACAGTGTTCTAACAAATGGAGAAGAACCATTAGAGAATCCATCAACAGAGCTGATAGAAACCTCGGCTAAACGGCAGAAACTAGAACATGAGCATTTCCATACACAACTTAGGTAAGTTATATTATGCTGAATAGAATAGAATTTACTTATATTCGTTATATCTTTCATGGTAAAAGCCAAGGATGTGAGACACTTAATACAAGTACCTACAGTTTGTACATAGACAATATCAATACAAATATAACTATAAATTCTTCTACAGACTAGGAGTGAGATAAAAGATTCTTTAAGTGCTGGCTCAAGTACTTTTATGTAATGATTAATATGGTAATCACTTGAAACAGTACGTACCCACCTTGAGCCAGGAACTATTTCTGAATATAAGGCAAAAATATTAATATTGTTATTAATATCCACCACATGAAATTTAAAACCAGGGAGGAATGCAAAATCTGAACTCTCAAACTAAAATGTACCTTTCCACTATTGTTGAAAATGCATTCATACAAATTGTGATGGTATTACCTGCTGTCTTTTTATGTGATAGCTTTTTTAGCACAGTTGTATAACCTTCTATTAATTTTTCTCCAGATTACTGTCTCTAGAACGTGTTGAAGATGTGGAAGCCTTTTACTTTGAAAGGATAGCAATCTTGAGAGAAACATTTGGAGTCTTACTTCTCTTATATTCTGTTATTTCCACAAAGGTATTATGTGTTTACTAAGTTAATTTCTTTTACATTATAACATGAATGTTCTTATTACAATGGGCATTTTTTGTAATTGATAAATATACATGTTGTCAGTGTGCATGTTCAGTGTTTAACATGGAAATAAGCACAGTAACACAAGTATAATTTGCCTAATTTGTTTCCACAGTTTGACATTCTTGAGTTTCTTTTGAGCACAAGTGGTTAACTCTTTAATGCCAAAGATCATCTTAATAATAATGAAAAATTCAGTTCATACCTCAGAGAAAACATGACAGTTTTTCATTGCAAAGATCAGTTGGTTAGTACTGTTGGTGAAACAAACCTTGTTTATTCTGAGAAATGAAATGAAATCCATGGCGTAATAGCTCCAGAGAGCCAAAGCCGACTAGCTTGACTGCTGGCCTCACGTTCACATGCCTAAGCGGAGGTGAACGATCATCCAACCAGATATAGGGTGACGTGTGGTCAGCATGACGAACCTCCAGCCATTGCTAGCTTTCCTGACTGGATTACGCTACTTATTGTAGCTCCCCAATTTCCTCACGATGCTGGGTTGGCACCGGTCCCATACACTGGTCGAAAGCTCATGAGAATTTTTTTTTTCCCCTAGACTCGAACCAGCATGCATTCCATATCGCCGGTCCGAAGCATGATGCCTCAGACCGCGCGGCTATGGCGCGGGACTGTTTATTCTGAAGGGTTTGTGAAACCCCATACTGTGTGGGCAGAATGCACAGTTATTTATTGTTAGAGCAGACGGTATATATAGTTACCACTGGGCTTTAAAGGGTTAATAGTTTGAATGAATGATTTATGAATAGTATATTGTAGTTTTAAGAATTGAGATTATGTTGCATTTATTTGAAATGGTAGGGGAAAACTGGGAAATCACAATTTCTGGTGTAAGGGCAGTGTGACTCTTCTGAAAGCCTCCCACTTTAATGCCAACCTTGTCTTTACATGGCGATCTGAGTCATGGCAGAATAACAATTATATCTATACGGGGGGAAATATTACTAGTTGATTTTTATTAATATCAAAGTCATGTTGATATAACAACTCAGAAAATGTCATTACCAAAATTTAGGTTAAGTTAAGGTTTGCTTTATGTTTCAGTTTCATTTGTTTAACATGTTAACATCTGTGAATAAAATTTGCAGTGAAGTTATGTTAAATCTATAAACCAAACACATTTTGCCTTGGGGCAGAATTTGTCTCCATTTATTACCTCCATGCTGACATCAAACTCCTTGAACTACAACACTGTTGGTCTTGTAACTTTACTTGAGCGTCAATTTTGTCCATGTGTCTGTGGGGCAATAGTTTTTACAAATATATTATAGTTAACTGTGAGTTATTATAAAAAAAAAGTAAAGCCATCCTGTTACATGCCAGTGTTGACACTTAGGGTAGAGGAGGAATAGCTCCTACTCATTCTCAACCTTGGCTTGCCCTGACTGCTTAACCCCTGGGAAAGGATCCCAGCAGGTGGCTGGGTGGGCCTCGGAGCCAGTTTGGATGCAGAGGCATGAAGAAAGTCCTCTGCCTCTGTTGGGGATTGAACCCTGATTGTCCAGCCCACAGCCATTCACTATACTGACAGCTGCCTGTCTCAGAATGTACATGTGCAATTTATACAGTAGTACCTATGTTGTGACAATAGGCCAGAGTTCAATACCAAGACTTTGTATGTTAGATATGTGATTGATGCACTGATAACAGGGCAAGCTTTGGTTCAGGTGCATTGTTTCAGACTTGTTTGCCACCATTCCGGAGGCACATAATAAGACTGCCCAACTGACATTAACACATTCTCAGTCTTCAGTTGGCTGTACCTGTCCTGGCACTTAGCTGGAATCAGATTAAGGAAATCAGTTTTCTCCTGCTTGATTTCTGGTTTTGGTTCTATGCCCTGTGGTACATGGTGGTCTCATGCTTGATCTTTGTGTCAAGCATTATTATTATTTATTTGCATTTTGCAGTGCTTCATTGCCTTTTATAAATTTGTAATGTTTCTTTTGACCTTACAAGTTGTCAGCATTGAATAAAATTGAGTTTTAGGTGTTGTACATTCTCAGATTTCAGATTGTGGTGGATGCTGATTACGATTCTTGGGATTATGATACCATGTAGTCTTGTAGATGGCTGCCATTGTTTCAAGGGAATTTATCACCACCATCTTCAGGGTCTCTGTTCTTTCTTGTCCTTACTGAGATACTGGACTACAGCACTGTTCTCCAGTTCTTACAGGTTCAATACTTCATACCTGAAGATGAAGGTGATCATTAGCTCTGTAAAGTTAGTAACCATCTACATGGCATCACTTTTTGTGCTTTAATGCCAGTTTCACCTTCATTTGGTGCTCCCTACTTTATTGGGCTCTGCTAATTGACTGAAGTTGGTATGAACGCAAAGTGAATGGTAGTAGAAATGCCAGTATCAAAATTTTGTTTAAGTTAGTTTCTCTTTTGGTACAGTGGTGATTAAAACCTGTTACAGTAATTTTGAATCTTATTACATTAATGCTGTTTGAACAAAGGAATTGTTTAAAAAATGTAAGTTTATTTTATTGTAAATGTGTGAAATAAAACTGACTTGCAGGGTGTGGAGCAGATCCGGAGTGAAATGAATGATCCAACAGAGCCACTGATTGATGGTACATATGGGTATGGGAGCCAGAGTTTAATTAATCTGATGTTGACTGGACGAGCAGTTGGGCATGTGTGGGATCATGACCAAGATGTTGGTGGTCTTAGTAAGTCCTAGTCATGTTATGTTATTATGTTACAAAGTGAACTCATTAACAATTTTTAATTGATTACAGTGAAACCTCTATCCATCGTTCCCGGAACTATCGTTTTCCCGGATGCATCGTCCGTTTTGTTCGGTCCCGAATACATCCCATATAAAATAATGTTACATTTTCCCGCTTGCTGTACAATATGATGAACTTTGTGAGTTAAAAAAATTAGTAAATGGAGTGAAACCAGTTATACAATGGAGTGAATCTGGAAAGTTTGCCTGACATGCTACAGGTGTGTCATATACATGATTCTTTGTCTAGTAAATTGGACAGTTTCTTTTTAAAATGCCAGTAATGCATCCTTAGACCATAATTTCCATTAGGAACATCATTAAAGAGATCAGTAATAAGAACTGGACACCTACAATGACGAAGGTTTATTAAAACACTACAGCGTAAAGAGATAAGTGCAAAGAAATCCATTGGACTTTGTCCATTAAAACTGAAAACATCCATTAATGCCTCATGTCCAGAAAACATTTGGCAATACTAGACAGTGTTTGTTAAATCCAAAATCCATTAAATTTAAGGTTTATTATATATCTTGTTTCCAGTTATAGGTTCTACATTTAACAATCCAATTATATCTGCTACAATTGCAAACCGTGATCCCAGTTTAAATAGGGCATGTTCTTTCTGTTCGGCTTCAAGATGATTTGCTGTAATTTTTCTATGAATGTATGAAACCACACAGTGATGGGTTTTGAAGTTCATATAAACTCACCATTGACTTATTATTTGAATTATGATAGTGTATTTCATGAATTTGGCCATTGATTTCTAGATCCACTTGACAATACTGAAAGAATTGTTTGTTACTTTTGATCTTATCTCCACACAGTATATCACATTGGCATACTCCATATCAGATTTCTAATGAATGTTGAAGAGAATGAAAAAGATGGGTATGAGATATTGAAATTGAGGATAGAGATTATGAGAAACCCAGCTACTTATTTTTTACATCTTGTTACATTCATGTTTGAAGTAAGTGCACAGTCACAAGACTTTTGAGAATATGCCCAAGAATATAGATGAGCTGGTGTTTGTCTTCAAATAGTATACAGATTAAGTGATGAATTTTTGCTAAAGGTTTGGTTTGGTTCTAGCATCTGATTTAGATAACAATATTTTATTTCATAATTTGTGACATCTTGACTCTGTATATTCACTTGCAGAATTGCGCGGCATAGATTGCCAGAGTGAAGTTGGCTTCTTAGCATTATTAGAGCACCTACGCTATTGTGAGGTTGGTTCATTTCTAAAGAATCCCAAGCATCCTGTGTGGGTCCTGGGCAGTGAAACGCATCTAACAGGTATTTGAGAGTGGTGCATGTGTTATGTAATATTAAGGACATGTTAACTTCAGGAATCATATCATACTTTCTTTCATTAGGGTCTTCTGGGTTATGATTCAGTGTGGTAGTCTAGGTGATTAATAACCGTTTGTAGGAACCTACCACCTCCATATTCAGGGTAAAATTGAGTCGATTTGGGAGGTAGTTGGGTAATGTAGGAGTAACCAATTGGAACAGGGAAACAGGAGACCCTAAGTGGTAGGTTCTGAAAAGGTCAATTTACAAGGACTATCATAAGATTGAGAGGTTTCCATGCCCTATTCCGGGAGTAACTGTCTGCTCTGTTAACCCTCAGATGTGGTTTTACGTGTACACACGCGGGCATTTAAATTAAAGTTCTTGTGGATTTACGTATAAACACGCGAGCCTCAAAGCCTAATTTAAAACGCCCATAAGTATGGAATAAATAACGCCAG
>NW_019060413.1:602798-709257 GCF_000696155.1 Zootermopsis nevadensis
GGTTTCCAACAAGTTTTTGTGGGAAAATATAGACTCATTTCCTGCTTCACGAGAAGCATTTTGTAATGTATGTGGTCCCCAGTTCGACACTGCTGAACTAGATGTCGTGAGTTTATTCGAAAATATTTTCGATATAGCACTTGTGCAGCACATTGCTGATCAAACCAACAGATATGCTCAGCAAGAAATATCAAAAAGTGCCAATCCTCTCACATTTCGCTCTAGGATTAGGAAGAGGCAAGATATTACAGTGGACGAAATTTACGTTCTTTTGGCTCTATTTATGTTGATGGGCATTGTGCAAAAGCCTACACTTAGATCTTACTATTCAAAGAACCGGCTGGTGTACACTCCGTTTTTTTCTGAAACTAAACTTCTAATCGACTTGCTTCCACTGCTCACACATCTCATCTTATAAGGTAAGATTATAAAACCATCTTTTAAGAGGATTTCAGTGAAAAATTCATAATTATATCTCATATAGTTCAAAAGTTATGGAAAAAAGAGTATTTTACAGCAAAATTTAAACGCGCATTTAAAAAATACTACCGCAGGAACAGCACGACAGCAGTATATGCGGGGTATTTAAACTACCACGTCGACGGGTTAATGATTTTGGAGATGGAGCATGAGCTCTTTCGCTTCCCTGACTTTCCAATTTGTGCTTGAAGATTAGCAAGGACACTGTAATCCTGCAGCTGGATGTTGTAGCTCAGGTTTATGCTGTGTTCTGCCATGGCTGACTTAACCTGGTTGATTTTGATGGAAGTCGCTCTTGATGGGCCAAACAAACTGGGATATTTTTGAAAAGAGGTCAGCTGTCTAGATGTGCTTGAAAAGCAGCATGCTATTGGGATTGAAGATCGTGCCAACAGGGGTTAAAAAAGGCACTGAAGTTAGATCATTGCAAATGCTGTGACCCTTACAGTTGAGTTGAGAGCCTGTAGAATCCATTCTGTCTGAAGGTGCACATGAGAAGTATCAATTTATTGTGAGAATTAACCACAGGTGGCTTTGTCCCTGTATGTGAAGATGAAAAGCACAACCAGCTCATTTGTGACTTGGCACAGATAGTGATTGGTGCTGTAACCTATCCACGCAGATTTCTGTCTGAAGGTGAAAAACCAGTGCATATTCAGTTCAGAATTGTAATGTTTTATGGTGAGATGTATTTTGTTCCCAGATTGAGTTTAAAATTGAGTGCAGAAATTTAGAAACATCAAGTGTTGTGCAGTGTGATACACAGAGCCAGTATTCGTGTTTGGTGTAGGCATTGAGTATTCCACAGTGATCCTGCCCAATCATCATCAATGCTCACGAGACACTGGCAGGAGAGACTGCATGAAGTGACTGACTGGCTTGGCTGAAGAGGATCATTGGATTTCTGCTGGAATTTTTGCACTCATTTATGTACTTGATCTTAGATTAAAATATAATCTTACCAAATACACATTGCATTCTGAGGCAAATTTTTCCTAGTTTTATACCATGAATTCAAAAATTTGATCATATTATTTGATATTTTATAACAAAAATGTTATGTGATGTGAAAGCATGCATGTTGTTCCTTTTTTATGGTGTACAGTTTGCAATATTTGTATCTCATCACAATAAAGTGAGTGTGGGTAGATTACCCACTCCAACCTCTTTCAGAATGCCTGGTCACACCATTGTCCAGCAAATGAGCAGGCTGTGCTTTCTGCCTTGGTACACAGGATCAAAGCCATCCATGATCAAGACATTCTCCACAAAGAAGATTTTCTGTACTCTCATTTTACCTGAAAGGGTAAGGCTTGTAGAGGGAGTCCATCATCAGTGTTTTTTTTAATGTTTTAATGTGACCTTTCATCATATTAGTATAGTTCTGTTGAAGCACAACATCAAGTTTAAGGTAAGGTATTAGGCCTCCTGCCAAAGAATGTTGTTGGTTTTGTTTGACCCATCAAGGGTTGCCTGTCTAAATATACCAGGCATCAACATCTCCTTTGAGTGAGGGATGGTATAAATTGAACAAAAAGGACATTGAATTATAATCAGGGTTAGAGAGCACCACCAGCAGGGATCTGCTGTTTCCCTGTTCTTATTGGCCACCCTTCTTATATAACTTTACCACATTCCATCTTGACTTATTTCTACCCTGAAGATGGAGGCGATATTTCATCTGAAACAGTGGTAACCACATTGAAGACTATATATATATATTGTCTAACCAGTGAGATCACAATCCAGATGTCCATCCCTGTGAAAATCTGATCATTTAATGTATTTATCATCATCGTCGCCCTCGGTGGACTAGTGGATAGCTTGCTCACCATTGGACCCAAGGTTCGTGGGTTCAAACCCGGCCGAGGATGATGGATTTTTGAGGGTGATAAAAATCCGTAGCACAACTTCCTTTGGAGGGGAAGTAAAGCTGGCAGTCCCATGTCTTAGATTTACTGCATGTAAAAGAACCTTATGAAAATGAACGAGATGTTTCATAAGAAAAATTCAGCGGCCATTTCTCACCCAAATCTCCCCTGATTCAATACTAGACGGCTCTAGTAGACAAATCAGAATTGAGTAGAAATTGTGCACATTTCAAAGACAAAGAAACCTCCCATATGGGAGGAGGCTAAGGCTTGGCTCGGGCTGTTGCACCATAGAATAAAATAGATTTATCATCATCATCATTTAAGTATCTTTTTGAATATGCAGATTCAGTCTGTGATTAGATTTGTGCTTCTGAGAAAACAATTAAGAAGAAAAACAACTTGGTAAATCTTGGTTAGAGAGGAACACTTACCAGAACATTTTTTAAAATTTACAAAGCACAAAACACTGGTGTTTTCTTTCTCTTAATGTCTCTGTAGAAGGGGACCTGTTACAGTGTTGTGTGAAGGAGCTGGTTTCCCATGTGAACAGTCAAAGGTTTAAGTTGATTACATCAAAACAACTATGTGTACTGTTCTACCATAGCAGGATATGTGAACTATTGAGACATCATTAAGTCTCTGCTATATGATACAGCATTCAGTATATACTCTAAAACATGCTTAAACTGGTACAATCCTACAGTGGTTCTATTGTGTACTTTCTTATTAACATATATACATTTCTTGGTACTTATATTGTGATTAAAAGTGTTAAAACAGGTTTAAGACTGAGTAGATCCATATGTTTTCCTTGTCCCTCGCTCTGACAATGTCAGCTTTGTGAGTATTATGGGTATTACCAGGCTCCATCATTATTCAGTATTGACATGCCATTAAGCCTTCTTGCTTAATCATCATATTTATCAGGAGTAAACAAAGTCATATCCTGTGTGATCTCCCTCCTCACTGTGATTCCTTCACCCTTGCAAGATTGGGAAAGGCTGGTAAGTTCAAAATGATTGTAATCAGAGGCTTTAGAACAAGAAATGTCTCATTAGGCAGTTGTTTTGGTAAGTGCGTGTGGTTTCTCTTGTATATTGTATATGTATTTATTCTTATATCTTCTGACTTTCTGTGTGTTAGTGTCTGTTTTTAAATTGTATGGAATGTCATATCTGTTGTAAAATGTGATAATTTTTAAATGTATACCATGTAACCTTACACCATAACAAGATGGGTTGGGTACAAATTCAGAAGTATCCAGGATTGGTAAATGCATAAAAATAAATTGATCAAACCTTTACAGTATTGTTCTCCTTGGAAAAGCGCTTGGTGAGCCCAGAGACCCCCAGTGAAGTGGCCAGACGTGTTTTTAAAAGTTTTGACCCTGATGGAAATAACTTCATCTCAGCTGTGTTACTGCAAGATGTGTTAAGAGCATTGGAACTAGTTTCAGAGGCAGAATAGTAAGTTGTGTTTAGTGTAATTTCTTATGTGGTAACTGTTACCCAATTTTGAAATTTGTGTGTATTTTTGCCTGTAGTTTTTAAAACTGTAAGTTTGTTACAGTGTGGAAATCATGACAAGGAAGCTTGATGCAGAGAATCTGGGCATCATTCTACTTAATGCCTTCATGGAAGAATTTTTTCCAGAACAGAAGCAATCGACACCAGACACATTCACTCTGTTCCATTACAATGGCCAGCCTCGCTCATGTCCTGATGGAAGGGTGAGATTGTAGACAGTGAATTAATGGCAAATGATAAAGCAGATTGTATGCAATTGTCATCTAGCAGAGGAAATGTGTACTAAGTTCAGTTATGTCACATTGTAGCCAGTCTAAAAGTATTTGATCACTCCTTGTTCATGAATATGATATATCCTTATTGAACTAAACCAAATGTACACACGACATTTAGTAACAGATGATGGCTGTCAGGAAAGCAATCATGAGCTGATAAGTTCAGTCCTGTTACTTTTCCACCCATACTTCCAATATGTGATTATTTTGTGTATAACATAATTTTTGTTCACTTCTCCAGTATAGGATTGGGGTTAGTAGTCAAAATATGGTGTTGCAGTTCTGTTCCAGTGTTAAAATCCATTTCAGTTTTATAGAACGCTATAATTTTGTTTTAGTTAGAGCACACAGCTGTCAAGATATACATTTGATATATTAAGAACTTGATGCAAGGCTTAAGGGTAATCTTACATTTGTGTTTTAAAGGCTGAAGCTGTATTTATTGTAATATCTTAATTCAAACTGTAGACCATTAAAATTCAAATTATAATTTGTATTTTGGTCTGTTACCACTTCATATTAGTGTTTATTATGTACATATTTCATTTAAGTCATCTTCAGTACATGTACATTAACATGATCCATGAGTTTCACTTTACATTTAATTTTTTAAAGTACATCCAGTATAGATTATATGTTATAGCCTATGCCTGGTACAAACTATATGTAATATTGCTATCATTAGTTATGTCATATTAATGGAGTTAAAAATCTAAAATGTTGCATCCCTTTATTGCTTAAGTGTGTAGTTGTTACAGCTAAAGACAAATCCACTTAATGTCAATATTAACTGGATATTCTTGACTTTAGGTAGGAGGTTAGAGTAATGTTAAGAAATCAACATTAAAGAAGTACATTTTGGTTATGTTAAATTAGGTTAATTTCATTATCTGGAAGATGCCCTAAATGTACTTGCTAGCTGTTTAACATTGAATGTTATCCTCTGGTGTTTGATAATATTGTCATTAGCTGGCTAGTTTTGACAATAGCCAGTTTTGATCTTTAGGTATAACATATACATTATACATTTCCTGCAATCCTCTACTGTTCCTACGAGAGTAATTCAGAAATGATTGGATCTGTCTGGAATACAGGCTGAGAGATGATGACAGCTGCACAGTCACACTTCAGCACATTTAACATACTCTTTACTAAGGTCAATGCACCATTGTAGTCTTTCTTGTAACTTCCTGATGGATGCAGTTAACTAATCTTTCAGGAAAGTACATGCCAAATCATGGACACTATTGTGCATGTTGTCATTAGGACAGCATTGTTAATTTGAAATACTCACACCATCTTTGTTGGAAAAATCCAGCAACAGTGCAGAGAAAAATGGGCGCAGAACATGTTAGTGCCGAGTGACAATGTCAGGCCTCATACCAGCTGTAAATGCAGATACTGGTATCCATTGGGTTTACGGTCCTACCATATTCACCGGATTTGGCTCCATCTGATTGTGCCCTGTTTGACGAGGTGGAGGATCCATTGCACAGCCACTGATTCCTTGATGATAGTAACTTGCAGAGCAGTGACCATGAGTTGGTGCATACTATCCTAAAAGACTGGTTTGCTGTATGCATCAGGAAGTTACTAGAAAGATGGTGCATTAATCTCAGTGAGGGAGTGTGCTGAAGTGTGATTGTGCAGCTGTTATAATCTCTCAGCCTGTATTCCAAGCGAGTTCCAATCATTTCTGAACAACTATCATATTTACTTATTCGCTGTCACAGCTGTATGTTGTCTACAGTGCTCATGTTAATTTGTAACCATTTTTAATGTTACAAATTGTATATGAATGTTGTAACCAAATGAAATGAACACTGATGACAGCTTGTAAGTAAATAGGAATAGTGGGGAAATACAAGAAATATTCAACTTATGTGACATTTCATGTGTACTTAATTTGTGCCTGACTTAATGCCATGGTGGATGGTTGTAGAGTTCTGCTAACATCTATTTTTGTGGTCTATAATTGTTAATGAGTTTCTTCATTTGCAGATAGTATCAAAGTATATTTTTACTATAATTTTGCATGAATGTACACGTGGGGTGAAGAAGAGGGGATACTTACAGATATTTTATAATCAAGCAAACAAAGATATTAAATTTCAGTAGTTTTCCTTGCTCACAGAGTGCACTACATGTTCTGTATGTGTTGAAAGCTTGTTGGCATGGATGGGTTTACCACCTTTGCTTATGTGCTTTTCTCTCTGTGTGTGTTTTATTTATTTTGAGTACATTTCCATTTTCTTCCTTTGAAATAATATAAATGCAAAATTTCTTAGGTGTTACACCAGTGAGATTATGAGGAGTTAAACATGTAAGTCAAAATCAGTCAAACGAGAAATTTGTACATATGTTTGGTAAGAAAACTTCTTGGAAAGTGATCATTGGGAAGACCTAGATGGAGATGGTAAGATAACATTAAATTGGGTATTCTCAATTTCATCTTCCTAATAATGTGAAAAAGCACTTTACAGAGCTCTGTGTTGTGTAATTTTCTGCAGTTCATATAGACATTCATAAATGTAATGTTTTTCAGTGCCAGTTTGAACTCTGCCTACTTCCACATTGATGGATGTTTCAGTAGATGGTAGACCTCATTTTAGATGCTACACCATTATTAAAACATGCTACTACCAGTAACAATATATTTCTGGTTTTCTAAGAATGAAATTTTGATTAATTTATTAAATATGCTTTCTTCACTGTAAAATGTTTACCAACTATTTGCTGGACATTTTAAGTGTATATGTAATTGTTGGTAAAGGAAAGTGCTGTGCATGTTGCAGGTTGTGTATCAAGAAGGAAATGCAGTATTACTGGAATGCGACATGAAATGTGTACTAGAAAGTAATCCAATGTTGACTTGTCTACAAACCAAGTGGCCCAATATAGAGGTGCAGTGGTTGTCTGGTGTTACACCATCACTGAACTAATGAGGAATTTTTTGTGTTTGCTACGTAAAATAAGGTAGTTGGATGAACAGAGTCAGTTTTGCAGAATTCTGTAAGTAAAGAAGATGGTGAAGTTCATTTGTAGAAAACTGGCAGATGAAAGATTGTAGAATATTTATATATTTTGCATCTACTAAGGAACAAGTGAATGCATAATTAAGAAAACAGGCATGCCTGCAGTTGGAATGAGGTTCTTCTACAAGCCTTCCTCTGTCAGACTTGGTTTATGAAATGTTAGGATTGGCTTTAGAGTACAGTCTACAAGGCTGTCAATACTTACGTGATTGATGGCTGTTCACAAGAAGACTAAGACAGAACTGTGATGTACCTGAAAGAGCTGTCCATGGCAGTTGTATTAACCACTTGGCAGTTGGGAGTTGTGTAGGAGTGATGTCTCCGTACACTAAATGCAAGAATATTATTCTTTCAGATCGCAAGACGTGTAACTTCAAGCATAACAGAGCATAAAACTGTAACATGTTGAATATATCCAGATGGGAGTCTAATAAAGGCAATGCATGTATAGTATAAGGAAGGAATCTTACAAATTATATATATAGATTTGCTCAAGTGTTGAGGGCTTCTGGTATATAATAGAATTACAAAGATGCATAAACTGTTGGACATATCCTGTAACAAAGATATTTATACTTCATTGATCCATTATAGCACCGATATTTAGAGTTTAATTTATTTTTCCTTTTTTAAGTTTATCCTTCTGTGTGAAATTATTTATGTTTCATTACTTTAAATTTGAACTGAATCTTACATGCATAGAATTTATATGTCTAAACTGACCGAAAATCACCATGTGTTACTACACCAGGCTTTGCTGGTCTAACAATAATTTCTGGGAAGAACTAATGATTTGTACTTGGCCTTTAGATTCTTCAGTCTGTATGGCAAGTCTAGCGAGTATCACAAATTAATAATTCTGTGACTTGGTGGCAGATGTTTGTACATAATCTCCACTAGTACAAATTTTGACTAAATGAAATTTGTGTGATATCACCATTGCCATGTTTATAATTGTTGACATGTAAATACCATTTCATACAGAATTTGGTTGTAGTATTTATGATCTTTCTTCATACCAGATTTCACATACTTAGCTTCAATGGTTATTAATTCATAATTGCCTTCAAACCAAAAATTAAATACGTATATTGTGTGGCTGTCACATTTACATTCTTCTAAAATAGTTCCTTAGCAAAAGTTACATATTTTTGAACACCTAATATCACCTCGACTCCACTCAAACTCCATAGGGCAGCGGTATATTTATATGTATAAATATGTAATCACAATTTTGTGTTTTATCAGGATATACTGTATTTTAACTTTAAATGAGAGTTAATTTTTGTGACCCTAATCCCTGTTATACAAAGTTAATGTTTTATCATCATCATCACCATACTTTCATTCTTGGAACACATTCTGCTTATTTCTTAAACATTCAATAATTACTTCTCATGATGCAGGTTCATTTTCATATTATTGTCAGAAAGTAACTTTACTTCCATGTCTGCTTTATGTTTTCAAGGCATGGTGGTAATCACAGGGATAATTTATTTCCTTAGTTTACATTTGGTAAACCTGTTCATAAAACTTTGTATTTTGGTGATTTTCATCCTCATAATATCAAAGTAATTCAATATTATTTTACACTACACCCCAAATATATAAATAGTTTGACTCATTTTAGGGCTTAATTGGAAATGAGCAGGACAAGAAGTGCAGTCAATTGCTATGGCTGGCACAGATTAGGATAATAAAATATTCTGTATGCATCTCACAGCAGATTGCAATAGAAAGAAAATGTAATTGAAATTCTTCTATATTTAACTGATTCAATAATATTTTAATTTAAAAGTAGCAGCAAGAAACTAACTCACTTGGGTTGCCAAGAGGTCTAAAAATAAATCATTTGGAGAGATTCACACTGGATATGCTAAGGCTTAATTCATATGTGTACTGTGGATGGGAAACCTAAAACAATATGTTGCAATACTGTTGATATCTGCTGGTATCAGCTTCCTTTTTCTTTTCTTTTGTTATGTGATATAGTATGTTCAGTTATTTTTACATTTTAATTTTTGGTAGTTTACAGGTTGTAATATAGTGATGATGGTAATATCTTTGAAAAATGTTCATAGAAATTTAAAATCATGTGAGGAAAAAATTGAGTGGAAGAAATGGATTAAGATAAAATTGTAAAATACAAGTTTAATGATAAAATTGAATAAACCATGATACACAATACAATAATATATTTTAACTTTCATGAATTTAATCAAACACGTTTGTGTATGTGTACAGGTATGTTTAGTTACTTCAAAAGTTTAAAATGGACTAGACACAATAATTATTATTTTGATATGAAGAAAATTAGTTAACAGATTTGCTTTCTTGATATCTCGCATCTGCCAAAATCCTAATTCAGTTCAGTATGAAACCTTTTAGATTATAACTGAATCCAACCCATATGTGTATACCATACCTGCATACTTCATAATGACTGATAGTAAGAAGACAGTCTGGATGACAAGAAATGGCCATTCCCAGAAGAATTAGGAAACCTGTTTTAGACCATACATTCAAAGCATATTTAATTGAAGTAGAGTATTGGATATGTTTATTATAAAAAATATACTTTAAGCACCACAGTGTTTTAATTTTAATAACAGATATTTTCATAGGAATGAATATGTAAAGGCCATAGCTGGTGAAGGGCCTGTTTAAAATGTACTGCTTTCATGGAATTGCTAGGAAACGGTTTTATTCACCAAATGTTTCTTAACTTGCCCAGTTAAAATTAAGTAGGTCATAATCTTGCTACAGTTAGACTGTGAGATAATAGACATTGGTATATTTTTGTTGTTGTCTTTGTTTCTCATGTAAATATGATTTCATTCAGTGTTTGTACAGTCTATAATTATATACTCAGTTTTTAAATGGAATGTATGAATGTAATTGATAATTATTGTAATGATTTAATTAATTTAATTAAGAATGAGAAAGAACATTCAGAAACTCTTATTTGGGTAAGTTTATTTTCACCCAGTATATCCTTTCCTTTTGGTAGCAGTTGTTTTAATCAACATTTGAAAGGCAATTTGGGAAATTATCTGGGGGACTGCACTGCATGGCTTTAATTTGTTTTCACTATTTGTAGCTGCGTGGTCTGAGGCATCATGCTTCGGACCGGCGATACGGAATACGCGCTGGCTCGAGTCTCTGGGGAGAAGAAATTTTCTCATGAGCTTTCGACCAGTGCCAACCCAGCATCGTGAGGAAATTGGGGAGCTACAATGAGTAGCGTAATCCGGTCATGAAAGCTAGCAATGGCTGGGGGTTTGTCGTGCTGACCACACGTCACCCTATATCTGGTTGGATGATCATTCACCTCTGCTTAGGCATGTGAACGTGAGGCTAGCAACCAGCTAGTCGGCTTTGGCTCTCTGGAGCTGTTACACCATGGATTTAATTTTAATTTAATTATGAATGCAAGGCAAAATTAAAGCCAATCAAGACTTATCACACCAGGGGATGTTCATTGTTGTTACCCACACTTGAAAAGGTGAAATCATGAGACTGCAGAAAGTTTAAGAAAACACTGAAGGAAGAAACCATATTATAGTTGACTTCATGAGAAAGCACTAAAAACTGTTGATTTCTTCTTGTGAAGTGGATATTAATGCTTGGTGCTGATGTCATGTAAGATTTTTCTGTGTGCTGCAGAAATATTTTAATTATTTTTATTTATTCCTAATTTTCCATTTGCAGTGATTAATTAAACAATTATGAAAAGTGTGTGTGTGTGTGTAAAAATAATAGTGTTATGAACAGCAAGATACATGATCTGAATTCAGTTCTAGGACCAGCCACATTTTGCTCATTCCTTTCAGTTAGTATGAGTAAAGATAAGCAACTTTGCAGGTTGCTACTTTCGTAAAGCAGAGATTTATTTATTCAGCCTAGCTTGGTGGGCTTAGGGCCAAATTTTTACTTTGAAGACACTATCAAAGTGTTCATTTTTAACTCTCTTTAATTTGTCACTTTTACTTTCATTGTAATATAAGGTATTTATTACCAAAGGATTACTTGTGTTGTCTGTAGGAGTTCAGGTTTTCACAGTGATGTGAACATGAATGGTAGGCTTTGGGTTGTTGCATCATGTAACATTTTGGCTAGTGACGATGTTTCAGAGGAATACAGTTCCTCCAAAATATTGGCATGAAGCTAAAATGCTACACAGCATGACAATCTAAAAGATGATGTGCATTTTTTGAGTTCTACAACAATAATGAAATAAACTCTGAATACAGTAACAAAATACAATAGTAATTATCTTTACACACTTTATTTGACACTGCCCATGTGAACAATGGAAGACAGTAAGAAGAGGAACTATTAGAATAAAATAGTAATCTTTTATACTACTGTTATAACATTTCAGACCAACTGACCCAAAAGTTACAACTACAGTTGGAAAGTGTATGATTAAAAAGTTTGTTAAACTTCTTCAATCTCTGGTGATGAATGGCAGTGAGAGTTCATACTTTACATCTGCAATTCATCATGCCAACCACTAATTATCATCATAATCATTCTTTCCAGGTCTTTCATAACTCTAAGTAGAATCAATATTTTTTGACTTCCCAAGCATTTTCTTATTCTGGGTTGACATTTCATACATGAAGCTGTAACAATGGGACAACTGCTGGAGGAAATGTTAGCTCACATAATCTGTCCAGAGGCTCAGAAAAATACTGATAGACTTGCCACTTATTGGTCAAGAATCATCTCGCAGGACTTTTATCACTTTCAAGGTGATGCATGGACTGATCTTAATGATTAACACTGTTCACAGATCAAATTTAATAGTAGCCTGAATTCCTTCACATGTATCTATCCACTTACTATAGTATTATGCTCTTCTGAAGAATATCCAGTGATATTTATGAAACTAAAATCTATATCTACTTATGTGAGTTACAAAAGAAATACTCTACTGGCAAATTATATCACAATAGTATGCATAGATGTTCACATTATAATTTCATACATTATCTTCAGTCCACAGGACATCTAATCTGTATCTTAATACAACAATTATTATAATTATTTCACATATAAATCAACACTTTGGATTTATCATACCTATAACCTATAAAGGACTATAAATATATAGCAAAATAAAGCTTGTATGCTATCACTCTGTTTAGTCTTAATTACACAGTCTAAGGTATGATTTTTAAATGACTATCATTATTTGTATTCTCATTCCCTCAAGCAATTCAAACCACAGAGTATGCTGAAAATAGCTTTAGACTTTAAAAAAAATCATCACCACACAAATACATCCCTAAATACAAACATTTAAATATTTATCACTGTAATTTTAACTGATATAGAATATATAATGAAATATCTGCATAAAAATAGATGCCTGAATAAATAACTACAAGTCTGTCATAAAAAGAATTCATCTAATTTACCTATATAAAACCCTTATTATGAAACAGAGGATACTACATGCTGTAGAATGTTATAAAATAGGATAACTTTTGGAGATTTTCATTGAACTTACAAACAACAGTTTATTCACTAAATTATTATAAATACCCTACTATCATACTCTGATATCAGCCAAGTGCTAGATCAGAGACAAGGCCTTTAAACAGAAAATTTCAACTCTATTCACAAAAGTGAAGAACTAGCACTAATGAATACATAAAATTGCTCTAAATGGTTATAATATCATACACATCTGAAACATTTCTATATAAACATAAATACTGTATCCATCAATGGGTATATTTATTACACATCCTCTATTTAACCAGTCTACAAATCAGCACTTATTAGTATCGGGGTGTGACTGATACAGTTTAGTTAATCTACTGATAGCTTTAAGACAATAGTACATTCTCTCATGCCAAAATAAAAATACACTATACTTACACCCTAATACTGCAGTGTATATTGAAGGCAAAGGAAATAATGTATGCTTAAAATTAATTTCTATCTGGACTTTTACCATCGTCTTTAAAAGAAACCACAATGTTTCCGAAACTGGCTCTGTTTCTGTCTTCAAACAAGAAGGTACCTACTCAGTTGGGTCCATCAGAAACAGATAGTCTCTATCACTGGACTAGCTCTTTCTGACAGACCCAACTGAGTAGGTACGTCTCGCCTGAAGACGGAAACAGAGCCAGTTTCCAAACCGTCGTGGTTTCTTTCTTTTAAACAAGGATGATGGAAAAGTCCAGATAGTGAATAATTAATCTACCATTGTCAGAACCCTTTAGAACTGAAATAATGTCTGGTTGACAATGGAAAAACAGCAAGATTTGTGCATAGTGCCTATTACAGTTAATAAACACAAGATCTACAGCCTATATATTTAAATTCATATGGAAATATTACTGAAGTGGTTAGTTAAATTGGCGGGCACAGTACTTTGATTTTAAAACAAACAGACAACTTTGAAATTATGTAAGTTTTCTGATACAAAAACTGTAAATTTGTGTACCTACCTGTGCTTCTTATTTGTGTGCCTAAAATAATATAAATTGGTTTATCTAAGAGATAAACATGTATTAATCAAGAAAAGGTTTTAATTTCCTATACTGTTTCTGCACAGTGAATATGCACATTATCATATGAAAGTACTTGGCTCTTTCCATATACTGTTTGCTTCACATTAAAATAATAAAGTGAATTCCACACAAAATACAATGAACCTGTCTTAAGTGCAGCTATTGTAAGAGCACAGATCAAAGTTTTGATGATTTTTCTGGCACCTGATATAACATATAGTATATTCACAAAATAAACATAAACAGTTAAAATTACACAGTGGGGCAGGCAGAGTGCATAGAGAAATCACAGTTTATAGAACAATACAATTAATCATGATTTATAGTATTAAACAAAGCAAATCAAAAAGTCAAAACATGCCCTTTCAATTAAACTGGTTTGAGTTCTTAAATATATTTTTCTTCTGACTAGAAAACTGTGTAAAACCTATAATTTTTGGCCCGAGAAAGAAAAGGTAATGGGAATTCCATGTTTATCATGTAATACTTAAATATCACTTATGGAGAAGATGTTACCCCAAACAGCAATTAAATGTTAAATAATAATACTGTATACTTAATTGAAGAGTTCTGCCTGTTTCAGCAATGCTAATCAAGAACAGAGCAGAAGGCAGCTTTCACAAAATACAAAGACACCTCTGTATATCCTAGGCCCTTCAAGCAATATTTTATTAAAAGCAGCAATTGAAAATTCATGATCTGTGAGATAGCAATTATGTATTCACCAAACAGTTCTACAGGTACATGTAACTGTTTCTCCAATCAAAAATTATTATATTAGCCCATTTCACCATGTCCATTCAGCCTTCAGGTTTAAACTGACATTTAACATTTATCATACAGGAAAAACTAAATCAAACCTCCACAATAAGGGCCTGCTGGTTAGACTTTAAATCTGTGGTTAACAGTTTAGTGGTACGCTAATGTGACACATAACCAGGTGGAATGTGCATAAAATACTACATAGAGGCAATAAAAGTGAAAGAAGAAGCAGTGAAAGTCTAATAATGACACAGGTAAACTTTAACAAAACATACTCAACAAAAGCAGGAACTGAAACATGTCGTGAAACATGAAAAATGATGGTTTAATGTAAATCGAATATTTCGATAAAGAACATCATTTAATATTTTAAATGTTAATTATTGTAATATTTTAATATTTAATAAGAATTATTGTGATTAGACGGACAAGATTTAATATATACTCAACAAATTTAGGATGCCTGTTTCTGCTCAGCATAAAAAAACATGCTACAAAATGTTATACAGGGTTTTTGGACTTGGACAGATTCTATGGAATTAAAACTTGTTTCTTTATACTGTACTCCTTTCCAATGCTTTGCATGACCATTAATGAAGAAACAAAGGCCATATTCAAAGAAAAGTGATACACCAGCCCCATCATATTTTCAATTTGTGGAATCATTGGGAGAGGAAAGAAAATAGGACTTTAGAGTACTTGGACATAAAATACATTTCATATATATTTAGAAATCATTAAGAAGACAATCAATTCAGTAGCATGGATACAACATAAAAATGTGCAACCAAATACAAGTGTAACCTTATTGTATAATTATATTTGTAAACAGTGTAGCCTCTCTTTCTATAGGTTGTTGTTCTAACACAGCCTGTAACTGTCAACAGAGTTGAAAAATTGCTCAGCAAAGTGCAAACAAGATATAGATATACCAGAACTCTGTTGATATTACATTCAGAAATTGTGTCTCTGAATACAGATGACGTTCTGTAAGGTGAAGTGTTGGGAAAAAATCATCAGATACCAAGGGCCTTGGTTAAGCCCAGCTCCATCTGTCATAATTGATCATCTTCTAAAACATTTTTAACTTTGGTAATGAGAGGAAACCAGTTTTGCCCTGAGTTGGAACATTCACTCTTGAAGTCATCCATGTTGAGAGCCCAAATCATAGCTCCTCCATAGCCACCACTAGCAACATATTCAGCCTATAAAAATGTTTACAGTTAATTAAAGTACTGGTAGTTCTGTAATTAAGCTACAAGTATTGCACAAATACTATTCCGTAATTAAAACAATAATTTAGAACAAGATTTGTTATACAAACTGTATTACCTCCATCTTGCAGGAATTTTCTTGCAAAGTGTAAAGTTACATGGCTGGTCTATAAATATCTTGCATTTACAGAACCCAGAAGTTCAATTCTATGTTCATAAAACCCCACCACTACACCACATCCTGACTCCAAGCCTCTTATAATTCACGTTCAGCAAATACTATATATTAACTAAACTGAAAGAACACATACAAATTGCCTGTTTTTGTTATTTCTAAAATATGTATAGACATTGTAATGCAAATTTACACTTACAGTTCTGGTCTCAATGACAAAGATAAATTCCTTAAACCTAAGAAATACTTACAGAGGTAAACCATGAAAACCTCAGTCAAGACAGCTGATTTCTGAGCTAAAATTAAAATCTGGGTCTTCCTGAATATGAAGCAGGAGACTAATTACTCAATTTCAATTTTCAGAGTTAATCAGCATAAATTAAGTAAATGCAGATTTCCACCATTATAATTACAAAAAAATATTTTTTTTCATATCACCACTACAATCTACTGCAGAACACCTCATTCATGAAGACAAACACTTCAAGAATTAGTACACACCTTATAAGCCAGACTTCTTTCATCATCATATGAAATCCACTGTGTATTTTTGTAAGCATATGGCGCTCGACTGTCTCGATCAAATACAGTAGCGGCTTCTGCAGCTACAAACTGGCAAGTCTGAGGATAACTAACAAAGCCTTTACTTCCCAGCAGACCAAAGCCTGAAGCTGGTGCTGAAACACCATGGTTGGCATCGTTAACAAGCCTAAAAAAATTGAAATTAATTCAGTATTAAAATAACAAATCACAATTTAGAAACAAAATGAACAATCTCAGTAACCAACATGAAACCTGGCATGTAGTTTCACGCTACAGAGTTCTAGGAAATCCGTGAGTACATCTACAAATTGTATGTCCCCCTTAAAGGTAGGTTCACTGCTATGTTTACAAGGCAAGAGTGACCTACATGGATGCCAACTTACAACACTTCCTGTAATGAGAAATGCTCTTCTGCTGAAGTTCTCACATTACCGTTAGCATTTTCTCAGCATTTTACATGGATGTTACAGATTTCAACAGAAATGTTACGGATACTTTATTGTAGGACAGCAGAACCTCTTTTGTATTTTAAATTACTATCCTTTATTATTGATAATAAAACCATCTTACAATTTAAACAACATATCAAAGGTCAAACATTACTTTTACATCAACAATTTTTGTTTTTGCTATCCATTGTTTAACTGATGATTTCAACTTTAATTGGTACATTTTCATTATTATTTTAATGCTATTTGTTAGTTCCTCAGTATATATACATGTATACTTTATCCATACATTGTGAACTTACGTAAAGGAGTGTCCATATGTTGGCAGCCCCACTACTATTTTCTCTTTGGGCATACCCTTGCTTTCCCAGTATGAAACAGTCCAATTTGTATTTAATGTTGCAAAATATCCAATATCATCAGAGTGCTTGTATAATGGGGCATTAAAACCAGTCATCGGAAGATACCATACATAGAAATGGTAATCATATGTCATGACATTTACATAATCCACATATCTGAAAATCACAAAGTAGAACATAAACTAAACCACTTTACAATGTACTACAATACATATATATTTTCTGGCATTTCAGAAAAATCCAAATGGTGTTTTTACTTATATTCTACACAATTTATTTAATCTTTTGAATGTTTACTAAGTTTGTTTATTTTTCAGTCTATTTAACAATGCTTTTTAAACCCAACTCTGAACAGCAGGATTATTGTGAACGAAAAATTGAAAAGGATGCAGATGGAATCAAACGTGATTTCTTTGGAGGAATAATAGGCACCGTGGAACACCTGAAAAAATGTTATTTAGGAAAGCCGAGATGTGATCATTTCGTAAGATAAATATAAAGTTCACCTAGGCCTTCATGTAGAGCATAAAAATGGTCAGAGACTCTTAATTAACTGCATGGATCATAAGGAAAAACTAAAAAAAAAAACAGGAAAAGAAGCATTGTCGTTTCTTTTAATGAACTTTCTTAGCATTTATTTGGAATGATTACACTTTATTGCAGTGAACAATGATGTTTGGTGTCAGTGCTACTATTTGTAATAGCAGTAACTTACTCTACCATCTGAGGAACATCATAAGAGTCATCTATTATAGGCTTGGGGGAAGCCACTGCCACACTAACAAGTAGATTAGAATGTCTCCTGTTCAACTCATCTCTCAGTTCCATAAGCAGCTGTGTGAAGTGGACACGCTCCTTTTTGTCACTCTGCCATGCAGGAAACTCCCAGTCAAAGTCTAAGCCATCTAATTTGCACTGAACCAAGACAGCAAGTACGTCCTTGATGAATCTGAAAAATATAACTTAGTCAATACTCCTAAAATAAGTACAATAATTTCTCTCTTATGATGCCTAATTCATCAATTTTCTGTAGCAACTATCAGGAAATAAACTAAATTCAAACTTTTGAACATGTCACGGTGCAAGAAGCAGTTTCCCGCATTCTGGATTATGTAAATGTTTCCACTGAACAGTGTAACCACTATAGATTTTGACTGGAACAGTAAGCAAACATACACTGTTACGGAAGATAATAATATTGTTTAAATTTAATAACAACCATGAAAAATAAATACTGTATATGTGATAGAAAGTGAGAATGTTGCAATGTGGCTACACTGTATCAGCATTTCAAATGCCACTTCTGTTACTATTAATTCAAGATTCTTCATATATTTTTTTTACAAACTGCCAACTAGACTATCTTCTTTCAGACTTGCATTTATGCATAAACAAGCAAATGTTCTCTCACTTATTCTTCTCCCTTGATTATAGTAATTACCAGTGCTTTTTATAACAATATGTAATAGAATGTCAAACTGGAACCACATTCATATAAAAAAGTTAAAAAATTAAAAATTTGTTAATAGAAATGAGTGTATGGCAGATGTAAAATAAAGGACGAACTGAGCCGCTCACATCTGAGTACCAGCATATTTCCCTGCAGGAAAAAAAGCACTGCTAATTACCAGCCAGAAAAAAAATTAAAGACTCACTGCTTTCTGTTGGCATGAGTTGCAGTCAAGGTGGAGAAACTTCCTGGCTCTGAATTTCCTGCTATGCTCAGTAAAACTTTGAGAGACGGGTTACCAGACTTGAGGGCAACAACACGATTGTACAATCCCAAAATCGTAGAATTAACAGGTTGCAAAGAGCCATTTGTTATCTGAGCAAATGCTATATTGATATGAGTACACAATGATGGGTTGATCTCCTCTGGCATCAGATCACCCCCAATTCCACTGTTTGGAAGTGAATAATAGCAAACAAGTCTGAATGTTTTTGCTTTTATATTACTTGATGGTGATTTGTTGGTTATAACTGGTGGAACTGCTGTAAATGTGTGAGACTGATTGGAATCCAAGTACTGCTTCACAGCAAGCCCATATAGTTCAGCTCTTTGCTTCAGCCATTCAACTATAACATTAAAATTTTGAATTATACCTTACAATATTCACTCTAACATGATAAAGCAAACATGCGATAATGTAACATATTTATTGGAATATAAGACAGTAATTTCTTCACAATTTAGCACATGGTAAAGAAACAAAACCTTATAATCACAAAATACTTCATCATAATGACTGAACATTATCATTATTACAAAGTACTCTATGGTGTTGGTATATGAAGTACTGCAAACTTAATACTTAGGTAATAAATCTGAATTGATTTTATCTACTTTAAATCTTAGAACACTCTATTCCAGACAACGATATCTCGATACATTATTTCTTGTTAATGTCTTTAAAGGCAAAATAAATTACCATTCCATTATGTACACTATTGGTATACGTGTGCCAGCAAGGCAAATAAGATAATTTTCTACTTTTAGTGTGAGCAGTACGCCAAGACATAGTCCTCCAGCCAGGTGCGTCATTGCTGCAAATGACATATGTAAATCTTTGGACATATTTAGCATAAACATTGTCTCCTTTGAGGGCATGTTCTCAATAAGGGAAATGATCTAGATAGGTTGTCTTGATAGATGATCTAGCTTGGTTATTTGTTTTTTGTATTTCTCTAGCATTTTATATTTATATTAGTGTTTTCCTAGGTGGATTATTTGCTTTTATTTATATTTCTTCATTTACTTTTCTTTGTATATAATATTCTATTCTGAGACTAGGACATGCCTTGTCATAATTTGTAGTGAGGAGAAGAATTATATCTAATGCACTATAAGGCTGGGATTGAACAAGAGGAAGTTCAATGTGTTTTGTTGACCCTGGAATATTTTGTAGTACAGTACAAAGTGTCCTAATTTTGTGCATATATTCTCTATAAAAACGTTTAATATTCCTGTTATTCTCAGACTGATTACCTGAGTCACTATTATTTAAATTTAATTCCCAAAGCTTCTTCACAAATTCTCTGTCATGAAATGACTTCAGACTTTTCCAAGAAATATAAGCAGTTAAACATGTGATTATGACAACTGCTGCAATTATGCCTCCTGCTTTGATGGCTCGATTGTAGTTTAATCCGGTTCTAGAATAAAATCACATAAAAAGACAAATATATTAATGTTTTCGATGACCTGTCATTTCAATTATATTGCTCTATTACAATGTGATTTTACTTGCCGTTTATTTTCAATGAGCAATTCGTATCTTGCATGAGGCAACTGGCGATCGCTGAACATTTTTTACAATATTCCAAAATAAAAAGAAGATTTAAATTTACAATACTTGGAATTACTGTTTGACATTACTGTCTGACGTCATATTTACTGCCCTAGATCCATATCCTTTATACACTATTCATAATTTCCATATCTGTACATTTAATGCAATAACACTTGTTCTTTAAGAGTTTCGAAAATACCACCCTTGTAAAATATTATTATCAAACGTGCAAATATACATAAAAGAATAACAAAGGAACAATAACAGCACAGTTGATCATTGTCTTCTACTAAATAATTTCAGTTTCCAAACCAATATTTCAGTCAATAAATCACACAATATTTACATCAATGTTGGTAATAATCTATGACGTACACTGCCATCTAGGGTTAAATAAAGCCCGATTGTCACGTGGGTTTGCGAGGTAAGTTCGATATTAGAATTGTGTGCTGCCATATTAAAATGGATTGGATACACTGCAATTCGTGTTATTTATTACCAACGCAGTCGAAAGGAAAAAAATTTTCGTTAACTAGCTGTGGGCATGTGTACTGTGAGAATTGTGTTAAACCTGATGATACAAAGAAATGTGCAATTTGTGGAAACACATTTAATATGATACCATTAACTTCTGAACTTAGTGCTGATATCCAGGAATATTTCAAAACTCCCGAGGACATACTGAAACGTGCACTACAAATTATGACTTTTCAGGACGGCCACCGTAGCAGAATTACTGCATATTTTAACAATGTTGTCCTGAAGTACAAAGCTGCCAAGCAGGAAATAATGAGATTGAATGGAATTATTAAAAAACAAGAAAAAGATTATAAAGATTTGAAACAACAAAATATGTTTCTGAAGCAGAAACTACAAAGAGGAATGGCATCATTTACTCACAGTAATAGCAGCAGCAACATAAACTCTCAAGTACAATGCTCAAAGTCAAGTGAACCTAATGTGATTCCAAGTCAGATGAAGTCAGCTACTGCCCCCACACTCACTAATATGAACTCAGAGATACCTGCAGACAGGATTACATTTTCTCAAGGCTCTAAAATTTCTGCATCACAGATGTCTCCTTGGATAACTCCAAGGCGTTTGACATTACGTAAAGTGACTTCGCCAAGTAGTTGCTCGTCTTCATTAGGAAATACTAATTTACCGATGTTTTCACCAATAACTCCACGAAACACATTTAACTACTCTGCCCAGTATAGAACAAACACACAGTATTCATCACAGCCCAATACTCCATCAACTCCAGGAACACCAATCACTCCTGAACGATATCTCGATACATTATTTCTTGTTAATGTCTTTAAAGGCAAAATAAATTACCATTCCATTATGTACACTATTGGTATACGTGTGCCAGCAAGGCAAATAAGATAATTTTCTACTTTTAGTGTGAGCAGTACGCCAAGACATAGTCCTCCAGCCAGGTGCGTCATTGCTGCAAATGACATATGTAAATCTTTGGACATATTTAGCATAAACATTGTCTCCTTTGAGGGCATGTTCTCAATAAGGGAAATGATCTAGATAGGTTGTCTTGATAGATGATCTAGCTTGGTTATTTGTTTTTTGTATTTCTCTAGCATTTTATATTTATATTAGTGTTTTCCTAGGTGGATTATTTGCTTTTATTTATATTTCTTCATTTACTTTTCTTTGTATATAATATTCTATTCTGAGACTAGGACATGCCTTGTCATAATTTGTAGTGAGGAGAAGAATTATATCTAATGCACTATAAGGCTGGGATTGAACAAGAGGAAGTTCAATGTGTTTTGTTGACCCTGGAATATTTTGTAGTACAGTACAAAGTGTCCTAATTTTGTGCATATATTCTCTATAAAAACGTTTAATATTCCTGTTATTCTCAGACTGATTACCTGAGTCACTATTATTTAAATTTAATTCCCAAAGCTTCTTCACAAATTCTCTGTCATGAAATGACTTCAGACTTTTCCAAGAAATATAAGCAGTTAAACATGTGATTATGACAACTGCTGCAATTATGCCTCCTGCTTTGATGGCTCGATTGTAGTTTAATCCGGTTCTAGAATAAAATCACATAAAAAGACAAATATATTAATGTTTTCGATGACCTGTCATTTCAATTATATTGCTCTATTACAATGTGATTTTACTTGCCGTTTATTTTCAATGAGCAATTCGTATCTTGCATGAGGCAACTGGCGATCGCTGAACATTTTTTACAATATTCCAAAATAAAAAGAAGATTTAAATTTACAATACTTGGAATTACTGTTTGACATTACTGTCTGACGTCATATTTACTGCCCTAGATCCATATCCTTTATACACTATTCATAATTTCCATATCTGTACATTTAATGCAATAACACTTGTTCTTTAAGAGTTTCGAAAATACCACCCTTGTAAAATATTATTATCAAACGTGCAAATATACATAAAAGAATAACAAAGGAACAATAACAGCACAGTTGATCATTGTCTTCTACTAAATAATTTCAGTTTCCAAACCAATATTTCAGTCAATAAATCACACAATATTTACATCAATGTTGGTAATAATCTATGACGTACACTGCCATCTAGGGTTAAATAAAGCCCGATTGTCACGTGGGTTTGCGAGGTAAGTTCGATATTAGAATTGTGTGCTGCCATATTAAAATGGATTGGATACACTGCAATTCGTGTTATTTATTACCAACGCAGTCGAAAGGAAAAAAATTTTCGTTAACTAGCTGTGGGCATGTGTACTGTGAGAATTGTGTTAAACCTGATGATACAAAGAAATGTGCAATTTGTGGAAACACATTTAATATGATACCATTAACTTCTGAACTTAGTGCTGATATCCAGGAATATTTCAAAACTCCCGAGGACATACTGAAACGTGCACTACAAATTATGACTTTTCAGGACGGCCACCGTAGCAGAATTACTGCATATTTTAACAATGTTGTCCTGAAGTACAAAGCTGCCAAGCAGGAAATAATGAGATTGAATGGAATTATTAAAAAACAAGAAAAAGATTATAAAGATTTGAAACAACAAAATATGTTTCTGAAGCAGAAACTACAAAGAGGAATGGCATCATTTACTCACAGTAATAGCAGCAGCAACATAAACTCTCAAGTACAATGCTCAAAGTCAAGTGAACCTAATGTGATTCCAAGTCAGATGAAGTCAGCTACTGCCCCCACACTCACTAATATGAACTCAGAGATACCTGCAGACAGGATTACATTTTCTCAAGGCTCTAAAATTTCTGCATCACAGATGTCTCCTTGGATAACTCCAAGGCGTTTGACATTACGTAAAGTGACTTCGCCAAGTAGTTGCTCGTCTTCATTAGGAAATACTAATTTACCGATGTTTTCACCAATAACTCCACGAAACACATTTAACTACTCTGCCCAGTATAGAACAAACACACAGTATTCATCACAGCCCAATACTCCATCAACTCCAGGAACACCAATCACTCCTGAACCAACTAGATTCTCACCTTTAAATAGATATGACCTAGAAACACCATCACCTACTGCAATACCTAGATATACACCACTCAGCAGTGCTGACAGAATGCTTAACAACCTTACCTTGACATTGCACCAACCTAGAGGAAAGTAGAATGTGAAGATGTTACACATTCTTTATAGTGCCTGTAATTTCCATACTTAAATTGTTTTGGTTTAATGAGATAAATATATTTGAGACTGATACTACAAAGAAAACAATGAAGTAGCAGGTTTTCAATATTAAATTATCCACTTCTTGCTATACCTAAGACTTGGCATCCAGCAGAATTAATTAAACTATGTTAATCATCACCACAATCTCCTATATAACTTCCTTATTGATTCATTACCTGACAGATCAGATCCTGGACAAAAACAGTGCAATTACTTTTCACTTTTATTTTTGTAAGTGTGCTAAATCCAATTTAGATGGACATAACAACTTGAACTTGAAAAAATGTGGTACTCAACTGAATGGCTTTTGATTAAAGTTTCCATTCACTGCATATACTAATAGTAGAAGTTAATTTGTCTTTAAACTTTCAGCTATGTCACCACCCATCCTCTGAACTGTACAAACAGCCATTTCTGTAATCTTAACAATTCTGTGTGTAAAACAAATATATGAACAACAGAAATTGAGCTGTTAGTAGGTTTGAATATATAACAGTATACATATTTATTAGTTTACCTTCAATCACTGCCAGTGGAACATGTTCCACAAGAGAGAAGTAAATGCTATAACTGTATCTGTGTGGCCAAAGTATAAATTCTGTATAAGTGATTGGTACAAAAGGAGTAAATACCAGACTGGGAAGAACATTGCTGTGAAACAGAGGGAAATTTTGTTTCCTTTCGTATAGCATTTGTTTCATTCTGAATTGTATTCCATGAAAGTTATTAAACTTGTTATATGAATATATAAGAATATGTCAAAGAGTAGGTACTTTGTGTTACAGCATAAACTGCTGTTCTTTTTTATGGACAAATTATATTTCACTTTGAAATAATACAGTACTTGCCACAGAACAGTGTTCCAAGTACTGTACATGTTTGCAGCCGATGCTTAATAAAAAGGAATTAAAGCAATGTTTTAGAAGTTGCATTAATGTCTGTTAATACTTGTGAATTGTTGAAAAATATTCATTGTATTGCAGTGAATATTTTAAAACATACTTTGTTTGTGTTTTATTAAATAAGTTCTTCGTGTATTTTCTGATTATTAAGTATTCTTAACACAAAGTTCATAGAATGCATAATGAGGATGTCTCTTTTCTACCTGTCTATATATTTAATCTCCATAATCACTTATCAGATTTTGATGAAATGAGGCATTACATGTCTACACTGAAAGTTGTCAAGCAAATGTAATTTTGGCTCATACCAGTCATATATAGCCACAAAATTACGGGGATTCATGCTTTATAAATTTTCTCAGAAACAGATGAAAAAGTTGTAAATAACACAATAAATACATTTCATTGAGATCTACAACTTTTATTTGAAATAATTTGTTAATATAGTGAATATTGACTGAAATAATGAAAGCAGTTTCTGGCTCAGTAATGTGAATAGCTTTGTAACAATAAATTTGTAGCTGAAATGTAATTATTAATCAGTTTTGATAATTTAATGTGATGCAGTTCATACTTAATATTCATACAAGATTTAATTATTATGTCATGTGAATGGTGATACTGTAACTAAAGACAATCAAAGTAATGGAGTTCAGCTTTTCTCATTTAATGATGTAAAGGAATAATTGTCCTACTGTGCATGCTCGATGGAGTGTATTCAGTTACTGTTTTCAGTCCATATGGTATTAAAATAGTAAAATGGTTCCTCCTGTTTTCCAACAGCAATACTGAAAACTTGTTCCACCACCTGTCTCACAAAATTGGTCTTTGTATTTCCCGTAAGGTTGGTTTGTCTTATTTAGCGAAGTCTAATGGAAGAGAGAATATGTCTATTTTATTGTATATTTTATGATACAGTTTTTACAGTAAAACAAAATTTCAACAGCAGCTTATAGCACATCAGACCCACAATTATTACATGAAATCAGCAGAATTAACTGAGTGAAATTTAGTGCTTAAAACATAATTTCAATAGATCCAAATTTTTTAAATGCACACTTAACAAGGACAGGGCAAAGGAAGTATACCAGCATTTACCATGATGGACTGAATAAAACCAAGAAAAACCTTGGTCAGGGATTATAATGCAGTGACATAGGAGATTCTGTGACTTTAACATACAGAATCTTATAAGCGACTTACCAAAAAAAAATTTAAACTATCAATAGCTGTTCCTGCACGAACAGAGAGGGGTATATATACATATAGAATAAGCTCAGAATTCATGATGCTTCAGAGTATGTATATTATCCAACAATACAAATACTAAATTATCAAGTCATGAAAACACCAATTAAAGAAAATTAAAGACTTATAATGTACAAACATAAGGAATATTATTGGACAGCCTGTAACATTTCTGAGCTACTTTTACTATTTTCTCAAGATCATCTATTATAGATTTCATAACATTAAGTACAATGTAAACATGCTTAGCTGAAAAGCTTACAATCTTGTGTGCAATTCTGTAAATAATTATCTTAACAGGTAACTTTCCTTTTAAAATAAGAACAAATTTGCACATCCCCAGTCTATGAGCACATGTCTTAATGACAAAAATACAATTAACCAAGGTTTTCTGTGTGTGTGTGCATTTGTAGAACAAAGCATGCCAGTACTCAGATGTGGTAGACCTGTTTAAGTTTTTAACAAATGGAAACCTTCAGACTTATGTTAAAATATAAATTTTGAGTGTAGGATGCAAATAAGCCTTAAATATGAGCTTCAAATTGTGTGAAATTGAAACACGTAATATTGCTACCTATGCTTCTGTGGAAAGACAGAAATAATTGTAAGGATCTTTTAAAATTAAATGGTCATTCTGGTGTGGAAGTATCAGCAGCAAATCACAAACCAATGATTTGTTTCACAGTCAACTTTTAATAATGCTTATTAGGGAGCAAATTTCCAACAACATATATTATAAGAATTGGGGATTAATGGAGAAGTCATGAAACTGAACTCTCAGTATAAAAATATAATTTATATATGTGGTCATTGGAAGTTTCTTGTCAGTATGAAATGCCATAAACATTTGAACAGAATATTACAAATATCTAATTATTATAATTGCTGTGTGAGATATAAGTCAACTCCTTTATTTTAATCTTAAAAAATAGACTATTGTTTTAAGAACTACATGGCTATGGTATACAAATTAGGCCTGTTACACAATTATTTTCAAAAAAAATTAATGGACAAGAAACAGGGATTTATTAATATTTTTTAGAAGTGCTACAACAAAAGAGGGAAACAGAAATACATTAAAATACAATACATAAGCGTTATATGAAGTGTACATTTCTCAGTCATTTAACCTTTGTGTGCAAATATTCCCTTTTGTCAGTGTTGCCTGATCTATCACACATGACCCCATATTGGGTACTATGTTTTCATCATAGCTATATTCACCCCTTTGAGAGAGTGAGAAGAATATACTAGTCTGTCATCACACATATATGATCCTGAGGATAGAAATTTATGTGTGCATATGTGACACATTTGGATCAAGTTTTAGTCCTCAAAAAACAAAACAGTTCATAATTTTCACAATCATCACAAATGTAATAATTCAATCTGTAGCCTTATATGAGGCACAGCATTACATATTACTCTGTAATATAAATGTAGCTTAATTAATTAAATATGCTGACTTTTGTACATGTTAACCTAAAAAGAAACAGCACCCTTACCTTTATCAATATAATATAATTTAAGAAGTTTCTCTGCATACAGTTAGACAATTTAATACTGTGTGAACTTATTCCTGATATCAGAATTACTTGAAACAGTTCTGAATTCTGCAGTCAGTTTTCAGCGTTATGTTAAGAAAACATTACTGTATTCTGCTGCAACTAGGAGATAAAATGTGAGCTTACACAGATCATTGCTAGTTCAGTTGCCATTAGCAGAAGACACTGTTTTCCTACATGAAAAGCCTTCTCTGTACATGCCATTCAACAATGCATTTGGTCACAGTAATTAGCAAATGGTACTACTGTCTTAGTATACTGATTGGAACATATTTAGAGGGAAACCACAAGTAACTTTATTTTATTTGTTCATTTCAATCAAAGTAAAAGTACAAAAAAATATCATTGCCACTAGGATTGAAATATGATTTAGAAATTCCTAAAATGTCATGTGATTATATACAACATAGAAGTATTAACTCAGTGTTTAATTAATGAGGTTCTCTTCCTAGTAAAATATCTGTCAAGAGTATGGACAAATGATTTTGACTATTAATTAAAAATCTCAGAAAAACAAACTCCTGATAAACTAGTAAGAACCCCCTTTTTACAAAATATTAAAGTGTTATGTAGGCATACTGATATATAATTTAACTTTTACTGTTATCTTATTCCCCCCACATCACCACAGAGAAATGAGACAAATATATTATGTAATGTAAACACTTTTCATTCAAAGTGACATTTTTTAGAAATTTTGGTATAATTTATTTTAGTCTAAAGAATATTTAGAATGCCACACATTTGCATCTTCCTAATCTTGTAGTGTTCTTATGTGCCTGAATGGAAGTAAGTCCAGTTGACAACTAATACTTGCCACCACAATCTGACATACAGTGTGAACATGGAGGAGAGGTATACTATACACTGTATACTGTATAACTATATGTATGCAGATTATTCAATGTGTGGCTTATCTTGTGAATTGTTTTAATGTAATTTACATTATATGCTGAAATTAATGTAAATTTATAAAAATGCACAAAGCTTTACACATAAACACTGACAAGAAAGTTTTCATTACTCTCTCACTTTCCATCATATGTATCATCCAGTATGTTCTATTGCACCCTCACAATCTACAACCAGTTGTTAGGGGATTTGGAAAATCAGTGTGGGGGGTATGGACTCAATGTTCTCCCTGTTATGACAGTAAACTGTGTTACTATTGAATTTATATTAAGAAAACAAGATCATTTTGTATTATTAGCATTTCCTTTATCATTTGTGTTCCCTCTCCCCTCAATCAGTCTGGATAATCCACAGTATACTGTTCATACCTGTACTTGAAATTGTTCTTCATTCTGACTGTGCAAAACAGATGTTAACTATGGTATTCATTATACTTACACGCATCACCATAAATACATATAACAGAATTATGATTTCTTTTATAGACACATAGCTTTGTCATATCTGGGTTTATCTGAGAATGATGTTATTCTAGACCAGATGTTAATAGCATCTCGTCCTCAGGTAGAGGTTGCCTCTTGAACCTAGGTTCAGTCACGAGGTACATCACAAGACCAGCAAATGCAACCAGCAGCACTCCAATGCAGTTTATCAGGATTCCCTCAGAATGTAGTTTACTGTACTCACTGTGGACAAGTAAAGAATAAAATTTCAGACATTCATCACATTTTAAAATGTTTTTAAAATAGGGGCTTCCTAATTAATATTCCATGAATAAGAACCTTAGAATGTGACATAACCTCACTGAACAAGCTATGGAATTTTTATTTTCCACTAATTATAAAATATCAAATGAGCTATGGGGACATACTTGCATTGCAAATAAAGGCACATTTTCTCCATAAAAGACCAACTAACAAATCGGCTCCCTAGAAAAGAGTTCTTCCTGAGAACCAAATAATGACACATTTTAAATACAACTGGATTTAAAATGAAAGAACAGGTACAAAACAAAATAAAACATCTGTATTCTCAGACACACCCACTAGACATAGTAATGTACTCACTCTTGTAAAACCCATAAAGCCTTCTCTGTCAGGCCTAGAAGAGCAGCAATCACAGCTGCAATGAAGCCTGCAAGGCCAAAGAACACATGTACAGGCATGTAAGCTGCTCGCAGAGGTGACTGAAGGCCAGGGAAGAAGAACGTGATGAACCCAGAAACCCACTGTGAAGCCATAAAAACATAACATAATGTATGGAGCCAAAGTATGATTATTACATTTATATAAAGACAGAGTTTGCAGTCTGTAACTGAACTCGCGTATTTAAAGTTTTACTTTACATGCAGTAACTGGATTCAAATCTGTCAATAAACATTCTTCCTTCAATGATATGTGTATAATATTTAAAAATGTGTATGTGTAATACTCTGAGTGCTAAATATTTTATTATGATTTTTTAAAGACTTTGAAAGACTGAAAGAACTAGAAATTTTAAGTGAACCTTGTTTCATTTAGACTACTCTGTACAGACTGGCCTTTTACTTCTTGATAAACTGGTGTGGGATGGTCCAGAAATTTTTTAGAAAGAAAGGAAGGAAAAAGAAAGAGACCCTAAAAAAGGAAACCCCATTTTTGGAACATGCTCTGAATCATGAATGAGATGATGATATTGGCTATAAGCACATACTCCCCAATCTTTGCTTTCTTACACTGTTCATGATGATCATTTTCCAAACTTATATGATGCTGTACAGTCTCTGTATCAAGAAGGAAAATACCTGCCATTATGAAGAATCAAATCCTGGTCATCTAGCCTGCAGCCAGAAACTTTACTGAATTAACTATCCTGGCATTTATACTTGCATATTATTAGATATGTATATGATCACTGAAATTTTCTATGGACATTTAGAACCACAGAAAAAATCTTACCTGACAAGCAAACAGGATAACAGCTGAAAGTCCAATCCAACTGTGTAATGTATAAAGGTTTGGCATAGGTGGATTCTTGAGGTTATGAGAGTCAAATACTGCTACAAGACCAATAATAACAAGTATGAAGGTAGTAAAGTGTATCAGCATATGTGCCAACTTCAGTCGGCGCTTTTGGTTGTTTCGAAATGCTCGATAAATCATAATAGCTGCAAGCAAAATATAAAACATTAATTAAAGCCTACGTTCCTTTATTTTATTAATAAAGCAAATTGAAATTTGGTATTAAATATGTAGGTGGCATAATGTCTGCAATATATCTTCACACATAAAAATTACTATTGTGTCTATAAATTGTAGATTTTCATATCAAAAAATTATGCATTGTAACATGATAATGAGATAAAACCTTCCACAAAAATTATGTAAATATGAAATTATTCATGTCATAATACAATCTGAAAGAAAGTACAAAATAATAATAAGAGTGAGATGAAACTAATCTTCCACCTGTATTGTAAATTTCTTGTAGCACTGTCTGAGTAGTTCATGCTTATTCAACACTATGACACAACTTTTATTATTTTATATATGTATAAGGTCAGATGGTAAAGTTTTAACATCACTTTAATAAATATGCCTAGAGTAAGTGTGTATAAGTGAAAACATGTAATATAACTGAAGTACATTTTGTTATACTGTAATTATATTTTGTACTGTCCATTGTATGAAGTACTTTTAACACAAATAATGTTTTGGGACATTGCTATACTTCTGTCTTGAGGCTGTTATTGACAGATATTCTTCTGACCTCATTATACAGCAAGTGTAGCATGCAGAACCTTCCTTGAAATGCTAATAGTTTTTATATGAGCCTCTATAATTCCGACATTTATATTCCTTACCCAGCCTCAATGGCAAAGGTTGGAATCAGACCAAGGACACGCTGAATGCTAAATTTTGTGCTTACCACTAGGACTTGACCATCCTACCCCTGAAGTCTAGTGGTTACAAATTTAGCATTCATTGGGTCCTAGGTTTAATCCTAATCTTTTTCACTAATCTGGGAGATGGAGTCAATATGTGATGGTACAATGGGTGGGCGGATATCTAGAAGAATAATAAGTCATATAAAGATGAGAGTAGAGACAGAACCTGAAATTTCATATATGCTAAATGTATCCAAGACAAAGAACAATGTTGAAATAACTGCAGTTTGTTGAATCAGCCATTGTCACAAGACAACACAAAGTTAAGAAAATGAGGCTATTTTATACTATATCCACATGAAAGCAGGCAAATTTTAAACATATTTATTGCTTACAATTTGCATAGAGATATATCATTCCAAATGTCATAAGGACAGGGTGCCAATTGAACTCATGGTCCGGATTAGAGCGCCATGTGAAGCCTCCACGGTAATGTCCAGCCCAAACAGCCACCAAGATAACCGTCAGTGCACCAACAGCTTGGGCCATGCCAAATACTGTAGTGAAGCCTTCAAGATGCTGTGGTGGGATCTCCATGCTGCCTGCAACATAGACTCATGCTTTACAACATCTAGAAAAGGGGAATTGACGAGAATAATCCTCTGTTTAGTCCTATAAAACAATCACATTTGAAAGGGTTAGGCATGGATGGTAGAAAAGTATTAAAATGGATGATGAAAAATTACTTGTGGCAACAGGCACATTCTTTAGAGCATATATAAATGGAAATAAAGAAGTGATGACAGTAATATGCTTCTGTTCATTCTTACACAACATTCACATTTAGGAGATCTAGGTATAGTGGAAAGATAATATTAAAATGTATTTTAGATAAATTAATTGAAATTCCTCAAGATAGAGTGAAATGATGGACTCGTATGAACACAGTGACAGGCTTGTTTGTTCCATGAAAGCATAAAATTTCCTGATCACCCAAATAATTACCATCTGCTGAAGCAAGATCCTGTACAATAAAGTTAGCTAGTTAATTAGTGAGTGAGTCAATGATAGCACTGACATATACTGGTTATCTTAACACACTTAAATCCTGATTCAGCTTTTCCCATTTCTCAGACACACCGACAACCTTGCATAATGTCCAATGGGGTATATGAACTGATCTTGTTATGATGCAGCCCCTGCTTGTTGGAATCCTCCATTCCGTCTAGGAGCTTGTGAGTATACACTACCAAGACTACCAATGTACTGCAAGATAAGACTGGTGATGTTTCCATACACACATCCTTAAAACACTGGAAGCTTATCAACAAACTTGATTACAAGATGGAAGAAGCTGAGATCTGTTGCCAAACAGAAGGAGATATCAGTCAAGGATGAATGACTGACATTAGAGCAGACTGTGAAGCTGATGATAGTGATAATTTATTGTTTATCTGAGTCTTAGGGCATGGTGACTGTAATGGTAATTTGTGGCAGATTATGATAGTTTTAATACAATAAGCAGTTTATTAAAAAATTCAACTAAACATCAGTGGTGAATGCTCAGGTCTGGCTAGTAGTGCACCACCAGACCACCCAAATTGGAGGAATATAAAATAATTGTTTCACTATAATTATAACACAACAGTGGCATAATAATGATGAAGTTGCTGAATTGTTAGTATTAAAATACCTTAGCATCATGATGCAGTTGTTGTTGTTGGGGGGGGGGGGGGTAATAATATTGCATTTTTGCATGACCTGACTTGTAGACCAGGATTTGCCATTGTAAAACATCACAGTCTGGTGATTAGCACTCCTGCTTCAAAAAGTCCCTGATTCAATTTTCCAGTGTGAGGGGGAGCATCTTGAGATATTTTATGGCATTCATGGTATTCCTTGGTCCATTTAAGCAGGCACAACCTGTTACAAGACCTCTAACTATTAATACTTAGGACAACAATAATATTAAAATGCAAATGTATATTCACATCCCAACTTGAATTATATCCACTCCCTCAGTGTTTGAGCAACCAAATAACAATGTGCCCACTTTATATGAATAGCTAACATACTAGATGGAGCAAACTCTTCTCTCATCATAAGCTGATGACAGTCATACAGCCGGTCAAGAAATTCATCTCATCCAACCTGAAGCAAGACCTTATCCTGAGCCAATGAATCCAGTCCATAACTTATATTTCTCCAAGATCCATTATAATATTATTATTTCCCACCTACACTTAGGTCTTTCAAGTGGTTTCTTTCTTGCAGGTTTTCAGATTAAAACTGTGCATTTTTCATCTCCCCAATGTATACTACATGCCCTGCCTATCTCATTATCTTTGATGTTATCAACCTACTAGTTGGTGAAGCTCCTCTTTATGTAAAGATTATCAAGAGAAGATACTAATACTCAAGACTTTTGAATAAAACAGTTTCAGATTTTTTAAAATTCTTTTGTAACTTCATAAAAATAATTACAACACTTGGTAATTTTGTGTTTCTGATTACTGAAAAGACACAATTAATAAACAGTTAATTGATTAGTTATTTTAATCATTTGATAGTCTTTATTTTTTCATCAGTAACATAAATCTCACCAGTTAAAAATATCCAACATTGTGAAATACATATATGACTGAATTAGCAAGCTGTAATTTCATCTATCACTCACTATATTTAAAGCTTCTACGGACATTAAAATCTCACTTCAGAAGCCTGTTTCTCAAGATATGTCAAACACATATATTACATAACACATTTATACGAAAATTATAACTGAATTTAAAATGCAGAGTTCTGCCATGCTGCCACTATCTTCAAACTTGGAAGGCAGCCAAGTTTTCAGTGTCAAACAAAACATATGGAATCAAGCATAATAATATTTAACATATACATACTGTACGAAGTAACACTGACAAATAGCACACTACAATTCTTCACTGATTCTTATACACCTCTACCATATACTGTCAATCATCCTAATGCAAAAAATGTGTTTCTTTAATCTCCCATGTGCAGAAATGATACCAGCTGTGCTCCTGATATCTAGGGGAAAGAATACTCACACCCATGTGCACCCCTCCTTCCTCTCAGACACCCTCCCTATCTGCTGTATTGATCTCATAAGACTACTATTCTCCCATGTAAGAGTGGTACATATCCAGTTTTTCTATTAATTATGATCTCTCATAATCACTAGACAATTCCCTATTGAATATTCATCCTCTGTAATGTCTCCCAGCTTGATTTCTATTGAATCTTGATCTCGATAATCTTTCTCAGGTAGGTTTCTGTCGCATCCTGATCCACTATAATCTCTTTCAGATGGAGATGTCTGTGTTGTCGCGCCATGTAGTCTGACAGAAGTTCACTGGTGCTTGCTGTCTCCATCATCAGGGTGGGTAGGCGCCCGGCTCACTCATCGTCCTGATGATGGAAGCAGCAAGCACCTTTGAAACATCGATAAACGTCTACCAGACTACACAGCGCAACATGTCAGAAGTCAGATATATTCATACTCACCACCATGAGAACCTCAAATCCCACTCTCTCAGATGGGTTTATATTGAATCTTGCTTGAACCCTCATCATCTCCCTTGGGTGTGCTTCTATTGAATCTTCTTTACGCGCTTGAAATGAAAGTCATGTGACTAGTTTGTCCAGAGATTGAGGAGGAAATGCAAGTTAAGGATAAACATTTTATTGTCTCTTCTATTTCAATGTTGACCTTTTATTTCTGTGATACTTCTCGTTGGTGATTGAGTCATGATATTTTAACCATTCCATCAGGTGTGTAGGAACTGCCATTACCTAATTCTGATGTAGGAGTCCATCAAGTCATGCCACAGCTATATTCTTCTTAGAATTAAATTAACTGCATTCTATAAAACAACGAAGTGATCGGTGACTCCCACCTGTCACTCATCCATTCGTATGTGTAATAAAACACGTTGTGTAGCTTATTTACAGTTGAAGGAAACTATTTTCCATAATCTAAACTATCGTGTTTTTCCAGCTGGGATTGGCCCCGTATATTGCAATAATTCCGCCTCCACGGCTTCTATTAGAAGTTGTAACCGCGTGAAAATCGGATTGGAACCGGTTTGACTCTTCTCTTTCTGCTTCACAACCGCCGGACTTTCATTTGGCATTGTTCAAGTTTGGGGCTGTGCAGATTCAGGGGTGGCAAAGCGCATAATGGAACAATACTAATGAGAATGCGGACACAAACATCGCCCACTACGTCTGAATTAAAAAGCCATTTCAAGTTATTAAATTCAATGTAAAGTCAGTATTGGTCTATGCTGTATTTTTAAATTTTCAGTAAATTTAATTATATTGCCAATCCGAACAGAGAATAACTGCCAAATACAGCCGCATGTGTTATTACAGTAGCAATGAGTTCAATATTTAAATATTCTAAATTCTGGCATTTCTTTCGACTGAAGAAACAGAGGATGATTATGAACAGTGGGTTTGGAAGTACATGGGAAGGGGCAACAGTTGCCATATTTAAATGTGATCTCACAGAAGAGAAAAATATCTAAAACATGTCACGATAACCGGTTTATCACCCAACGTTTAAATCGGGAATCACCGAAATCCTACACAAATCGATATCCGATTGAGAAGGGACTATTAACATACTATTTCTAAAAAATACGTATACATTAACAACATGGTTCGATTTCCAGTACATGCAGGGATTTTTCTCTTGGACATTCCATACAGATCAGCCCTGGGCCCAATGACGAATCAGAAAGTTCAATATGATTAAATAAATGTCATTTCATTCAGTTTTGGAAAATTATATTTTATGAAGAATATGCTCATGCCCACAATAATATAATGCGGGCCAGCGTGAGGCTGACCATTCGGTTCACTTAGTGCCAAGGTTCAGAATGCTTGGAGATTTATTTTCACACCTCAAGACAATCACGTCCAACAGAAAATTCCGAATTATGACGCGTGAGAAAACAGGAATGTGAAAGCGAACAGACCACTGGGCCTCTGTTGCTGATGATGCTATAATATGTCAAGTTACAGTAACAGATATTTCGGCCGCAATACTTTATCGCAACTCCCACACCGGTTATTTAGTTAACGACATTCTACAACCGTCTAAGTTATGAAGCTTCGAATGGTACGATGAATTGGGAAAGCTGTGTAAGGTGTTTCCTGGTATGTGTCTAGACGGACTGCGCAAAAATGTTAACCCAGGATCATCCCAGTACGAAGCAGGAGAGGCATTACTCAACCACGACTTCCGGTCACATCATCGCCGTCAATGGGATGTACGAACAAGCCTATATAATTCCACCCTGGTCATCCCTGTAGCATTAACACACATTTCCGAATCTCATTTCGTTGTATGATCTAGTATATATTACGTATGTCATCACTCATCATTTCTCCCTGCGTGTTCCAGTTTTATGCTCATTTATACGAGAAATGTATTATTCAACAGCAAGGGGCTAATAGAATAGGCTGAGGAACCACATTGCTACACCTGCTAGTGAGATTTCTCATGGTTACATGTCCATCATATTTTTTCGTCCAGTAACGTCTGAATCATTGACACGAAAAGAAAAACAAAATTTCTACTTTCACTAGATGCAAAATGCCTTGTCATCAGAAAAAATTACCCAGAAGCGTATCTAGAATTTGTGCTGGTCCGTGTTCTTAAAAAACGGCATATTCTTCCCGAATATAACGTGGACTTCTTTCGTTAAAATAGTGGGCTGGGTAACACACAGGCTGGACGGAAAGAAAACCCCTGTCCACGCAGAGAATTGAACCCCTGTCGTACAGCCCACGGCCAGTAACGTTCTACTGTTGGCTCATTTTCTTCAACCCAAAGTTCATCGTTCTACAATTATCTTAATTAGGACACTATTCATCGTGTTTATGCTATTTAAAAAGATTTATGTTGTGTTAGTGTAACCTTAAATACGTCTAATTGGTACCACTGACATCCTTATCTCTTCGTGCATTTGATCCTAGATAAATTCACTATGCATAATGGTGTTGGTGCTAACTTAATGGGGCGACTTTTATGACTAATTATCTCGCATTAGCAATATAAGGAAAGAGGAAGCCTTGAAACGGAAGTATAACAACTTTCAGAGTAACTAGCGATGTATTAATTAATATAACAGTGTTTCGAAAATGTAGTATATCCAAGAATGACAGCCACGGTGGTCTAGCGATTAGAACGCTGGCCTTGTAATCCTGGGGCCGCGGATTCAATTCCCGGTGGTGCTCAGATTTATAACTTGTGTTGGGCAAGGCCGTTGGCTACCTCACGGAGTTTTCCTCCGGGGGCTTCCCTGGTTTCTCCGTGGCATCCCAACAATTACTCCACTCACACACACAGAAGAAGGCAATGGCAAACCACTTCTGGATCATCTGCCAAGAACGTATATGAACAGGTCCCAGTCCGAGAAAAGGATGGAAGGATCCTGTTCATATGGACCTGTCCTCAGACAGAACACTAAATAAAATAATAAAATCCAAGAATGAATCTGAAATATTTGAAACTGGCGTTTCTTTAAGAACTCCACAACATTCAGCAGTGCAGCGTATCTGGTTATTTTGCCCTGCAAGCTCCTCCGAAACGCTGACCAATTTCTACGAGATCAAACGACGCAACATCCGAGAAAATAATCATCTTTTAGTCGATAATTAGTTTTCATTCAGTGCCAAGTTAGAAATGGCCAAGCACGGCTTCACATCGTGCTGTTGCGGACAGAGGCAGTTTCTTAACTTTGAATTTAGAATCGTAAGCCTGTTGGTTTATAATCCTTTTAGTAATAAACAAATAAAAACTGACTTCACCTGTCATTTTGCAGAGACACGCAACTTTTCAACATTTACGCGAACAATGAAGACGAGTGTGAAGCGACTCAAACGACCCAACGCGAATCAGAATATACGCCGAAGATGTTTTCACGGGCGTTTTGCTCATACAGCCTCGCAACATTGATCCACGAACCTGGGCGGTGGTAACAGCTTGCGTTTATGATTTACAGCACTGCTACTAACCAACAAAATGGCGGCGGGCCATCCTCTTTACATTACAGCAAACTACGAAATGAAAGCTTCGGACAACCTTTTTTAATATACCCTGAAGGAGATGTTTCAATCTATATTTCAGTTACAAGTTCATGTTTTTTTTTCAAAAAAACTTACAATCTTCTATACTTAGCATACGGTATTGACCAAAAGTTCATTAACTCTCATTTGAGGTTTTTACAGCGGTGAGTATGAAGATTTCTGTCTTCTGGGTTGTTGCGCTGTGTAGTCTGGTCGATGTTTACCAACGTTTCAGAGGTCATACTGCCTCCGTCATCAGGGCGATATATCAACAACCCAGAAGACAGAAATCTTCATACTCACCGCTGTAAAAACCTCAAATCATACATTCATTATACTTGCATGTGTAAGTAAGTTCATCAGAGTCTCCTGTTTCGAGGCGCAGTGTCAGTACTCCTACTTCGAAGATCCTAGATTCGATTCCCAGTTCACAAGCTTGTTTTGATGGGCTTTGGGGGTTTACTCAGTCCCGAGTAGAAAATGCGATGGTAGTGTCTCAAACAGACCGCGACCCGTTATTCATAATTACCCTAAATTATCCAGTTCAAAAAACATCGTTCACCGAACACAGAAATTACAAACATTACCTCAACTTCACTTACAAAATTTTATACCATTCTTCTTCCTTTGCATTTGCCTGCCGGCTTTTTCGACTGTGTAGTATATTTATCGGATGCGGTATCAGCCTAAGCAAAGCTTCTACCTACACAGGATATCGTAAAACATATCCATGCGGGATTCGAAGCCGTGGTCATGGCATTTGATTCGTCCAAGATCGCAGACCGCATTCCTGTCAGTCACTGACTGACACTCCCGTTCACATGTCTCTCATCAAGCAAGGCAAATCCCCCGTAAATATTCCACATATTAATTAACTGCGACCTTACATGTCCCTCCAAAAGCCTGTGAAGCAATATTGTAACTGCCCCTTCTTTATTCCAGCTTTTCATCCCCTATATTAGACACTGTACTCCCTCACTCCTCAAATTTGATTCCATGGAACTTTCCCTCCATATTAATAAAGTGATGCGTATTGGATGGCAGCGATTTCCATAATTGGCGTTTAATACATTGCGTAGCTAACAACTGAACCATATGTTGCGACGTTCATATCCGCCTGCAAGTGTTACGGATTATATTCTAACGACAATCTGTTTTCACAGTGCACTGATGTAACCTAAATTACGATTCGAACCGTAATCTGTCGACCGTTTCAGAACTTTTGTCGTTACAGGACAGCAAAGCGTTTATCATCCTACAGATTATAACAATATTTTCTGTCGTTCATAAATCTAAGATATTGCGGATCCTGCACATGTCGGTATTCTGGGTTGTAAAGACGTGTGGACTTGTAGCTGGGTACCACTGTTCCGGAGGAACATACTGCCGCCATCCTCAGGGCTGAGAGAAAACGAACATCGGCATCTTCACTGCCGTTAAAACCTCAAATCCCACAAAACGTGCATCTTATTTCTGTGAGATGGCGCCATGAATATGTAAGCTGTACTGCCAATGTTTCAGAGATAATTTCTGTCTCACTTTGAAGGCGAAACGTCGGAAATACAGCCTACATCTCTACCATACCATAGCCCAGAAAGAGAACACACATCAGTTATATACCATTCACGAAACCCGCGTCTATGTAAATGCACATCGAAATGAGTTGTCAGGAGGGGTGTTCAGTTAGTAACATACATTACGTACGTTGTATGAGACAGTCACCTCTCATCCCATGTTTGTAACAAATTCAATTTCTCTGTGCTCATAAAAACTGATTGGACTTAAAATATCGCCTGAAGGGTCGTCGTGCTTCGCGTTTTAACCAAATATTCAAATATCCCGGGTTAGACTCTAACCGCGGCCATTAATATTAAAACGTAAAAAAATCTGTAAGTATGACGATCAGACTCATGAAGACGCAAGCAGAGCTCAAGATTCGAAACGCCTTACAGCCTATCTAAATATACCTCAGGTAATGGGAAATGTCGAACATAATATTAACGTTACTAATATGCTGTTGTTATGAACTGTGCACTACATGCGTGAAAGTTTAATTCTGACAGATCATTTACTACAAACTACATCCGTAGGCCTAAATTACTACATAGGCCGATGCGTCTATTGTACGTAAAAATGTAACTAAAGATTTTAAAAAAATGTTTATTAACTTATAATTGTTTGTGTGTTTGGAAACCATTGAATTATATTTGTAAAACTTGTGCTTAAAAATCTTTTTCTTCGCCTTAACCCTTCAAAATTTCAGAACTACTGCAAATTAACCAACAGGGAAATGCAGAACGTTGAATAATGGATTTCAGAGCTTGCAGGCCCCTTTCTAGTACGTACGTTATGTTGACTTCGGCCTAATATGCAACTCTGGTGGGAGAAACAGAAATTCACACAACATTTTGATTAGAAAGGATTCGTGTAGGCCAGGACAGAAATTAGCGGCAGTCTCTTGGTTACAAAAAGGGCGCAGAATTTCTTAAATAACTGAGCGACTGTTAACTTCTTAAGCAGGTCTCAGTTCCAAGGAGATTCAAGAATCAGATGGCTCAGGGTAGGGTCCAATAACTGGCTTTTGTAATGACGGTGACGGGCCTCCGTTTGCAGAACAACAGGGAATTTCTCGAACAGGTGGACGACGGCAATTCAAGAAACACTAGGCCTATATATAACCACGGTAACAGAATAAGTCGCGTCGCTTATTCCATAAAAATTTCGAAAGAATCTTTAAGTACGTCCTAATAAATGTCACATTTTCCTCAAATATAAAATAAAGCTTTAAGATTACAACACAGTAACCATGGCAACCGAGATGAAGATCGCAGGGGTTGGTTAAACATATCATTATGTACGGCGCAAACTCAGGGGATGGTCCAATGGCGTTACGTATGTAATGAAGGGTTGGTATATAATAGGGGTTGAAGGCGTGGTTAAATCATGATTAGATATTGTGAAACACAGTAGCCTGTGTACTACACAGTTGTCAAAACATCGGGATATATTGTTAGTCTCTTACATAGGCTTATATATATCACTGTCACACGGCAGTTTCCTAGATTTACAATTAGACTTAAGTCAAGCAGTGTGGACAGTTCCGTATTATTGGCATGCTTACGATTAACGGGAAATTTAATGAAACTTAATAATTTCGCGTAAATTTATGTAATTCTTCTAGTCATTAAACTGCTTTTGTAAAGCGTAATTAAATGACATTTTAAAATAGGTTCATTTCGAGTTGTCTTAGGAACACGTAATAAAAATTAAAAAATCCGGGAAAAGTACTGCTATGTCCAGTTTTGTGCATGGTCTAGGAGCTGGAAATGGGGATCAACCCTTGTGGGAACTACCAGCTGCAACCACCAATACACCGGCTACGGTACGTACCATGTTGGATAATTTTATACATCTCATTATGCCAGTACCTTAAAATCTTAACCACAGAAACATTCTTCACAGCACTGCAATAATTATTTGGACCACATGCTTCAACCTTCATTAATTCGTTTCACTCAAAGGGCGTATATTCGTATGGCACATGAGTCTGGTTTACTGAACTCTATCCTGAGCATACTAGGCGAATAGTACAAATTATGAAGTTCTTCATCATTTTTATTCGTCTTCCTGCTACGTCCTCTTTTTAAGATACAAATATTTTTGGAATCCTGTTACGCTTTGATTTGTTGATGACCTAATAAAGTATAGTTTTTGTACACTGACTTTCCATAACAAACATCAACATTAAACCTAGATATAAGACTACCACTGACAGTGAAATGGGCTGCTTACACAGCAAGTGAATGTGACTGTTATTTATCCGAATTTTGCAGTATGAGCGTCCGAACTATAAGGAATCATTAGCTAATGGCGCTATATAGTCTGAGATACGGACAGCGTCGTTAAATAAACTGTAAATAAGTCAATAAATAATATTCTTCTTTCCCCCTGCGCCATCGCAAGAATTGGGTATTTCGAAACCGGTTCAGCGACTGATACAGTTACCAAGTCTTTGCCTGTAATAAATAATTGTTCAGGCAAAGCGGGCAACGTACGTTAACGACTAAAATATATCTGCCAGTTGTTTACGCTGAATTTCTTAGACACTTGAACTTATAAAATATTTTGTCGAAATATTTCCCGGAACAAATTATTGTTGACGATACTTAGTGGTTTTCACACTAGTGTTAACTATGCTGTAGGAAGAACGTCACATACAGTAATTCACCAAACAATGTAAACGAGGGCAATACGATATCCGATTCGCAGGAAGCCTGTGAAGAATACCCTACACCTGCTTCTGTATGACTGTCACTGGCATTAAATCTAATGAACTTATTTAAATGGCATTGACTTTCTTACGTGAACAAATATTTTATGAATAATACAGTCGTGTAAATTGCTCTCTTAAGTAACCAAAATAATAAATAACCTTAAATGAAAAACAGAAATAAATTAACAATTGTTCTACGACAGAAAATAATATGGAGAACACATTTTCATTCCGTTCAAGTGTACAAGTTTATTACTGTGACGGTACCCTCAGCGACTAATTTAAATTGGACTATTGTTTATTAATTACGTTACACATATAACTGGATGTATGGGCACTGAATATCAGTCTATTCTCCTTTCTAGCTATGGTACCTTCACTCCAGTTATAAACTCCTACATTTGCTGTCGATCCTAAGTGCCAAATGCCCCTCTTCTTCAGACTTCCACCTGGGGCCCGAATCTCCAAACACACAGTCGGAGTTACACGTTTACGGGGCCTGCTAAACCCAATCTCCAAACAGTACCAAACCCTAGTCTATGAATCTAGGTCGAGGAAAAATACACCGGATCATTTGTCGAAAGCTCGATTCTTAAATTTTGTTAACATTATCCAAAGAAATATTAACATATTTTAGAACGGAGATGGCTGTCTTCTGAGTTTTCGCGCCGTGTAGTCTGATAGAAGTTTGCTGACGTTTCAGAGGTCCATGCTGCCTCCATCATCAGGGCGATGAGTACACATCGCCTTGATGATGAATATAAGAAATATGTCAGTATGGCACAGAAGTGTAGTAACGAAGAATGAATAAGACAGCTTTTTTCGCATAAGTTGACAGCAAACTTCCACCACTACAGCACAAAGACAAGTGTTCGTCGGTTACGAGATAAGGAACTTGCTGGCTTGGCATATTGGTTTTCAAGCACGCACATGCAATCCTCAGTAAACACACATTGGTAAGCATTCCCTTGTCTGTGAACACCAATCACGAAACTAAATTAATTTTCAGTGACGAACGTTCTTATTAAGAAGTTAGCTTAAGCAAGCAATGAGGGTGATACGGAAATTCAAGCTGGTAAGGATCAGCCTAAAACAAACCGAATTAAAGAAGGCTGTTTCTGTGAGAAAATAAACGTGAATAAACAGTGACATTTCATTCGGTTTATTATTTCAACAGGCCATCCTTCATAATCTGATGCTTTTTCATGTTGCTCACTTGTGTTCTTTGACACAGTCTATCGCTTTTAGTGATTCTTGTTATTTTTTGCTGAATCACACGGCACAGCTACTTAGCAACTCATCTCTGCCATCCGCCCCACACAAGAGTTACTCTGAAGACGTTTTATTTACCGCCAGATGATGAAGCTGTTGTATTGGTTTTTGTTCCACCTTCTCGTCAGATGCTGCAGCTGTTATCTGCTCTTATTCACATTTCCCGTCACACGCAGCGTTTATTTTAACGGTACTAATTCTTTTCTGAAGCACGATCCATTTATATGAATGGATAGTATTCAAATTTTTTAGTAGCACGCGGTACATCGGCTCTTTCGTCACTGTTGACGGATCTGTTCCCCGTCACGTGCAGTGCCCAACTTAATAGCTCTTGTGTATATTCCCAGACGTTAGGAACGACGGACATTGGCGTACCCAGTTATGGGGATCTGACCTCTTACTCATCTCTGTGGGACCAACACCACGGACCCGGAACCGCCCTGGGTTATCACGGAACACACCCCGAGCTGCTTGGTTTCGCTAGCGAGTTGTGGTCCACAGCGCCCCACAGCAACAACGGCCACACCAGAGCCCAGTGCATGATTCAGCAAAGGTACCTCAACGCTTCAGTCCAATGCTCTCTAGCAGTCCAGAGCTTCCTGGTATGAGGATACGGATGAAGATGGCTGCCTTCTGGGTTGTTGCGCCTTTGTAGTCTGGTAGAGGTTTACCGATGTTTTAGAGGTCCTTGCTGCCTCCATCATCAGGCGATTAGTACCTCTGAATCGTCGGTAAACTTCTACCAGACTACAAAGGCGCAACAACCCAGAAGGCAGCCATCTTCAAACTCGCCGCCGTGAAAACCTAAAATCCTACATGGGAATACGGATAATCGTTACCGCTAATAGCGAGATGCACAGTGAACTCGAATGAAAATTAGTCTACGGGTAATTATCGAAAAACAAGTCTGTGAAGGCGTATTCTGTACCGGAATATACACATGCGTTCTTTGCAAATTCTGAAATGTTGATAAAAGACTACCAGTTATCTTACTTAGACAGCTCTGGGTTCAAGACTATACAAATCACGTGGTCTTAGTCTCCTTCAAGAACCGTAAATCAATGATACTTATATGGCGCTTTAGCTCTGTGGTACCAAACGGGATTCGTGATCACAGGGTTCCGAGATCAAATCCTGATAAACTCTTTTTTTTTCCTTTCATGCAGCGGTCATATTCTTGTTTTAAACTATACAAAGATTTGTAAGACTTGAGGTTCTCACAGCGGTGAGTATGAAGATTTCCGTCTCCTGGGTTGTTGCGCTGTGTAGTCAGACTACACAGCGCAACAACCCAGAAGACGGAAATCTTTATACAAAGATTTGTTTCTCCAAAGTTCCGTATCTTCCAAAAGTCTGTTACCATACATAATTATATGGTTCTATTACAAGTGGCGCTAGTGACGATTCCATCTCACAAGTTTGTTCGTCCACCATGTTGGTATTACCTATTGTAGAAAATTGAAAAGCATTTTAGGGTAAGATTTAAGGTTCTCGCGGCAGCGAGTACGAAGATGGCTGTATTCTGCATTGCAGCGTCATGTAGTCTGGTAGACGTTTACCAACGTTTCAGATGTCATTGTTGCTTCCATCATCAGAGTGATGATAATTGAAGGTGTTAAACGCTGGGTAAACTTGTACCAAATTACACGGCGTTACAACCCGAAAGACAGCCATGTTCGACTTTAGGGTAGTCACCAATGATATAACGTACACACCAGATTTCATCTACAATATATCCGTCCAACGGTTTTCGGGTTGAATCATGTGGACAGACAGACAGGACCAGCCATGTTTGCGTTCATTTCTTGAACATCGTGCAAAGAACGCATAATAACCAGCGGTTTCAGCTGCATAGTACATAAAGAGGAGCTTTATAATTGATGCCCATAAATTAATACTGTAAAGGCAATTATCACAGAAGAGCTGATAGATCGGACTCTGTAGCACACATGCAGACAACAAATACGCACAAACGCTTCGATAAAAATTAAGAGACTATCCCGTAATTGGGCGGATAACAAAATATATTCTACAGAAATTTGTAAAGATGCGTACTGGTTGAAATGAATCAGGATGGGAATCCCACAGAATTTTTTTGTTAGCACGGTGATGGATCTTCGGGTTATATAAAAGCAAACAATCTATTCAACACTTGAATAATTCTGAATTTTTACATAAAAATCCTGTACCATGGATTTTGTTGGTTTGAGAGCGTGTTACAAACTTAGGCCTGTCTCAAAAATGAGATTCGTCTGATGAAATGCGACGAAATACCTTACGAAGATTTCCGTCTTCTGGGTTGTTGCGCTGTGTAGTCTGGTCGATGTTAACCAACGTTTCAGAGGTACTGCCTCCGTCATCAGGGCGATGAATATCGCCCTGATGACGGAGGCAGTATGACCTCTGAAACGTTGGTAAACATCGACCAGACTACACAGCGCAACAACCCAGAAGTCAGAAATCTTCATACTCACCGCTGTGAGAACCTCAAGTCGAAATACCTTACCTTTGTGCTTTTACAGAAATCCTACTGCACCCACAGTTTTTACGGATTTGAAATTTGCCTTGTAAACTCTACTTGTGTTTACTGCTGTTAACTCGAAAGTTACAGTTCAGCACTTCCGTTTGATACCCACATCAGCATTCGCCATTTCTCTGTACCGGTATGAAAGCTTGTAGCTCAAGTCTACGTAACTATACATAAGCTGATAGCGAATTTATCGTCTATCCAGTTATATTTTCTTCCACAGTAGGATATTCTATTGCCGCCCCACAATATTTCACATTCCGATAAGAAAGTTGACACCCTACAACGATATGGGATATTCTAATACCATATACACAAACATTACATCATACTTCGCTAACTGTATATCGTTTTATACTTAGATTGATTTTTCAAACACCCAGCAACATTTCTTAAAGCTCCGTGAAGAGGCTGATTAACGCCACGGAACAGAGTCCTTAATGAGTTGAAGATCGTTCAGCTAGAATCCTAATGTTTTCGTTACCGTGTTCAAAACAGCCCGCCACTGGGGTACGCGCTCCACAGCCACAAACCCTGTTTAATTTGAGTATTACCGCATTCTTCACCTAGGACTCCCAGGGGCCCCTTCCGCCCAATTTTAGGCCAACTTTCTGGGTGAACTTTTTATATTAAAAGACACTGAAGAAGGCACAAAAAGCACCGAAGACGAGAACCATTAAAGGAACGCGCTGGAGAGGCTAAAACACACGCACACACGGGGACCACAATGCAATTAGGTATTATGATTAGGGTGATAAAATTAAGATGGGTAGGATGGGAGGTGTATGCAGCATAGAGATATAAAATGCTTACAGAACTTTCGTCGGAAAAATGGGGGGGGGGGGAGAGAGAGAGAAGAGACCACATGCAAGTCCTCAGCGTAGATGCGAAGATAAAAAATAGGCCCATATCTTAACCCTTTAAGAACCAGTGGTAACTATATGTACCACCTGCTTCACACGGTTAATAACTCTGCCTTTTGTATGTATGGGTTTCGGATTGTTCTCAGTGTAAACAGGGATTATTTCCTTAAACAGCGTCAACCAGTTGTCATTTGTAATGGTGAAGTGTTGTGTTTTCTTCGCGGTACGGACTGATTTATTAAATAATATTTAGACGAGTTTCAGCTTCAAACGGTTAAAGTAATAACGATGAAGGTGTGGACCGGATTCATCTGGCTGAGGACAGAGACCAATGGCGGGCTCCTGAGAACACAGTATTGAACCGTCTAGTTTTATAAAAAAAACCTGAATTTCTTGACCAGCTGAGCGACGAGTAGTTTCTGAAGTAAGACTCTGCTCCGTGAAATTGATAATGAAGCTCCTCTTTATAACAATCCCAGTTCGCTGTTTTCACTATTGATCTCACGCACGTGAGAGAGACTAAAAATAAAGTTTGTTGGTTCTGTTATTGGATTAGCGCATGTGAATCAAACTAACAGCAATATTACACGATTAATGTCACATCCACGTTGTGTGTTCCCTTGACACCAGGCATGGTGATTGAGGAGAAGACTCCAAGTACGGTGTAGCTGCGAACACTGAATAAGCGGTCGCGGACAGCAGACAGGGAATATTACTGACGCGAAAAATATTATTTTCCAGGTTTGGTCCCAGAACAGGAGGCACAGCGCAGAATGGAAGCGGCAGTCATAAGAAACCACGACGCCGGGTAGCAACAATGGCCCAGCGGCGGGCTGCCAATATTCGCGAGCGTCGTCGTATGTTTAATTTGAACGAAGCGTTTGATAAACTTCGTCGCAAAGTGCCGACTTTCGCCTACGAAAAACGTTTATCTCGTATTGAGACTCTGAGGTTGGCCATTACGTATATATCCTTTATGAGCGAATTACTGACAGGTGGTGGGAAAACTGGGGTTGTAGACGCCGTGCGTGGACCATCTCCTCTTTTTCCCATCACAGCTCAACGAGATTATATTCCTTATTCATTAGTACAAAACTAAAATGTGTATAGTTGTATTAATTTGCCATAAAAGGCGTATTAAGAGATAGTATCATGTATGACTGGTATCTAAGCTGCTGGCTCACATTCACAATTCAAATTTACAGTACAAAACGGATTAGCTCTTTTTAGATACCTGTACGAAATAAATAAGAATATAATAATTTATGTAAAGTTTTGATAGATTCGTGTTTAAAAACGACATACATAACATTACTTTTGTGTCAAAACGCCAGGCATGGTTTTACAAATCAAACTGCAACAAAAACATTTTCACATTTTTCGATGCTACTACTGTGTTTCTTAAAATTAAATAATCTTGGGCAAGATCTGTTATAAGATTCTTATAAATCTGCAGTAAGTTACCTGAAAAGTTCTGCAACAGTCATACCATGGCATATATGCCACCTAACATAATGGGCCTAAGTGCTTGTATTCCTAAGAAATACAAACTTTAATCAACAACTATGTAGGATCAAACATCTGCAGAAGAGTGATTGATCTAACAAACTGAGAAACTTTTCAAGTTATTAAACAATATATCAGGTAACTAGACTCTGTGAATACTCTTCATGTTTTACTAGTCAACAAAGTTGATATTTTAATTATTTTTGTTATATACTGTTATGTGTTTATGTTGGTCATTTACTGAAATTGTTTATAAGTAAAAGCATGATGCTGAATACTAATCATGTTAAAGTTTGAGTACAGTGTATGAAAGACTGTAACTTTTATATGAAACAAATATAAACAACAAATTTAAATTACTCAGGTGCCACGCAAACAAAATTTACTTGATTTGAACATCTCTTTCATTACATTAAATTCTTCATTTACATTATTATCAATATCAATCTTCCTTTTGGTTTCAGTTAAACTGAAAACAAACCTAAAGTTGAGAATAATAGGAATATTGCTCTAATAAATTACTCATAATATTATTTACAGGCTATCAGAGTCTGGAGAGCAATTTCTATATCAGTACTAAGCAAAACTATTACAACAAGAAAGAATAAAAAGTTGACAGTGGAACCACAGTTCCGGAGAATCTGACATAAATATGTCTCTGTAATGTAATGTAATAAAATGTAATGTAATAATTCTTATATAAGATAATTACTTGTGATATTCTAAAACGTTGTTACCAGCACAAAATTATCTACTCTACGATGCACTTCTTCTACAAGTGATTCACAGCTCAGCTCTTTCCGCAATAACGAAAGCGGATTGTTGACAGCAGTAATATAACACATCAATGACAAATAAACAGATGACATAACAATTAGTTTCTTAGGTAACATAACAATGCACGCAGGAGTTCATATAAAAGCTGACCATTGTTGTCGATCCATATTTACACATTGTTCATATGGATCTTACACAGCTTCGTTACACAACTTAGTTACGCTTTTTTGCCGAATGACCCTTCCGCATAGACGTATTTACGCCAAAATAAAAATATGCTGGTTTGTCACCTTCAGCCACCAGAAGTCAAATAATATAATGTATCTCTTCTTAGTGCATGATTCCATATAAACTGATAATTTGTAACTGTGACATCACATGTACCTGTAGTCATCTTCCATAGCACATGTGCACTGGTTACAGAATGTTAATACAAAAGAATAAAAACAATCTTGTGACTTCACATTATTTTAAAGTATAACTTTTTTATTTTAATTATCATCACATATGTTTATTGCAGCGCATTAATCTGAGTATACCACATCCAACTAAAATATGCATACTCAGAGCAACATTATGAATAGTATTAATTTTATTTAGCTATCAAATAGTATTTAAGTGCTAGTAATTATAATGGAAAATACTTCTCAAATGCTAAAACCAAATCCTAGGTAAAGCATTATCTTGTAACAGAACTGAATGATGTGACAACAGTTGATTGACCTGTAACTATGCGAAAAGAGGCCTGAATCTTGTGGCAAAATTAAGTGTTATTTTGTGTGGTAATGAGCATGAATTTGAGCTCACTGTGTTGGTAAAGTTCTGAAAGACAGGTCATTTTTCTGTGAGAACAGGAAAATTCCATATTTTTCTTTCTAACCAAAACTTCCAAATGAAGCACTTACAAGAAAACCTTTACAAAATGGAATGTCCTATCTAGAGATTTTATTCTCATTAATGTTACATTACTGTTGTCTTTATCAGATTTATGTGACAGAGTCACAATATGAAAAATAAATATGTCAATCAAAATGTTTTGCTTTGTTACATGAAATGATTCGTTGAATGCATATCTGAATTCATGATTCAGATCTTTTGTGATTGAATTCAGTAACTCCTAATATTATAGTGGACTGTATGCAAGCATGCTTGATCAGGAGATATTTAACCACATTACAGAAGTCTTGTGTTATGAGCATCTCGAGTGGTGGGGACGTATACAAATAAACTTACTTGCAAGTTACCAAAGTATAACAAACTTTTAACAGTTCCTTTGCACGCAATCCTACAATACTCACATTTATCACACTGCAATTGGTTCAGATCTTGGGGAACATGAGATTCGAGTTTTAAAGTTAAACGTTAAAATTATTGTAAATAATTACCTTGTGCAGAGAACGGACGAACAAGCTTTCTTAAATACCAATAACTGACGACTTGGCATAAGGTATTACGGTATTACAAGAATAAAAAGTTACCCCACGTACTCATAACAAACCCATCTGTTACACTATCATCGTGTTATGACAGTTGACCAGGTGGACAATATATGGAACGATATATCGAATTGGACTCTACATGGCCTTGTCTACCACCTCGTAGAAGTTTTACAGAATTGAATTTCCCTGCAATGAAGCATGGCTTTCGTAACTTTGTTACATACATTCTTGATCGTTAATAAAGACTTCTTCAGCGCAAGCATACACAGTTCGGCATAAGTAAGGATCCATGTCCTGGATTTCACTTGTGCGAATATGGAGCATAAAATCTGTCCATTCGACAAAGGCAGCAGTTGCTAACGTTATTATTCTCTAAGCTATCGCTAACACTACCGTCGTGTTGTACTGGGGATTTCTGATGGATAGGTGGCAGAACGGTCCAAGTCGAAGTTACGTTGCAACTGACTCAGTTTAGTAGTCTGAGTCTTGACATTTGCATTCTTTCTCTGTCGGACGCCCTCTCCGATGAGAGGTTAGGTCTCGGAAGTTCTTTGTCATAGTTATATGGTATTTACGAGTTTTCATAAAAGTACCAGCCCTCTTCGCTGATGGCAGAAAAGGCACAGATGACGTTATTCTGTGTAGCTAATCTCGTGGTGGGAATAAATGAAGTGTCAAACCATCACGTTGGTATAAACGATTGAAAAAAAATAAACAGTGTAAGAGAGGGGACACCAATGTCATGACGTCCATACCAAATTTGTTCAAATTCTTCGCATGAATACAGACTGATATCAGTGATCAGAGCAACGAAAAGAATACCAGTGGTCACTGTGGAAACAATGCGAAGATAACCGCGCATTCACAGATCATTATGGGGAAAGGCGTCGTTAACGTACCCTTCACGACGCTAAGAACCTATCGCGTTTGTATTGCCAATTTTAGGATAGTAAAAGTAAACTTATGGACAAAATTCGCGGAACCATTCGCGAGCTGTGATGTTGCAGAAAATGTAGTTCGCAAAGTCACCAATAGATGGAAACACGACATCGGCTGTTCATTTCAGTTCAATTTTCGTCCTTCGTGTGGCGACACCTTACTTTCTTCCACCACGGGTGATCCGAGCGCCGTGGTGACAACTGGTATATGTTACTAGGAATTGGTTATCGGTAAGATGTGTACAATGCACAGATTATATAAAACACCGGGTTTATTGTAGAGTTACATGCATGGTAATATGGCAGAGAATGAAACTGCGGTTAGGTGAGGTTATATTTTCGAAGTGAATTTTCATCTAAGTTTTAATTAAATACAATGGTAAGTGTGTTTATAATGTGAGTTCAACATACGGATGTAAACAACCAGTTATTGTATTGATATTTCGGTAATTTGATTATTCAAGGCTGCAAGTAGTGGACAAGGCCCTCCCAATGGCACTATGTCGGGGCCGTATGGCCCTCCTGGTATGGGTGGTACACCTCCTGGGCCAGGCTACACTCCTGTTAATGTTCCACCACCGATGATGCCACCGAGAGGTCCAGGATTCATACCTACTCCAGGAATTCCGATTGGGGCTGGTCCAGGAGATATACGTCTGCCACCGCCGCTCATACCATCATTTAGTGTTCCTCCACCGGGTTTTGGATTCGGAGGACCTCCCGCGCCTCCTAACCACAGTGGTATTGTAATTTGTCGAGTAATATTTATTTATAATTTATGAAAATTACAGGTTAAAAAAATTATGAAAAATTGACTGTTCATTATCAAGGCATATAACTGTTTTCAGCTCCATACAAAATTTTATCCAACATTTTTCTCTCAGGGTCAAGTCCATACTTAGACAAAATTATTGGGATTATCAGTATGGGTTTCGATGCAATAGGTAAACTAGTGGTCACATTTTTTGAATTTGTAAGATGATGATCTCCAGCTGTACAGTCCTGGCTTCTCTCACGGCAGCCCTCCACTGCTGACGATCCCCAGCTCTTGATCTCCATTTATGTATTCCTAACTTTCTAAGATCTTGTTCTACATTATTTATCCATCTTTTCCTTGGGCATCCTCTTTTTCTATCACCTTCCATTTTGGCATTTAAAATTATCTTGTGTTTCTAAGATACTAGAGAAAAATGAGAGTGCAATGAGACTGTACAGAAAGTGTGTGATTCGGTTAGGAGGGAAGTATTGTACATTATTCTTATTGAATTTGGTATACCCATCAAACTAGTTTGGCTTATTGAAATGTTTTTAAACAAAACCTGTAGTAAAGTATGTATAGATAAAAATTTGTCTGACCTGTTTCCTGTTCAAAATGGTTTAAAAGAAAGAGATGCTTTATCACCATTGCTTTTCCACTTTGCTTTAGAATATGCCATTAAGAATGTCAAAAAAAAAGTGGGGCTGAAATAGAATGGGACACTTCAGTATCAGGTCCATGCTGATGATGTAAGTTTATTGGGGGATAACATAAATACCACAAAATAAAACACATAAGTCCTATTTATTTTAATAAGAAGGTTGGTCTTGAAGTAAAAACACAGAAAACTAAGTATATGTTGATGACTTGTTACCGGAATGCATGGGAAAATCATAACATAATTATAGGTAGTGGATCCTTTGAAAATGTGGCAAAGTTCAGATATTTGGGAGTGACAGTAATAAATCAAAACTTGATTTATGAGGAAATTAAGAGCAGGTTAAATTTGGGTAATGCTTGCAGTCATTCAGTTCAGAACCTTTTCTCTTCTTGTGTGATGTCTAAAAACATACAAAACTATATAATTTTGCCTGTTGTATTGTATGGGTGTGAGACTTTGTCTCAGACACTAAGGGAGGATTATAGACTGAGGGTGTTTGAGAACAGGGTGCTGAGGAAAATATTTGGACCTAAGAGGTATGAATTACAAGGAGGCTGGAGAATATTACATAATGAGGAGCTTCATAGGTTGTAGTCCTTGCCAAATATAATTAGACTGATCAAATCAAGGGGGATGATATGAGCAGGGCTTGTAGCCCACATGGGAGATTAGAGAAATGCATACAGAGTTTTGGTGGGCAAACCAGAAGGATAAGAACCATTAGGAAGACCTAGTCATAGGTGGAGGATAATATTGAAGTGGATATTAAGAGAAATAGGATGGGGTGATGTGGGCTAGATTCATCTGGCTCAGGAAAGGGACCAATGTCACTCTCTTGTAAACACAGAAATGAACGTTTGGGTTCCATAAAATGTTAGGTATGTGTTGAGTGGCTGAGTGACTGTTGGCTTCTCAGGAAGGACTTGGCTCCATGGATTAAGTAAGTAAGGAAGCATGTGTATTCATGCATTGGGGCTTTATAAACAGTATCACCTTTGATGACATTGTTGTTCATTCTTACATGGTGGACTTTTGGGTAAAGCTTCAGAACTGAGAGATATGGTTTCTTAGTGACTTGGGGAGTTGATTGATTTTCTGTTTGTTAACTGTAGTTCTTAATATAAGGAAAATAATATTCAAGTGAGTAAATTAATTTAATGTGAACAAACCTTGCTTGTTGTCATATTTGTTGAACAAATATAGAAACCCATTTAAATATATTGTCAGAGTTTTTCTGTTGAAAGTAGAAGCCTGATTGTGTGGTTTAACTGGGCTAAATTTATGTGAGAAAAGGATCTGTAGTGCTTCTGAAATTTTTTTTACGAACTTTGTCATTTGTTACCATATCATATCCTATGGCCATATTATTCTGAAGACATATGAGTCCCAGATACATTGTGTCAGAATATAGGTGCACATTCACTTCTTACAAGCAACCAGTGTTTGTAATAATCCTGAAATAGAGTAAAAAACATGTAAAAATAACCTCATCACTGTTTGCTGTGGCCCAGTTTCTGAAGTGTGGCAACACCTGGCAAGACATGACTGACCTGAGCACAAGCGTTATTGACATTCTTGCAAATTAAACCTTGGAAATCGTTGTTTAGTGAATTTGCTAGCCCTGCTAGGATTTTGATATACACGCATGCGCAAGATTTCGTGGTAAGTGACGACCCATCCTAAAAGCATTCGTTCCACAACCACTGAACGAACAACAGACAACAGGCTTTCATGTGATATGATGGGTACAGCTTTAAGATTAACTCACAGTAGCACAGTGATTTAATGTAGAATATTATCACAACACCCACAGAACACATTAGAGGTACACTCACTACACGCTACTCTTAACTGCTTGATGTTTTCAGTCTGTGTGTAGTAGTAGTGTAAAACTCTGACATATCACACTTCCACCAATAGCAGCCCTCTAGACCACTAGATTCCGCCTGCACCGCCAAAGAAACGACTTCCCCCCGCAGGGCTTTTCTCCTGGTATGTGGACAGTAGTTGTATGCTATATGACACCAAAAGTCAGATATAACTCTCATTTGTAACTTGGTGCATGACTTGACGTACACCACCACTGTGAAATGAATATCATATGTTATGGATGTGTGTTGGGATTCTTCCTTCGATGTATGCTTTACAAGAGTTGTCCATCACAACTAATAAGGTGATATCAGTCTTCCTACTGTAAAGAGATGAATTGTTTTCACTTTAAACACCCTTTTAATGTCTTAACAGATGTTTTCTGCTTGTCAGCATAGAATTCAGTACTAGTCATTGCTCATAATAACCTGTAATTATCTTTATCATTGAATTTTGTAAAGTAATATACACTGCTGTTATAATTAGTAATAATTTTTTATACTTGATTGTAAATGTTTCACTATGGGGTGGTGGTTCTGCCATTTCAGCTGGACCACAGTTGACTGCTGGTGGTACATCAAATTCAGCAGATGCAGCAAATGTTGGTCCTGGAGGATCTGTTGCACCACAGCAAGGGTAGGTATTTATGGATGAAATAATATTTCAGTAGTTTCCTTTCCTATACTGTGTACCAGTATGCCTGCTCTCCTTTAATGTAATAGGCCATATTTAAAACTATATCATCATAGATATAAATAAAGGGCAGTAGATTTCATGTCATTACAAGCCTAAAATAGTGTTTCCCATCCTTCTTTCATTTACTGCTTCAACTTTTGTACTCTTACATAGTTCAGTATTATATACAGACCTATTATTTTTTATCTTTTTCTAGAAGGTTGTATAAAGGTGAAGACATTTACTGTTATTATTATTTTTATTTTTATTGGCTTGGAATTTTTTGTGTGAAATTTGAGGTTCTTGTGGCAGCAAGTATGAAGATGGCTGTCTTTTTTATTATTAATTTTGATATGTACTACTTATTGTAAATACATTTATCTTTAGAAGTGCTGTATTTATTCTAATATAGTAATCAAGTTTTACGAAGTCATCAGATACAAGACACATTCTGTGCTAGTTCCAGTATTATATTTTAACTCTGCATGTTTTGACTTGATACCATTCTTGGAGCAACAGAATACCTGTGAGTTAAGCCATTCATATGCATGGTTACATTCTTGTTTATCATTAGTAAGTATAAAAGGATTAAGCCATAAAGACATCCGTTTCTAACATTTATATCTGAATTCCTATTGGGCTACCTTCTGGAAAATTAAATGTTGTACTGCAACCTAGATTTTTGTATGCTGTTAGTTAAACAATGATTGTTTGCTTTTTGGTACTTCTAGTGTCTGATTTTTTTTCTCCCCCCTTACAGAGATGCTTCGCATATTGGAGATGGTACAGAGGCGAAGAGTCAGTCAGATTGGACAGAGCACAAGGCTCCAGATGGAAGGACCTATTATTATAATTCATTGACAAAGCAGAGTCTGTGGGAGAAGCCAGATGAATTGAAAACTCCAGCTGAGGTATGATTCCATTTATTTCCATGCATAAAAATTGAAATTGTTGTGGTAATAACTATAACACATGATGATCAAATAATCTGATTACTTTCTTTCAGCTTCTCTTGTCACAGTGCCCTTGGAAAGAATATCGATCAGAAAATGGAAAAACTTATTATCACAATGTCAGCACCAAAGAGTCACGATGGACTGTACCTAAAGAATTAGAGGAATTGAAGGCTCAAATTGCAGCAGAAGAAACAGCAGCATCGGCAGCTCCTGGTACTGCATCTGTCCTTCCTCCTGGAAACAGGTGAGACTGTGATGCAGTGTCTGTTTTTATGTCTTTCCCCTTTTCCAAAGAAACTGTGCTTTTTGGCTTTGGATAGGTATATCTGTTGTTGTTCTGTTGCTACTCACTTTTTTTGTTTATGAATTCAAGAGATGGCATGTTAAAACTGATAGTAAAATGTTTCATTTAGGAGACATTATTGTTATTGTTGTTGTTGGGAAGGGGGAGATTGTATTTCTGTGGAACTGCAATTGCAAAATGAGCCATTGTCCAGCTCCCAGAAACTGAGAAAGGTCTTTGAATGTATATCTGAAAAAGGGATGTTTTAACTCAAATTTTAAGACTTGAACACATTTGATAATGACTGGATTACAAATTTTGACAGTAAGTAATATATTTTTCAGGTCACAGAGAAAATTGAAAAATAAATTATGTTGGAAGAATGAGCTCTGATAGGATCTAGAGAATTAAAAAGCATGATCTGGAGGCAGAATTGTTTCAGAAAAGATGGAAAAATTCTGTTTTGTAATTCCTGCCTCATTTCAAGAAGGCCTGTGAAGGGTGATGGTGGCAGCGGTTATATCAGTAATGAATAAATATGAACTTTACTATGAAGTTTCTTTCAGACATTTCCATGATAATAATATAGAATGGTTTTGCTGTTTATTTAAACCTTTATTACAGAGTGCTGTGAAATATACAGAATGGACATTTGGACCACCTTAATGGAGTGCGGAGTGCCAGATACTGCACATACTTAAGTGCACATTATACATAAAAGTGATCCTATGTTGTAAGGTTAAAATTGTCATCTAAGAGTCTTGTGTCTTTAACAGTTTGTTAATAATTTATTTGTCTGTGTGTTGTAAGTATTTCAGTTCCTATGTCAAGCCCTGTGTTAACTCAGCCCATGCAGATGACTCCATTGTCATCTGTAGTGACATCTGGGCCACCGGTAGCTGGAGTTCCAAGTCAGTTGAGTCCTGGCATCAGTTTACCACCTGTTCCAATTCTTCCTGGAACAGTACCAGTTTCTGCAGGAGCTGTTGCTCCTAGTGCTGCTGCAGTTCCACCTACTCATCAAGGCACTCCACCTCCTTCATCAACAGCAAATAAGAATTCAAATGCATCATCAGCCATGGACCAAGCAATGGCTGCTACCCTAGCAGCAATAAGCATTCCTACACCACCTAGTAAAACAGGTATGTGAACAAGTATGATGAGAAGTTCATTAAAGCAAACAAAATAATAATCACCTTAATTTATTAATATTACACATATGAAAAATGTACTATGTCCTTTGTAATAATGAGTGAATTAAGCTTTCTTTTGTAACTGTTTGCATTAAATGAATTTGGAGTTTTGCTTTGAAAAATATATACAGCTGGCAGTTTGTAAACAAAAATCACTTCTTTTGTACACATAATATGAGAGGTACACATGTGTAACAGAGAGAGAATGTTCTTTAATTGTTGAATGCTTGCTTTTCCATCATATTGCATAAACCAGATCACAACAAGCTAAGTCAAAATCATTAATATTGAGTGCATGGAAAAAAACCTGATGCAACAGAAACTCCAGGTACCTTACTCCCTCCATGTTTTAGGCATTAAGAAATGTCCACCACATTACATCCTGTGGAGTGAAGGAAAAAGCAATTTTCATTTTTCTCCATTCAGGATGTCAACTTGACCACAGTAAAATGTGAGGGTGGTAGTTGCAGATTTTGGTGTTGTCACATCAGAGATGGAAGGAACATGACTCTCTTTTGATAATGCACATGTTTTTGTGATCTCAGGCTGCTGGCTGAACCCAAGATGAATAATGTCATGACAGAGCAGATACTGTCACCAATGGTGAATGCTCAGCCTTAAAACACATATCACAGCAAGGATATTTTCAAATATGTGTTCATTTCATTATGTATTATGTCACCTAAATAGTTAACTGTTTTTAGATTTTGCTTATGTTGGTAAAAAGTGTTGGCCCTAGCTATTTCCAGTGCTTTCATCCGGCGTATTTCCATCGATACAGCTTATCCGAACTGCCACTTCTCACAAATAAAGCTCACTAGCTCCTCTTTGATTACCTCAAACTTCAGTTTGGACCCTCTGAAGGCTCTTTGATTACTTGTAGTCTCCATTAGAAGGTCCTTCTTCTTCCTCCAGTCTCTTATACATGCCTCACTGACATCGAACCTTCTCTCGGCAGTTCAATTTCCAATTTCCTCAGCCACTCGAACTATCTTCAATTTTTCACTTGCAGTGAAAGACTGTAATCTCATACCCTTTGTACTCATTTCTCAAATAGTAACTGAAGCAGGTTTTGGTCAAGCCAGCTTTTAAAGGACAAAGAGGAGGTAGAGACATACAGTTAGGTACACAATGACTCATACTCCTGTAAGCCATGCACCCCATTTTATGGTGTGTGGGGTGCAGGAGTAAATACCTTTTACCTTTTCATTGAAAAGTGAATTTGTTGTGTGTGCCTGTTTTAACTTGATTATATTAAATATAAAATAGGTCATAGTATTTATATTACAAGTACAATTTCAATTGCATGTCTGGGCCTTACAGCTGATGAAGACAGCAGCTCTAATAAGGACTCAGCACCTGGAAGTCGTACCAGCACACCAGAGCCTAAACTTATATTTAAAGACAAGAAGGAGGCCATTGAAGCCTTTAAGGATCTTCTTCGTGAAAGAGTAAGATATTAAAAGTATTTTCTTTCATTTTATATTTCAAGAGAGTGAGTGGAGGAATGGATGGTTACGTTATTAGGTGGATAGATTCGTTGTGTAGATCCTAGTAAGCGGGCTTTGGGACAAGTCAGCATACAGTACCTCACATTCCAAAAATACCTTACATTTTCAAGTTTTTTGTTGTTGTGACATATATTTAACTTTTTCTTTTATATAACCTAGTGGGTTCCCAAGAAATTTACAGGTTACAGGTCAGGAGATGACTTGGAAGACAAAGGGATAGATGGAAAGGTAATGTTGAAATGGATTATAAGTAAATGCTGTGGGAAGGTTTGAATTGGTTTCATCTGGCTCATGATGAGGATTGGTGATGGGTTTTTGTGGTTACATAATGAAGCTGTAGGTCTCATAAAAGGTGGGGAATTTCATGACTAGTCGAATGTGTGTTAGCTCCTCAAGGCAGACTCTGTTCCATGGAGTTCATTAAAAAAAAGGTTTTTTGTGTGTGCATGTATCATCAACATGAATCATTCTTTATTCCATTTTTATGGAATTATATAATTATATTCTACTTAAAAAATCTTATTGCTAGTAATGTTTCTTTGTCTAAGTATTACTCGTAATATTATAATGTTGCGTAAGTTCAGTGAATGGTCTTAAAACTTTGCATACCGTGTAGTGTATTAGAATATGAAATAAACAAACAAACTATAACTATGTCTTAATAGTTTGTTTGTTTGCTTATTTTATATTCAGTGAATAGTGTATTTATAAAATATTAATTTTTGGGAATAATAATACAAATATTTCCATTCTCTGAAAAATTTAGCTGATAACAGTTGGAGGTTAAAGCATGGATGGTAATTGAAAGGATAGTGAATATTGATAAAGATGATATAAATTTTTGAAGAAAAAATTGAGTGTTGGTCTCAGTGAATTTTTAAATACTCATTACAGTGAAAATTATCAGTAATTATTTTGTTTGTACATCAGAGTTTTATAATATTGTGCATTATTAGGTACAATGAAGTTTACATTATTAGTCAAGCCACTCATACTGACATTTTCTCTTGATATGTGATCAAGAGGTTTCTTTCTCTTTTCATTTGGATGATTCAGCAGAATGATTTCCTTTCCAGGATGTACCAAGCAATGTGAGTTGGGAAGCAGCTGTGAAACTGATTTCTTCTGATCCACGCTATCCAACACTACGCAAATTGAATGAGAAGAAGCAAGCATTTAATGCATACAAGACACAAAGACAAAAGGAAGAGAGGGAGGAACAACGCCAAAGAGCAAAAAAAGCTCGGGAAGATCTGGAAGAATTTCTTATGACATCTGACAAGATCACATCTACAACTAAATACTATCGTTGTGAGGACCTTTTTGGAAATATGGATGTGAGTTTGGAGTAGCTTTATGCTGCTGAGAAAGTTACATTTTTTAAATAAGTTTGACTGTTTAATTTAATTGCATTTAGTAACTATGAAAGCCCAAAAACCTTGCATTAAGAAAGTGAAAAATATGTGTACTCTAAAATGGACTTTACCTTTCCACACTTTTTTAGGATGTGGTTATTTAGTTTCTTGGATTGCTAAACCAGTATAAATTGCAACACGTGGATTTTTAAAAAATTTTGTGACCATATTTTGTAGGTATGGAAAAATGTGATAGAAGCTGACCGCAGGGACATTTATGAAGATGTGGTGTTTAGTTTGGCAAAGCGGGAAAAAGAGGAAGCAAAGACAATGAAGAAACGTAACATGAAACAGTTGGCTGAGATTTTAGACGCCATGACCAATATTGGTCATAGGACTACATGGCAGGAGGCTCAGCAGATGTTGTTAGATAACCATGCTTTTGCAGATGATGCCAACTTGTTGGGTACGTAACTTGACTTTGATTTTTTAACTCCTGTTCTTCCACACTTCTTCTTTTCTCAACACTTTCTATTTCCTTGGATAAAGACTTAGTGTGTGTTTTAAAAATATTGAATAAACAGACACACACACACACACACACACACACAAAGTCTTTGTCCAAGGAAATAGAATGTGTTGAGAAAAGAATATTTTTCCAAGATCACACTCCACTTTGCAAGGTGCAAGAATTGAAATATTATTTAAATAACTGGTTTACTAGGAATTCATTTGAATGGTGTGGAAAATGTTTAATGGGTCCCTCTGTTCAAACATGACACATTTTATTTCTTAACTAGACTTAAATTTTTATCATGTTGCCCATATTAATCTGAGTGTGTATGAATATTCTAAGTGAATTTTATTTTGTGGTTTGATAATTGTCCGTTTGTCTTACAGGTATGGACAAAGAGGATGCATTGGTAGTGTTTGAGGAACATATCCGGGAACTTGAAAAAGAGGAGGAAGAAGATAAGGAGAGAGAAAAGAAGAGGCTTAAAAGGCAGCATAGGAAGAACAGAGATTCTTTTGTGACACTGCTGGATGAACTTCATGAACAAGGGAAATTAACTTCCATGTCACTGTGGGTAGAACTGTATCCTATCATCTCTGCTGATCTCAGGTTTTCTGCTATGTTAGGCCAGTCAGGTCAGTCTTCAATTTAACTAAGTGTTCTTGCATTACAGCCTGAAGATTACTAACACTAACTGACCTGTGACTGTGAGGTCCATTTGTCATTCAATCTTCATCTTGATCTCCATACTTGTCACATTTGAAGGGGTTTCTATGCCAAATTCAGTATGTTTCTCTTGCTTCTTACATCTGTGCTACATGTACAGCTTAACATACCTTAATTTAACTACTCCAGCAGGGCACCTTACAATTTTCACCACTGTATTCATAGTTACTATCTTAAATCCTATTATTTTTGTCTATAAATAATGTACAGTAATATTTTATCATATATTTCCAAATATTGAGTAGTAATGGTGACTGTCCCTTCATAATTTAGATCTAGTAGTAGATATCCTCAAGGTTTTCTTTCTCTTTGTTTTATTATCTTCTGTCTCTCTCTTCTTGTTATATGTGTTTTGGGATGGGGTCTTCTACAAGTGGATGTCAGGATAATCCTTATTCAAGTCTGCTGATCTGTCACTCTTAATAATCCTTATATGGTTTTGATTTGATAGTACAGTAGGGCACCGCTTATACGGCAGGTTAGGGCCCAGCCCCCCGCCGTAAAGCGAAAATCGCCGAAAAGCGGATCTTTGCCTTATTTCACTTGCAAATGCATATCAAAGCCTAATAAGATGTTACACTATCATATAGTAAGTGCACAATAGCGCTAGGCCTAAGAAAATGATATGAAAGTTAAATGAATATCAGTAATACACACATTGTCCTCAGCTTATAGTGATTGGTGAATATAAATTTGAAAATTGATATGCTTATAGTAGGAAGGATGAAGGAGAGGGCGCATCTTCATCATCTGACTCTTCAACGAATCTTATTCCGCAGAGCGCACAAAAGCTGTAAACAGACTGAATCAGCGACGAGAAAATGGCGCCGGACACACTTCTCTGACTCAGCTGTTGAGCGCCGTATTAGCGGATCGCCTTAAAGCGGAGCGCCGAAAAGCGGGGCCCTACTGTACATAACTTAAGCAGTTAATAAAGTTTCATTAATTAGTCCGATCAAAAAAAATTCTGGCAGAGTGTCGCAGACGAAACTTTGTGTAGACCTGTAAACACAGTGTTGCATTTAACATCACCACTTGCATGATTCGTTTAAGTTGAATATTTACCAGATTTTATTTTTTATTCTTATTTGAGTGATTATTTTGTTGTAGCAGCATTATGTTTTGTTTCAAGATATAAAACGTTTTCCTTCTGTTATATTTCTGGGGGAATTAAATTCTGAAAGAAAAATTCACATTGGGAGTATTCCATGATAATCTTTTGCTTAACATTCTGCTCAAAACGTGCACTCTTATCCATGAAATGTATTATGCTGATTATCTTGGATGAGATCTGGTGAAATCTGATATTCCAAAGTTATGGGCGAACAGACAGGTATATGCTGTTTTGTATGTAGCTGGTTGAAATAAAATAATTCAGTCTATATTCTTTTGTTTAGGTTCTACACCACTGGATTTATTCAAGTTTTATGTAGAAGATCTGAAATCTCGTTTCCATGATGAAAAGAAAATCATAAAAGAAATACTAAAGGAGAAAGGTTTTGAGGTCCAGGTGAATACTTCTTTTGAAGAATTTGCAACTGTTGTGTGTGAGGACAGGCGATCAGCAACATTGGATGCTGGAAATGTGAAGCTTACTTACAATGCTTTCCTTGAGAAGGTAAAGTTTGTGGTATGACATGTGTCATTTTAAACCTTGCATAAATCATGTAGCAGTACATCAGTCATCTCCCATTACTTTGTTAAATATTAAACTAATATTTAAAAGAAAAATTGTTAGCTTAATTGATAATGCATCTTGAATTTGTGTTTTTCTGAACTTGGTGGTGATTACAGGCAGAGGCTCGTGAGAGGGAACGACTCAAGGAAGAAGCTCGAAGATTAAAGAAACTTGAGGCATCATTCAAATCATTATTAAAGGCTGTCAGTGTAGATTACATGTCAAATTGGGATGATGTCCGAGCCAAATTGGAAGGACAGTCAGCATTTGAAGCAATCACACTAGAGTCAGAACGAGTTAGAATATTTAAGGTACTGGGAAATTTATTTATGGATTTCTTTTAATGTGTAATATTCTACCGGATTAATCCCATAAGTGGTAGTGTAAATTTGGCAGTGGTTTATGTCAACTTAATTATCAGAAAATACAATCTAAAACATTTACTTTTTGAAAACTGACATTTGTAGTGTCAAGCTTTCCTTGCTACTTCCTTTTCTCAGTTTTGAGAGAAGTTTCATCTTCTAAAATTTTCTGTATGTTTTTTAATATACTTATTTTGATAATGAGTAATATGTTACTGGTCTGTTGTCCCTTGGGGTTTCGCTGCACTGTGTACTTGGTTGGGTCTGCTTACAGACTTGTATTGTTCAGGAGGTGTATGGGTCAGTTTGCGTATAGCTGCTCCTGAGGCAGGTTTAGTTTTGAGATTTTTGCTATGTGATACTAGCAAGCACAGATAAGTATAGTGAAACAACAGTAACAATTGTGTTTAATAGTATGTTGGTGCCATATTTTGTGGTAAAAAAAGTTAACATATACTCTCAGATCTGTAGTTGCTCTGCCATTGCATAGAAACTTATTTCACTTCCATCACTGTTCTTATCTTCTGGTTTTTCCCTCTTGTGTCACCTAAGGGCTATTATAAAGTAACAGATCAATTGTTATTATATTGCAGGAATACCAGCATGAAAATGAGGAAGCGTGTAGCCATCATCACTCCCGTTCTAAGAAGTCGAAGAAGAGTAAGAAGCAAAGGAAAAGGTCACGAACACGCTCAAGATCACGATCTGTAAGTCTAAATTGCATGGTGAATTGTGTATTGGGATCACATCAGTAAAGATTACTTGGCCTCTTCCTGTTTTTGCCAGAAAAGTTCTGTATTGGGTTCTGGGACTTTGCATCCTAACCTTACACAGACCCAAAGCCAGGTACTGTAGAGTATCATATTGAAGTTAGGCGTACCATATATTTGTCATGGGGATAATATTTCCTTTCCAACTTCATAAAACATACTTGAAGTAAAATCCTTGTATTCTGAGCCTGTCCCCCCCCCCTATTTTTAAGCTTCATTTCCATTTTGTACATGTCAACATATAATAAACATAAAGAAAATTGGTTTCACCAAATTGTACTGCATTTGTAAAAGTGTATATATAAAGAGACTGAAAAGTCCAGAGTAGAATGACTTTTTCCTGAATTGAAAAATTGTGGGAATGTGTGTCAGACCTTTTGAATGATATTATTACTTAAATTATCACATTTATACAAATGTAATGTACGTTTCACCCATATTTTTATAAAAGAGGAATATATTACAGTGAAACATGACCTGTAATTGTCATGAAATTTCTGGCCTGCTGGAGTGTTCATTTCTTTTCAGTGATATAAATTTCACTTTCATTATGTTCTTACCACCACATATTAACACAGTTCCCTGTACTTCTGTTTCTTCTTTCTTTTCTCATTGAACTATAAACTTAATTTCTGTCCTGTGACTACATAACATCAGCATTGGTGGTGATTTTGCATTATGCTGTTTATATTCATGTCATACTGGCAATTTTAATGTGGATTGTGTTCTTTTGGGATATGGTGTTGCTGTCTAGCCTTGTAGGTAACCACTTTCAAGATTACACAGCATATAAACTTGGAAGACCACAACTCGCAGTTTAAATCATACATATTTGTGACTACAAAAAGCCTTATGTTATTGCAAAAAAATTTAGGTGTTTGGATTCTAAAGCAGGCATGTTGTGCTGTTGTAAATGTTCTTAATTCATTTCATTATTGGTTAAGTTATTGGAAGCTAGTGATACTGGTCATTAGTTTGTGGTAATGATGGTGATGAAAATTAGAAAACATTTGAAATGTTTTGTTCAGCCTGCTGGGTCAGAATCAGATGATGATCATGGTGGCCACTCTCGTAGCAGGAAGCGAAGGCACCGTACTTCCAGGTCTCCCAGCAACACTAGCAGGGCTGGCTCTGTGGATAGTTCTGATAGCCAGTATTCATCTATGAGGAAGACAAGGCATAAGAAGAGCAAGCGGAAGAAGGCACATTCAAGATCTGTGAGTTATACAACATTTTGTAGGAAGGTCGAAAGTAAGAACTGTTGCTAAAATAAGGGCTGTTTAGGTGTATTTGTTAATCTGTTATGGAGAGGAATGTGTTGGTTCTCTTTCTGAATAAGGCCACTAAAATTCTGTTTCCCTATACTTACGTCCTTTTTAGGCTCTTATTCCGGTGTGTACTGTCTGTCATAATTTTGAATTATGACAACTTGCTGGGTTTCTTCTTTACAGTTTTGATTTTGGAACAGCATTATTGGGCTTGCTGAAGATGTTAATGTGACGTTCATAATATGGAGATCAAATTAACCTTTAATGCATGGACTTACCTCAAGCCTGTACAGCCCTTCAGGTTTGTCTTTTGGGAAATTCACTAGGTGTAAGACTGAGCATGTTGACCTCATGATTAATATTTTGCCTTATGTTAGGATTTTGCTTGGTTTGAATCCCGGAAGGATTTTCATGAATTTTCTTACTAGTGGTGCAGGTGGTACTACTTGTATTAATGATACTTTGTACAACATCAAAACTGTTTTCTACCTCAGTTTAATGAGTCAGGTTCTGAATGTTACCAATATCTGGCATAGTAGATAGCAAAGTAATTTTGAGTTGTATGAATTAACAGTTACGAGTTTCTTGATTTTACTGTGAAAGAAAAAGGCCTTGGAAGCGTGGGATGTATTAACACTGCAAATAAAACCATTTTTCATAAGATAAAAGTAAAATAAGGGTCAACTTCACCATCCAATTGCAAAAACCAGTTACAGAAACAAATCCTACTAGCCAAGTCACATGGTTGCACGGCATGAACTGGACTCGTCTTGTACAGTTGAAGTTTAAGCAGCTTCATCACTTTGGCTACTGATGATTTTGAGATGCTAATCTCTGTGCAAGGAATCTTGAGTGATTCCAGTGGTGTGTGTTTTAATCTAGACCTTGTTTTGTATACTTCTTTGGTAAGCACACAGCATTTTTAGCAGGTTTCTTGTCCAGAATTGACCCAGTAGACCTGACTTTATTAATACATTTGTGGATGCCTCTTGTGCTTGGTACTCTTATTCCACAAATTTACACCATATGATTTATACAGAAAGGCATTCTGTTCATTAGTATATTGAAATGAATCCACATACACACAGTAATAACTTGTACTTAAAATTATTCATTGTCAGGACTTTTTCCATCGTCTGTTCTTTAAAACCACGACGTTTCGGAGGCTGATTCTTTCTCCGTCTTTAGTGTCCATTGACAGAGACTAGCTCTATCTAAGGGACCCAACAGAGTAGATATCTCTCACCTGAAGACGGAGACAGAACTAGCCTCCGAAACGTCGTGGTTTTAAAGAACAGACGATGGAAAAAGTCCTGACAATGAATAATTTTAAGTATAAACTACTGTCATCAAAACCCTTTATAATTGAGTAATAACTTGTCCTTGACACGATGCTAGACACAGTTGCATTGTTGGTGAATAAGTTTAGAGGTTTTTGCTGTTATTGCTTGGTAGTGAGTCATGCAGTTCCTGCTGGGATTCTGAAGTGACAGTTACATTTAACATTTTCAGTGGATACACTGTATTATAAGTTAAGGTAACAATGAAGTTATGACATACCACCTTTTTACATACTGTGTACCCAGAGATTAAAATGTTGGTTGCATTGTTTTATTCCGAGCTATAGAACGCTGATAATTCTAATAATTTCTAGTCCTGGAAAAAACTCTCCTGCATTTGGAACATGTATATGTATAATTAACATTTGATTCAAAAGGTTTTGAACCACCTGCTGCATGCAGCCAGTTCTTTTCTATTCTTTTCTTTTCAACAATTTTAAATCAACATAATCAACTTGATGCATATGATATCACCATCATCTTATCATGATATTTGATCTGTAAGATTTTCACAGATTTTTTAGTAATTGAGGTTTACCTGTATATGTACATACATGTGCATACTTTACCCTTTATTTTTTTCTCAGAGTTTAGAATATTAACAGACTTGGTGTTATGCTAATTTTCAGCCGGTCTCTCCTCCACCTATTCAGCACTCTAGTGGGTCAGATTCAGGCCACAAGCAGTCTCGCAAACAGCGCTCAGCCAGAGGAAGCCGGTCTGATGAGAACATCTCTCCTCCATCTGCCAACATGGGAGCTCCATTATCTGCCAGCATGAAGGCTGTTGGCAAGTCGGAGGATGGAGAATTGAGTGAAGGAGAACTTGAGAAACGGCGACTGTTACTGTTGCAGCAACTACAGCAAGAGAATTGATATTGTGTTCATTAAGCTAGTGATTGAACTGGAGGTCATGTGTTATTACATTAGATGTCCTTGTATTTTGTATGTCTTTTAGTTTCTACATACCCTGCCTCTACTTACCAAGCACCATTAACAGTGATATGTGTGTTTTGATCAAATTATATTTTGAATTAAATGATCATCAAATTATTTTGTTTAGTTCAGTGAATTCAGACATTTAAAACTTCCTCATTACATTGGTAGTGTTTCTAATTTGAATCTGCTATAAAATAACTTTGGATCATTTTAAATACAGCAGTGTGTAGTCAGTTTTATAGTTTCTGATTTTTTCAGGATCCTCAATTTGTACAACCTCAAAAGTAAAAAATGCAAGATCTCACATTTCTTTGTAATACATTTGAAGTTCATGTCTCTTCAATAAATACACCATTTGTAATTTTGTTAAACCCAGTTTGTGTGAAAGAAATTGATTTTGTTATAAGTCTTCTATGGATAAATCTATATAAGAATATAGCATTGCAGATCTTTTTCTAGTTTGTGTTGTGGAGCCACTTTGCTCTTTGGCGTCGAGACACGTTTAATTTAAAATATTCTGTGTAGCATGAGCTCAGTAAAGTTTCTGACTACATGCAGGATGATTGGAGTTCAATCCCCTCCAGAGGCAGAGTTTTCTCCCTTTGCCACCATTTTCAGACTGGCTGTGGAGCCAATCCACGCTTCTGTTGAATATTAGGGTATCAGGAGTTCTTTCCCCGAGGCTAAAGTGGCTGACTCATCAACTATACCTAATGCCAAAGTTAGGCATGTGTTGGGGTTACCTTGACTCCTTGCCTTCATGGCAGTGCTTTGGGACAGAGACAGTTGCATTTTATGTTGTATGATGTATTTGGAGAAATATGATTGCTGAGAAGTTGTGCAGTAATACTTCCAAAATTGAAGTATATATTATAGTATCAACTTACTATGTTAAAGACAGTCAAATGGTTGTCACAAATACTTTACTGCACTGCAAGTGTAATGCAGTGATGGTCAGTCAGTTCATATAAATGGACTTTATCCATTTAGAGACGTGTGTTCATGTGAAAGTACGCACGTATGAAAGAAAGAGAAAGTAAGACAAGCTGAGAATTATAATTAAAAAATGATAAATTTGTTGACATGTAATAATGATTGATTGTAACATTGCTAGCATCTAAAAACAGTCTTGTATAAGTGCAATTGTTATTTCTAAGTATATATGATAAGAACATTGAAGTGAACACAGATATCTGAGCAGTTTAAAATATTTAACAGTTATGTAACAAAAATTAAACATCATGCAAAAAGGCAACTTTACAGGAAGAACTTTAAAATGTAGCGTGCAGCGGAATGATGTAACTGTAATGATAGCAACTAAGAGCACAACTGTTGACGTGATAGTAAATTGGTCACTCGGCAAATTGGATTCACATATGGATGTTGAACGGTGGTTGCAGATTTTCTGGATTGGAACTCGGGGACACAAAATACTTTGTTGGGTTTAGTTATTATTTTACTGTCATATCAACAGCACTCTTAGTTGCCATCATTGTAGTTACATCACTTCTCCCACTTACTACAACATTTTGTTGAAGTTCTCCATCCAGTGATGTACGTTTTGTTTCTGTGTGCTATTTAGTTTTGTTAAGTGAATATTTGAAACTGCTCAGATCATTTTTGTTTATGCTATATCATATATACCTAGCAACAAAAATTGCAGCGTTGCTGTTATAAAATACGGTTTTCGCTGTGTGTGACTGAAATCCCATCTCATTACTTAGTTCCACAACGGGACACTTACATATGATATATTTGAATTCTTTTGCTTGTTACAGAGAAACATTAATAGATGGCATATTGGCCATAAACTGCAGAAAGTAAGGTGTTATGTGTTATCCTTTGAAAGTAAACGTAGTTTAATGTTTATGCTGTATGAGTTTCTAAGTGCCAATAGTAAACACTTTCGAAGGATAAAGAGTCATTTTGGTGAAGAAATGTAAAAAGGTAATAGACCAGTGGGTTAATAATGCATTATATATTAGTGCATTCTGCATAATTATAAGGTGTACTTGTTGACTTTGTATTTGCCATGTCAGACAGTACTGCCATTATACCCAACATAAGAAGAGGGGCAAGTTTTTATAATCATTTAAACATAACTGATATTAAAATTAGAGAGAGATCCATCACGGCTAGCAGATGGCTTCAAACTGCATCATCAAAGGGGAACAGTTTAGTCAATGAGCAATATATATACAAACATCTCTCTCTAATATAGGATTTGAGACTTTCGCGGCGAGTACAATCAATAAAATCTTCTCAGGCAATCAGCCGCATCAACTGGTTACCGTAGTAAACCGACGTTTCTCAGCCTGACAAACTTAACCACTCGCCTTGGGAATCCGCAGTGTAACATAAAAACTACGGTTCTGCGTTTGCACCATCACGTATATATTCTGCTAGAATTTTGTTTCCTGTTGCTAGTAGTTTTAAGGTCTGATGTTCGTTGGTAAAGTTAAGTTAGTTGAATAAGATCTCGGGTAATTAGCCGCGTCAACTGGTTACCGTAGGAAACCGACATTTCAGGGAACCAATTCTGTCCCCATCATCAGGGTTCTGATGTGACTGGATACCTCAGAATATACCTGCTCTGGACCAGTGCTCATGTCCGGACCCAGGCCCAAGGAGCTAGGGGGTGGAGTCAAGTGCTCGGTTTGTTTGGCCCTGCTTTCTACATGAGCACTGGTCCCGAGCAGGTATATACACAGGCAACTTCCGAGGTATCCAGTCACATCAGAACCCTGATGATGGGGACAGAGTTGGTTCCTGAAACGTCGGTTTACTACGGTAACCAGTTGATGCGGCTGATTGCCTGAGAAGATTTTATTGATTGTACTCGCCGCGAAAGTCTCAAATCCTATATTAGAGAGAGATGTTTGTATATATATTGCTCATTGACTAAACTGTTCCCCTTTGATGATGCAGTTTGAAGCCATCTGCTAGCCGTGGCTTAAACTGTAGGAATAAGTGGTAGAACCTTTGTAACACCAGAAACTTGTAACCACCAACATTTAACAGAGGGAAAAGCGATATCATAAGATACTGACCATGTGTCTGAATATGTTATAAATGAAATTATTGGAGTTTAAAATATAAATTTTGATGGCAATATCACCAACAATTCATTCATGAACTTTATGTTATAAACATACTCTAGTTTGAAATATGTTATGTTATTAGGCAGTATTTCTCAGCTTTTGAGAAATTAACCTAAGTGAAAGATGTGGATTTTTTTAAATGAGTTCTATTAAGGCATTAATGTAGCATAAGCCTGGTCAGACAGCTTGGCACTGCTACTGGCTTTCAGTCCTATTACAGGGCGAAAGTGGAAAGTTGTACTCATATTTTAAATTTCATATATTATTCCATTATGATTTTATACATGTGATGGCTCTGATATTCATTGCAAATACATGCAAATCTCTTGTTGCATAACATTTGAAAAGTTGTACTACACAGAGATATAAATTGTCTTTGTATTTTATTTAATGGTATATCAAAACTTTTTCAACACATCTTGCAGGTATTAAGGTGATTTGAGTTTTATGTCATGTGCAGATGTTTTGGGTATAAATTAATAAACTTTAGTTTGAACTTGTAAATTAGGAGTTACACTCAATGACTATAGATGAGCTTTAAATTTAATGGGCAACTTTAGAAGAAAATTTTAATTTTAATTTGAAGAGTATACTTACTGCTAATTTTCCTGACACCCAATATTTTCTGTTTTTGGCAGCAGCCGTCTGGTGCTTGAAGTTACAAAAGCCAACAGCTGAAATTAATGCCAGTATCACAGTCTTCTCCCACTAGTATCTGTAGTTGTGTTGCATGTATTTATGTTGGTGCTCGGTAAGAAGGATTTATGTCATATAATTCTTATTGACTTGAGTCCTACTTAACAAGCACCAAAGATATAAACCATTGACAAATATATATATATATATATATAAAGAGCCGGGATAGCTCAGTCAGTATAGTGACTAGCTACGGGCTGGACGACCGGGGCCCTCCTCTCACCCCAAACGCCTACATGGCGTATAGTGGGACAAACTTTACTTTACTTTACTTTATATATATATATATATATATATATATATATATATATATATATATGCATATATAGGCATGTTAGAAAACATGTACCTGACCCAATCTAATAATTTGGCTAATGTAGATATAATGGAAACATGACTAAAATAATTTAAACAAACAAGCACTTCTTAAATATTTAAGTATGTAGATGTTCAGGATAATGGAGCTACTTTCTGCAGTGTTATAAGTACCATTTAAAAAAAGACATTGTTTAAAATATGTATGTGAACTTTTTTAATGTCATCTTTTGGAACTAATATAAGTATAGTTGGCAAACCTAATATGTGATGATACTTTTCAAATTCTTATTCTTAAAAGCACAATTTCGTTATTATTGGCTTTTTATATGGAGAAATGGAAAAGTTGTAATCCAGCCACCGTGTAAAGTCTGTATTTATATGGAAGAAACTATTATCACTACCCTTACCTGAGCTGTCATCCTCACCTAACCTAATGCAATAGAGACAGATTAAGGAACCTGCAAGTAAATAGTGCATCATTAGAAGATTTGAAGCTTTCAAGGTGACTGAATACAATAATGTCTTCTCTTATGATCAGCCATGTGAAAATGGTGTACTCCAATGTTTTGAAGCTTGTCTCTGCCTATATCAGCAGGGTTGATGTGTAAACAATTACTGCCTTTTTAATTTGTTTGTGGCTGAAATGAACATTTTGTTACTCTGTTTTAATGGGATATTATGTGCTGCATGCGTAGGTGGTAAGAATGTACAAAGCTGAAATTGTAACTGTTGAATCTAAGGACAAGTCCTTACACATTATTCATGACCCTTTACCCATGTAATTTGAAAGGACATAACCCCCTTAAATTGGAACAGTATTATTTAATATAACAAGTTAGGAAATGTGTGCATAGTGTAACAACTCTAGTGTGCTCACCAGAATTTGACCTTTGATCTTTATGAGTGGTGCAGCTCTGAATGTCTGATTTTTTCCTTGGATGAAAATTATGAGAAATGCATTTTTCTTCACAGATTTAATAGAGTTAAGAGAGTTGTACAACACTGCACTTGCAAAGGAAAGAAAATTTGTTTTTATGTACTACTTCAAAATCTGTATGACTGTCTGTCAGTTCAAGAAACTTCTAATATTTCATGCTATAACAGTGGATTTCAAGGATACCAATGGTAAAATTATGTATTGTATTAGACAAGTGAATTCCTCCGTGTAACAAAATAAGTTTAAAAAAATATTTATGTGGTTATATAAAATGGTGGTTAAAATTGTTCAGTCCAAATGAAACTTGAAATGACTTTACAGGGTTTTTTTTGTAAATTTCCCCAGTCCATTAAAATTGGTGTGTCTGTCTTCAAGTTATTTCATGCGTACAGACAGATGGGCAGAGGAATTTTCGTAGGCTCTCTGCAGGGTTGAAAATGTGTCTAAGAAGGAATTGCAACTTAAACAACTGGAAAATAAATTTGATTTAATTATTTTGAATGCATTTGATTTATTATTAAACTGTTTACTGTTAATACTACTAATTGCTGCACATATTGTGTTTATAATTTTAGAATGTGCCTACAGATCATTTATCAGGCCTATCGAGAGAGTCTCCAGCCATGGTTTCTTGACCTTTCACTGGATGGGGAAGTCGCTGATTGCCTTCAATCTTCAGTTGTGTTATCCCTAGGAAAGGAGCCTGTGGTTCCTGTTGGATAGAAGGCTAGATGAGCTCCAGAGCCTTCCTGGATGTGAATGTAAAGGGGAATATTCTCAGTATCCATATTGGTAATTGAATCCTGACCATCCAGCTTATAACCAGTCACTTTAGTGATGGAGCCCTTGAGTGTGCTTCCCAGCAAGTGGATCATGAACTTACAGAAGACAAGTGCAAAAAAAAAGGTGAAAATGTTATGTTAGTCAACATATGTAATTTTGTGTCACAACATTCATTGTAAATATAATGCAGTAGAGTTCTTTTAAGTTACACCCATGTTATGTGGATTCCTGCATTGATGGTTCCAGTTGTGTTCCATTATCTCATGCAATAGGTTGGTGTAGTGATAACTTTGTAGACTTGTATATGTGAAGTATGATTTTTCATATTTTTCTCACTTTCTCCTGGAAATCCCCAAGTATTTGACCTTGACATACACTAGAAACACAAGTAACTCCTTCCAAACCTTACCTGCTTACATTTCATGATATTGTCTCAGAGAGGATGAATCTTGTACCTTTACTTTGGGTCATGCGTCGGTTTTTATCTTCGAAATCGCCGAAGACAATAAATTTGAACAGTATAAACCAGCATATTTCAATCTATAGAGCAACTGTTGACTTTACTGTAAGACCAAGTTTTTATTTGAAAATCCAGAAATTGTCTTTTGTTGGCTTGTAACCAGTTCCTATAATAATGTAATGTTTTTGGTACTGAATGATTTTGAAATTTGCTCCAGCAATGAAATGATTGAGAATCCAGTGAAAAAACTGATAATTACTTACTTCATTTCTCAAATAAGGTTGGGATCTTGAATGATTCTGAAATGAATTGTAGCAACATTTATTAAAGAACTCTGCATGGAAATTAATTCACTTCTCATAGCAGCCCTGAATACTTCAGAAATTTGAACTATAGCAAAAAAGCTATTGAGAACTTTGAGAGAAAACTCCATGATAGTTCAGTTCTTTATATAATGGTGAGAGTTGTAAATATTTCTGAAGTGTAATGTTCTGTAATGACAAAATCTTTGAGAACTCTTCAGGTTTTCCTTGCGTAATCAATAATACAGCTGAAAAATTCAGATCAAAAGCCCACTCACTTTTGAACTATTTACTAAGCAACTTCAGTCCAGTTTATGTCTTTACAAGCTATAGAACTGAGCAGTAATGCTGTAGACTTGTATTCAGAGTGTACCCATTTCAATCTCATTTGGTTATTGGCTGTCTCCACTGAGGTTTCTCAGTCACTCAAAGTGAATTCTAGCATAGTCCCATGGAATAGGCCATAATCACTGCCCTCTCACAATTCATGATTATCCTCTCACTTGCTTGGTATGGGACAGCTTCTGTAATTGAAACAGCATTGTTGTATAATTTAAGAATTAGTCGTTCCAAACTTGGGTCTCACGAGTTGTGTCTTCCCATGAGATTTACTGACCAAATACTTTCCTAAATTCAAAATGGAGATTCAATTGTTAAAGACATCTTCCGTGGTAGTTCATATGATTCCCAGTTAGCCACTGAAGTATTTTCACTTTACTGTGTGGAATGTATTGGTTGTAAGGTCAAATAAGTAAACCTCATGGTGAAAGTGGTCAGTTATTGCACTTCAGCTGACAGATGGTGGAAATGTCCACAGTCCGCATCATTACCAACTGCTGTGACCTACATATTTATCTCTGTCTTGCTCTTTTTCCTGCTGCTTGTTTTTATAGCTAAACAGGAAAGAAGATTCACTGTTATGACTGTGCTTTCTGTATTTCCTGTTTTGTTCACTTGTCTAAGGAAATTACATATTACAAGCATGTTCATGTTAGTTAAGGTAGAATGAAGACAGCTTTTAAACATATGCCCCATTGTAAGATTTGAGGTTTTCACAGCGGTGAGTATGAAGATTTCTGTCTTCTGGGTTGTTGCGCTGTGTAGTCTGGTCGATGTTAACCAACGTTTCAGAGGTCATACTGCCTCCGTCATCAGGGCGGACGGAAGCAGTATGACCTCTGAAATGTTGGTTATCATTGACCAGACTTCACAGCGCGACAATCCAGAAGGCAGAAATCTTAATATGCCCCATTTTTTTTTCATTTGCATTGCCCTGAAAATGCATATGTAAGTAAACTTTCAAAATATGAATAACAGAGTTAATTTTTATTAGCCTACATTTCAGAAAGGAAAAAGGGCTTATAGTTTCATTTTCTGTCTCCCTAACACAGCCTAACCTAAATTAACGTAATATATCCCAACACAAATTAAGCACCGAGTATATAATATGACCGTCAAATGACCTTGACATATCTATGACACCTAAATGATGTGTGCAATGTCACTCAGATTTCTACAGTTCTCTTTGTATATGCGTGACAATTTTATTTCCAATGACCTTGAAAAGTTTGATGCCAATATTTCTCAAACAGTTTTCTTGATCTTGTTGTGGTCTTCACATGACCTTGGCCTATCCGTGACCTCATTTTAACATGAATATGGTCAGCCAGGTATTTACCGTTTGGTGGAAATAAATATTAAAAGATATGACCTTGAGTATTTTAAAGGCACGTATCTAGGAAACTAGGGGGTCGATTTTGTGGTGCCTTCCATGTGACCATGACCTACACGTGACCTCATTTCGACATGAGTATGGTCAACCAGGTGAAAAGTGGCATTAAGGCACTGTTTCAGAATGTGCCTAAAATGATATCTATATAATTCCTCTAACAGTATTACAAAGGAATGGTGTTTTAATAACTTTCCACATAATACGTAATTTTAATGCACTTGAAACTATTTTTATGTGATAATTTTCTGATGTATAAAAGGGTAAAAGGTAAAGTCTGTATGCCTAAGTGCTACACTAAAATGTGAATATGTAGAATTTATGTTCCACGCCGTCTTACCCTTGGTACTAGATGGAGGCGTGTGGTCATCTTTGTGATCCGATCGCAGCCATCCTACTCTACTCATTCATTTCTGCGTGACCAGCTATTTGTAAATCCATAGTATTGGATTTTCCTTGAAAACTTTAAAAAGTTGCTTAGTTGGTCAAGAGGTATTTTTATGGAACTTGAAGGTTTAGAAATGCCAAACAATGGACTCTATCCTGAGCCAGTTTAATGAAGTCAAAAACGCTTTTCCTTAAGATGTGTTTTAATACTACCCTTCTGACTGTACCTGTGAGTACGTCTGACAAGTGGACCAGGGTTAAAGAATACTGTCTCAGAGCTAAGCCATGAGAGCTGTGTGCCAATATGGTAATACTTTATTAAGTATCTGAAGAAAGTAAGAAAGTAGCTGCAGGCTATGAGAAAGTAAGGAAAGAGGAAGATATATTATGATGATCTTTTGGACTTTTAGAGGATAGCTGGTAATGCACATCATCTCTGTGAGAGCATCATCACAGAGAAACAACTTTCACATCCTGGACCACACTATTTGAATTGCTGACTGGACCTTACACCCAGAAGAAACAAGAACCAATTTCAAAGATGATTAGACGTTTTTCTAGTACCATCACATAATGCAAGGAGATACCTTTCTCTTATTCAAACCATAATGCTTGCCCACAGTTTACATTGCTTTAATGACAGCCTTATAATTATTGTGTGTTCTCTACTCATTTGTTTTCATATCTTATCTCTGAATGTACTCAAAAGATTGTGAGTGAATTTGGAGGTAGTGGGAGTCTAAACCAAATTTATGGATATAGTTTAATTTTGGTTTCAGTATAATATCGTGTCAGAGTCAGTCAGAGTTACTGATTTACTAAAATGTGACTTATTGGAAAAGAATTTCATATAGGTTATAATATAAAAAAAGCGTCCCACTACATGCCTATACCGGCACTTGGGGGGGGGGGGCGGAGGTATAGCTCCTAACCTTTCTTGACCTCGGCACTAGATGGGGGTGAGTGGTCAGCATCACGCCCCGGCCGTGCTTTACCCCCGGGAAAGGATCCCGGTACCCATTGGACAGGAGGCTGTGTGGGCCACAGAGCCGGTCTGGACGCAGAGGCTAGAGGAAAAATCCTCTGCTCCCGTCGGGGATCGAAGAAACTTGAATAACCACCTTGTGTTGTAAGGATATTGAAATCTAGGAGGTTTCAGTGAGCTGGACATTTAGGTTGGACGGGGGAGGAAAAACATGTATACAGAATTCTGGCAGGGAAATTTCTTGGAAGAATATGGAGTGTAACATTATGACGTTTATTTGGCAGATACGTTTTGAGGTTGGAAAGTGGATGGAACTGGTTCGGGGAAGGCTTTGGAATTAACTGTGTCAAATCTCGAGCTCTGCTACCAGAATGCATTTGAATTGTTCAATACAACTCAAGGAATTCTGGCTCGTTTAAACACTGCTATGAACTTGAAAATGGAAGTATTTGAATATTACTACAATACTCATTAAGATCTTCTGAGTTTCGTATCTTTGTTCGCTGCTGACTCCGTGATGGAAAGATGACTGTGAGTTATGACCTGAGAAGGATTGCAGAAAAATTCTGTAGAAAGCAATGGGGGCTTATGGAATTTGTCGTCTGTTCGGACTTTACGAAAATACTAACGAAAGTTTCACATCCATAATAGTCGGGCCCACAGGCCAAATTCGAACCGGGGATTTCCCGAAGGCATTCCAACGTCTGAAGACGCACCATAATGTATTCAGCCTTTAAACATTTATAACATAGAACTATCTCCTGTAATTATATTTAAGTAGGCAGGAAATAGACAAGGCGTATCACTTTCATTTTCTTAAGACCATTGTCAAATTATCATTCTAGTAGTTGTGAGAAATGGGACATTCCCATGCACACCGACAGAGAACATCGCGGTTTAAACCCTTTTGTCTTGTTACGTTTTATCTACAATTTCTCTTATATTCCTGAAGCATAAGAAAGTCGCCAGCAATTAGTAATCTTTACGTTAAGAATAGCTGATCACGCAGAAACAATAAGATGAAATTGGCTGTAGTCAGTGATTTAGGTCGTAAATTCAGCACACAATAGGCTTTCTTCACAGAATTTTTATCTACGAACTGTGACTGCCACAAACTGGCCACTACATTACCACAGTCATTGATACAGGAGAATAAAATAACCTCAGAAGTTAATAATTATTGTTCTTATAGGTTACATCTCCCCAACACAAGAATCGAGTATACCTACAGTCATTATCGCAAAAAAATCAATGTAAACAAGAAAGTGAATGTGCGCTTTATCATTTATCACTTTTATAATAACAGTTACTTTCCTTTGTTATATTGGAATTCGAAACCTCCATATTTCCATGCTGGAAGAAAGTCAATCAAGTGGCTGTAGTGTTTATGGAATAATTATGGACAAGTACCATGTTAATTTTCAACGGAAAAGCATAAGGAACAATGTAGGAGATTACTTACAAAACGGGATTTCAAAATTAGCTTAATTTGCTTCCCTGCGGTACCATTAACGAGTGTAAAACATCACTCATACGTTAAACAGGCAATTTCACGTCCGCAAAATGATTTCCTAAGCCGTGACTCGCATTAACAAGGCCCCTAATACATTTATCGCGCGATGTATTGAGTTATCGCACGCGGAAAGATGACTGAGGTTACAATAAAGTATCCTGGTTTTCTACGTGAATGCTACAGGTCAGACATTTAAAAGACGTGCGAAATAGCTGTTCCATTTGTACACTGCAGCCTCTAGCAACACTATGCTCCTACCACACCCGGTCACGATTTCACCCCACTTCATAACCCATTCGTCTGCTGAGCGTTCTAATACGTACAGTACATGTTTTATAGGAGCTATATTTGTACAATCCTTTGACTTGAGAGCAAAGTTTTGTATGGACTAACTTCAATCTGGTTAGCTGATACGTACAGTACATGTTGTATAGGAGCTATATTTGTACAATCCTTCGACTTGAGAGCAAAGTTTCGTATGGACTAACTTCAATCTGGTTAGCTTTATCTAGAGTAACTGTTCTTCCGCCTTGTATCTGAAATGTGGGTTGCATGTTGCATGCCTCATTGTGCAATTTAAACGAATTTAAGAGAAATTGTAGTTTCAGGAAGCTAACAAATGAGGTTATCATACAAATAATGCGAGAATAAACGCAGGAAATACATATTATAATAAATTTCAGAATATTATATTTTTTCGTATTAGTTTTAAAGTAACAACAATAATAATAATAAATGTATCGCTATATTTATATGTGAAATTTCGTCTTTCACGCTTAGGGAAGAAAACATCGATTCTTAGAAGCGTTCGCTGTATTCGGAAGTTTTTTCACGAAAGTGAAGGAAACAACTGAGGTTATATTTTTACGTAATTAAGCACAGACAAGTAATTATATTAATTTTTATATGCTGCTTTGTTACACTTTTAATACAAATGTGTTTTAAGTAAGATTTTTTCTGTCATTTTTGACGGGAAATATTCTATCGATTTTATAATAACGGAAATTTAAATTGACTAGGTCGGTTCCTGCAATGTCTACATTCTGCTAGGCCTATTAAATCTGCGCAGAGAAAGAGTATGGGCCTGCTTCCTTCACGAAGATTAAAGTGTGAATTTAACAACGCGCCACGTTGATGGAGGCAGTATGACCTCTGAAACGTCGGTAAACTTCTACCAGACTACACAGCGCAACAACCCAGAAGACAGAAATCTTCAGACTCACCGCCGTGAGAACCTCAAATCTCACACAGTGCTCACATCTGGTAACCGTTTTTGAAACTTATTGGCTGTACGGAGCCTGTAACGTATCTGCGTCCAAAACTCGTGTACGCAAAAGAGACATTTTTCCAGCCACCGCCTTGTACAGACATGCAGAATGAACGATTCATAGGAAAGTAAGGGCTTTCATTCCTTCTGTTATGTTTCTTAACTCTTTTCGTGCAGTTGTTCTGTGGTGTAAATAACGCGGTGATGATAGTGGACTAATTTCTGAATCACTGTAATGAAACTGTCTAGCCACTTTGTTGCCGCGTTTATTTTCTGTAGACAGAATGACAGATGAATTATCCTGATGAAAGTGGTCACTCACTCTAGATGACTGTAATCATGAAACAGCAATAATAGCTCGAACGAGGAAGTGACATGCGCTGCTGTTTTACTGTACTCAGTTTCCAAACTTAGATCGGCCGGTACATCTTTAGATTAGTACGAACTATGTTGTGGAAAGAGATTCTTTAACGACGTGCAGTTTCAGAAGCAGCTAACATGCAGCGAAAAACTGGTTTAGCTTTTACACTGTTACTGTCAGCCCCACAAAGCCAAAATATTAGACAGATGTCTTAGGCACAGTCATTAGAGTGATTGATCAAGACCCGAGTAACACAGGTTCGGTTCCCGACAGAAACAGGTACTTTTATTTTCACTACCACGAGCAGAGTGGACTCTGGACACAGCCGGGTACTCACCCAATGGGTTCTGCGCTGCGGGATTTTTCCAAGGGATTACTGTGACCGGAGCGTGAGGCTAATCTAGTGCCGGAGTCAGGAATGCATGGAGCTTTACCTACATTACCCCCATATGTCTTAATTACATAGTACCTAGGCACACTGACAGCTATTTCTATGTGATTATTTTCTGTATTGTTACGTAATGCATTTCAACTACAGATGCAAATTGCACGAAGCAGGGTTGACTTCACTTCTGCGTTGCTTCTCACTTAACGAGCATATAAATGATTTATACGGAAATTGTCATGAAGTATAATGGACGACTGTGGTTCTATCCTCAAGAAAGAGGATTTTTTCCTCTCGCCATAACGTCTGGACTGGAGGACCTCATACAGCAGTGGGATAAAACAGTCGTAGCATGAAGCTGGCCTCTGAGGTTAAAGTTCGGATCTATACGTCCACTCCCCGATACAATTTAGTTTCCATCTATTTACCTTAATATTATTTGTTATCTTTATTTCTGTCTTCCAAGTAGTCCCTTTCCAAGAGGCGTATTCACAGGCATTTATCTCCTTCCGAGCTTCCTTTAAGCCTCATCGTAACCTTCTAGATGTCACTGAACTAAGAATGTAAATACATACGCCACTTTCATAATGCTGTTTATAGCTCCTTCAGAAACGTGACCTCAACCTTATACTATGCACTACCTTCTCTCGGTGACTCTAAGGTACAGAGAAAGTGACCTCCATAGTGAGTGCAGGCTTAATTCTCCTTCCAATGAAAAGGAACAGATATGGCTATTATTACAGTAATGGAAATACACGCGATACATGTACCTTGTCCAACATAATTATGGGTTTTAAAATGTTTTCAATTGTTTGAGGTCAAAGATGAAAATAAATACCAATGATGTCCATCAGATACTAAGAGCGCGTATTTGTAATTATCTTTTATTTCAGAGCGAACAGCAACAACTTTCGACGAAGGTTGAATGGGGCAGATTGCCTTGCATTTCGCTTCAGACATCACCAAACAGGCAATGTGCACGTTACTGTTAATGCATATTCGTGTACTAGAAAGATAGGCGAACATTGGCCTATAATGATGTTGCGAAGGAATGGGCCCGTAATTATATAAAATATAAATTTGAAGTAAATAAATCGGTGTGGAAATAATACTGTAGATTTGTAACCGAGAGGTACCCGCTTTGAATCTGCATTGGTTTATTCGCTACTTTGACTGGGATGTCCGTGTGTTCAGACTTAGATAAATCTATTCCGTGAAAAGTTGCATTTTTAAAATCAGATTTCTAAATAATTTTCACGCTCCTTGCTTTCAGTACCTCAGTTAATCAGTTTTGAGTGTCACAACGAGTCTTGGTTCAGTCTTGTATTAAGCTGCTAATCGCCAAAGAATTCGTTTCATTAGTGGTAAGTGAGGGGTTGGGAGAATCTATAAAACAATAAACGAAGTCTATAAATGAAGTCATTAATGGATTAGCGCTTAAACTAAGTAAGAATACAACTTTCTCCTTTTTTACAGACCAGTGATAAAAATGCTTCTTCGTGGCGCTGCTATCTACTTATTTGAAACGGAGAGAACCTTTTTATGTGAGTAGAAGTTGGTTTTGATGAATAGTTATTACTGTTGAAACTTAAAGTTGGATACAAAGTTTGTTTATGTATACGAAAATATTAGAATATAGCCTATCTACTTCTTGAATATTATTAATTCACAGACGTTTCTAATATGCGCTGAGTTAATAACAGAATTTAGTAGTCAGATGTTTGTTTGCTAGTTGGATAAACTTAAGACGTTATCAGACATATCCATGTCGTGGAATAAACAAAAATTAAAATGTGTTTTGCAGTTGGAGCAGGACACATATTGCTAACGCTTTTCTACTATTTTGCATTTTTTCCACTTATTGTAGACAACTATTAATCAGAAATTATGTTCCCTTATATATTATTGTTAAATATGCATTACCTTATCGAAAAGTTGTAGGCCTATATCTTATTAAATGCCATTTATCAGTTTGTTATAACAAGCCGGTTTTGAGAAAACCGGTTAAGTTTTATTTAAGCTTCCTGGAAATCCAGTTCTCTAGGCTACTTACAGTGAAGTGTAGCGTGGTGTAATGTAGACCTCTAATACCAAATTACATCGAAATACGTTTAGTAATATTGAAGATACAGTGTGCGGACGGACGGATACGGTCTGCATATACGGATTGTTTTTGTTCACTTTGTGTAAAGCGAAGTAATACCATAGAGATGGAGTTAAATTTTTATGTACTGTTGATAGACCGAGACGTTACTGCATTGATACTCTTTATGTTCTTGGATTGACGTCGTTGTTAAACAGTGATGCATCGAATACAGTTACGTGAAAACATTATTACATGAAGTAGGCCTTCTAAGTAATATTTTTCTATCCAAGTGGGATTAATTTATCACGGAGTTTATAACATAACGAGACAAGAAACTTTTTGATTTATAATCCAGGCCATTGTACTTATTGTATTTACCTTACATCACTGACCAGCTGACGGATTGTTTCCCTTACGTCATCTCGCACTAATCCAGTTCTTTGCTGTAGGAGCTTTCCTATTCGAGGATGTGTGCGTCATAAATGATGAGAAAAGTAACATCAGAGTTCAGTATAATTGAATTGGAAAGACATATTGAGGTTATGTGAAACCTCCAGCTGTAGAAAGTAATCTTGAGATTGTCCTGGGCCTGTTAGTGGAAGTAGTGTATCTGATACACCACAGGTTTGCTCTTTAAGATTTAGCGATTTAACATATTCGTGTACATAGTAAGACAAATATTTATCTCCATAATGCTTGAGGAATGCAATTGCTTCTAAACACAACGCAGGGAAATGTGCCGGGTAACACATGGATACATTCTCGTGATACGTTAAGACTTTATTCAGTGAAAATCCTTTTATTGTATTTTATGTATACTGTTCTATTTCCATACAAAATATTAATATATGTGAGGAAATATATTATTAGTATAAAATTCTAAAATACTACAGAAGTCATACTCATGATGTCTATACAGTAATAGCAGCCACAGAGCACATAGGTAAAAACAGAACTCATATTGACCGCTGTTGGACAGATGAGAAACAGGCGGTCAGAAAATCCGTTAACTAATATAGAAAAGCGCATGTGATAACGATTCATGTTTTCAGAACACTTAACTGGTGGTTAGGTGTGGTAAGTTCATGTTTTGAGGACACTTAACTGGTGGTTAGGTGTGGTAAGGGGTTATTTAGAACAGTCTACTAGACCTTAATTTTGACTCTGTTTTCCGATGTATTTCAATATACGAAAAGAATTTTGAATTCTGGATTTGTAAAACATGAGAATATCTACGGACGACGTATGTCAAGGAGATGTGAGTTTTATTTATACTTTTAAAGCTGTAGTAAAACTTGGCATCGAAGAAGATAGCTCATTTGGGATGTTGCGCTGTGCCGTGTAGTCTCGTATAAATTCACCGACGTTTCACAAGAACCGAATTATTTAGTATCTACAGAATAGCCTTTAAAAGGTTCCACCAGTCATCAGATATGTCTCAGGACGACTGTTTCATGGCTTGAAGCTCATCATGTTTACAAAAGCGAATATTGTGAAGGCAGAACAAAAAGGCGTTATTAACTTTCCTTTGTTCCTTACAGGCATAGAATTAAAAGACTCTTTAAAGAATGTAATATTACATTATGATTGTACAGTCGCGGATATTGCTCCTATTTTGTTATTTGTGCGAATAACGATGCGGAACACACGCGCGACTCACGTAAGAATATGTAGCAACATTTACACAGTTATGCACTGGTATTAAGTTACTGGCCATCTTTTATAAGGTCAGACGATGTTATGACGTGTGTCGTCCATTTTGTGAAATTTCAGGTTCTCACGACGGTATGTAGTTGACAGCCTTCTGGGTTATTGCTCTGTATTGTCTGGGCCAGTAAATTTGGACCAGACTACACGCCGCAACATCCCATAAGACATTCATCTAGAATATAGAGATGTCTGTCTTCTGGGATGTTGCGCCGTGCGCCATCATCAGGCCCCGAAGAGGGAGGCGCTAAGCACCTCTGTTATTATCGAACATTTTGAAACCGTTTGTTCGCTGTGTTTGTAACAGTGAAAAGACTAAGCACATCTGTTATCATCGACCATTTTGAATGTTCGCTGTGTTTGTAACAGTGAAAAGTTCAAAAATGAAAACTCAGCGATATTGCATGAAATGTTGACGTGTTTGTAACACTCAGGGTATTTTCAGCATTTGTGTTATTACATAATTGACATGTGGGCATGGGACGACGAGGGAAACGATCTCTCGAAACTCGGTCGACCCATCGCATTGCGCTGAACATGCTACAGCTGCTGTCTGTTCGTTTGCATTAGCAAATTTTAATGTCATGGCAATGATACGTTCAAGTACTTAAACGTTGCGGCCAGTTAATGTCGTCGCTTCGCGATTAGACCAGAGGCGAAAACGTGCAAGAAAATGGTTTAAATATCTCTACGTACAAGGCACGTATACAAATTAAGGGATCCTGCCTTCTTGAATTTTTATATTTTTAAAATTTAACTTATAATAATATTTAATGTAATCTTATTTGTAGTTTGCAGTTGTTTCGTAATTTTTCTTTATTTAGTAACGATTTATGAATTTCATGTCTTCTGCTCCTTTATTGTTCTTTCTCGTGATTACGTGCTTTAGTATTTTAAGTTGGCTAATTTATTCGTATGAATTTGTTACTAGTTAGTTGGTTGAAATGATACATAGGATATCACTGTTTTGTAGTACGAAACAACGAACTTCAGTTAAAAAGACACATCGTTACTCGTGTTGTGTTGTGTATTGAGGGCATTACGCATCTAAGGATAAGAGACGCCTTTCTCTTCTAAAGTTTGACTTCAAAACTGCGTAATCCATACATTACCCAGTCTCGTATTGCTAACTTTTACTATAAATAACATTGTGTTTCCTAAATTAAGAATCAGGGGAGTTGTGTGCCTGTCAGACTGACAGCGAGGCTCTTGTCGGAAATGACCACTGGATCAGCTGGGTCACTGCGAGTGAGTTTCGAACTACAGTGTGGTTCAGAAAAATTTAAACCCTCTGCATGGTGCATTTAAACTCCTTAACCTTTCACAGCTTTGCTAAAAATTATGATGTGAAGGAATTGTAGTGACTTCCATACCATTACTTGAAGGGACTGAAGAAAACAACGATAATATTCAGGATAGCCGATCATTACGATGATATTCGAAACCAGGACTTCTGAATATAAACTGTTAACTACTAGCCACGCATGGTCTAATGAATCCGGAAAAGGATGCCTAATTTATTTGGACATTATACCCCAAACTGACCAATGCTGTCAACATATAACACATTTACCCGAATCTGGAGTCGGCTGCACTCGACGTCATCGTGTTCAGTTGTATATATTAAGTCGAAATACTGAAACTTAAATTTCCTCGTAACTCTTGATAATCGTGTTTGTGTATATTTTCGCGATTGCAGACCTATGACAAAGTACAAACTCATAAATGTTCGAAACGAGCGTAGTGACCGAATAGTTAGTACTGCCATTTTGTATTCAGAGGTCCCGGGTTCACGGCGCTGAGGTTTTTCGTAGTTTTTCTCATTTCCTCCAGGCAACTGTTTTGATAGTAACTTAAAGTACGCCATCACCGCCTCTTTTATGTCCTTTCCAATTCGTTATTCATTATTCATTCTGTCACTGTACGCTGCGTAGTATGAGCTACTGACAGCGTCGTTAAATAAATCATAAATAAGTAAAGAGGCATGTTGTTAATGGTGTGATGTTTGAAAGTTGGATGCTGGGAGAATATTTAGATCTGAAATGAATGACGTGACAGAAGACTGGAGAAAATTTCACAGCGAGAAACTTCATAATTTGTACTTTTCACCAGTTGTTAATTTGTTGCGACACTGATTGCGTTTGTAACCCTCCTGGCAGAGATGAGAACTGGGTATAGAATGTAAGTTGGAAAGTAGAGGTAGAATAATATTAAAATGGATGCTAAGGGGGAAAAGGTGTCAGGATGTGAACTGGGCTGTCTTCTGATTGAAGATAGCGACCAGTGGCTGATGTCTTATGGGCACGGGAGTGAATCTTTGTGTTCTATGAAAATCCGAGAATTTCTTATCTATCTGAGCGACTATAAGCTTTTCATGAAGGACTCTGCTCTATGGAGTTATTATTGTTGAAATATGAACATTGCCTTGGGCCGGATATGATTTTTTTTATATTTTACGCTCCCTTCCCCTACATATTTCACAAATAAGGGACATGAGATGATCAAGTACAAATAATGACACTTACGTCACACAGAGTTTCTTCCGTACTTCTATATAAGTTATAATTTATGCCGACTGTATCATCACCTGGAGCCTTCCTCGTCTCATCACTTTACGTACTTTTAAATTTTCAGTCGTTCGAATGGGTGATGATGCGCTTTCTATGCTGTTTGGCGAGTTTCTTCTTCGCTGTTAGCTGTGTAATTGCCTACATGGAACATGGAACTACTAGCATGTCATGGGAGAAGAGTACAGTACAGAAATTGATTCATCCTCTCTCCTTTCTCCTACAGTAATTTCCCAGACTTCGTAGCATTCCCAGATTTTAAATTACACCGTATTCAAGTAGAATCGCTATATGAAGTCTGCTTCAAGATGTAAATAAACGGCACTACATTTCTAAGTTACAATAAATTTGCAGTTGTTATGTTAAAGGTCTATGACCAAATCAACAGTACTTTCTCCCACGGATGATACTAGTTAGATTTGACATATATTAAGAAACCAACCGATTGGAATTCTAGTCAGGACATCGTGTTTTGTCGGCGACATCTTTATTTATCTTGGTCCTTAGAGGCTAATTTCGGGATCGTCTGATCTCTTCAGCCCATACAATGACTCCTCTTATCTCATTCGGCATTAAATAACCTTTGTAGAAGAAACAACGTCGTTAGATATTCTCCTATATAAATATATAGAAAATACCTCCGTAAGTGTAAAGTACTACGGTAAACGTTAGTACAATAGTTTTAAAATAACAATTACAGAACTATGGATTTTGCCAACGGAAACCCTCTGGATTTGTAGACGGCACCTCCCGAATACAAAGCTCAATTAGTTTCGTTACTTAATGCTTAGTAGGTCTATGTATATAACTAACAATAAGACCCGATAATTTTCACAGCCGAATGGACTCTGTTCAATTCCACAGACGCTTTCTTTCAGTTTCCACGACTAATTCTTGCCAGGTTTCTTGGAGGAGTTTTACGAACACGTTTCGCGTGCAGCGAATTTCTAAGGTACTAGACACAATGCATCAACACTCTCCCGAATGAGCAATTACGATCATAACATGGACACAGTACCATCACGAACAACTCGCAGGGACCCTGGCGCCATTTTGATTAACTCTAGTTGTAATAAAAAAAGACTGTCTGCCCGTCATTCTTTATGATTATTTCGCATCGCCCTTTTATCGCAGCGTCGAATAAATGTTAAGATATCATGAACGACGAGTAGGTAAATATTTGGAAGGGGGCGCTGTTGTGGCATAGATTTATTTCAAGGCATTCACCTTGATATACTCAGTAAAATTCCAACAATCATGACAACCAATTAACAGCCGGATTCGAACTGGATACCTCGCAAATTAAAGACTATGGGGTTATAGCTGGAGTAATTTCTCCTCCAAACGAGATGAGAAGGAAATGCCCTGACAAACTTCAGTTAGAAAAGAAATATATTTAGCGATGGAGTGACCGACATTTGCTTGTACGACATTGGTAAGTAAACAGCTGAAATGAAGTTATCGTCGAATGACTTTTTATACCCTCACTTTGTACGTAAACTGCTGTTTGCTTTAGAAGTTCGCAGGTTTTCACCGCGTTGCGTCTAATGTTGTTTATATTCGTGGGCGATGGCTCCTGCTTGTGGTAGGTTGGTTTATGGGCGGTCCGGAACCTTTTTATCGTCAGTACTCGGAATTCCCCATTAATTCATGACCCGGAACTACATCAGGGACTAGCTACTGTTTAGTTATTATTCCCTGAGTATGAAGTCAGTCAAGCTCTTCGAAATGTTATCAGCACACAACACGGGTCATCATACAGGAACAGACACAAGATTATTTTGTAGGCCTCCTGTTAGGAAAACAATTGTCAGATGAAGATTTCTGTCTTCTGGGTTGTTGCGCCGTGTAGTCTGGTAGATGTTAACCAACGTCTCAGAGGTCATACTGCCTCCATCATCAGGGCGATTCTTAGTATGAAGATTTCTGTCTTCTGGGTTGTTGCGCTGTGTCGTCTGGTAGATGTTAACCAACGTCTCAGAGGTCATACTGCCTCCATCATCAGGGCGATTCTTAGTATGAAGATTTCTGTCTTCTGGGTTGTTGCGCTGTGTCGTCTGGTAGATTTTTACCGAAATTTCAGAGGATCAGGGCGATCCCTAAACATACCAGACTACACGGCGTAACATCCGAACATACCTCAAAAATCCAACCTTGTATTTTGAACGTAGATGCTCGAAAGGTGCACATTCCATAAAACCGTCGTTTTGCGTTCCAGTTTGTGGCGATTAGGACAAATCTGAGTTGCTTCAGTGAGTAACGTGTTGTTGTGAATCGTACTCGATCGAACACGAAAAAAAGACATTTTCCCCTTTGAAGGTGAAGGACATACTCGAGTGGATGGATAGCGCTTCACGAACTTTCTATGCACCACTTCATTTACAGTATCCAACACCGACAACTTAAAAAAGTGTGGAACGGGCTAAGCAAAAACACGCGTTGAATAGATCCAAACGTTTGAACTACGCGAGAGGGGTTTGAAATGCTAATTGGGGCATATTTGTGGTGTCAGTGAAAGTAAGAACTTTTCGAAAAGTAAGGTTAGAAAGTAGCACAGTCTTCACAGGTGCTAGGTTATAAATAACTAGAATTTATTAACCACTGGCTTATGGCCTTCGTTCGAAGCTTAGCTCGTTTAGTTCCATTAACACCAGTTAACAATTCACTGCTAATTATAGTTAAAATAAAGAGTAAATGTTAACTGAGTAATTTATACTTTTCTACCATTTAGTTAACAGTGTGCATCATTTCCAGAGAGCGAACCACGTTTGGAGTTGTGCTAATAATGCTGTTAAATGCTAAAACGATTCCTGTATGACAATGTGCTGCTTGGTCAGGACTATCGAACACCTCATGAGAAGGTGACAGATGAGTGAGTGTGGGTCAGTGGTGGAACTGTAAGTAGCAGAGGAATATAGAAGAACTCGGAAAAAATCTTCTCCGGTGCCACTTCGTTTATTACGAATGACACAGTTGAATCGATATGACCAGTATTTATAATTTAAATATGTATGCAATGAGATTGATTCTTACACATAACTGAACTCAATGGAGTCTCCTCGGGCGATAAGCGATGCATAGAAAAAACGGAGTTACAATCGAACGTTTGTGAGCTTGTCTGCCTCCACCTGATGTTCTTGTTTTCCAAAATTCTTCACCGTCTTCCACTCCTTCTCTTCTTTATTCTTATTTCCGTTTCCATCTTCCTTTCTTCTTATTCCTATTTTCCTTCCATCCCCTCCTCGTCTCTCGCCCTGAGCCAGACAGTTTTGTATTCAGTGTCTGAAGCGACGAGCTCAGGATGAGTAAACCCGGTCGTTGCCAAGTGAACGAACACCTTATTCGGGGTTGTGTCGAAAAGCGAAAGAATCGTAATCTTGAAAAGAAGATTAATTCTTTAATGCAGTCTGTTACTGACTGTTGGTATTTGAATGTGGTGGTGTCACTAGCGTACAAATTTCGTAGGTCTCTGTACCTGACTGCAATAATTTTCTAGGAATTTCACTTGGAAATACTCATTATTATTCAGTTCAGAGTCTGCTATTATCTAGTCCGCTTTCCAAAACGTAAAACGTTAAGAAATCGAAGACATCATTCTACTCTCTGTTTTGTGTAACTGTAAGGCATCTATTTGGCATGAAAATAGATTAAAAGTTTTCTAATAAAATATGCTTAGAAAAGTATTTGAACCTGAAAGGGACAAAGAGAATTTCAGAACGAGCTTCATCGGATGTTATAGGCCTGTTTCTTGTATCATGCTTTCTACGTCGTGTTTTACGTCTGTTCACTCACGGAGATTAACGTGGGCTGGACGTATAGTCAAGCTGTAATGTGAAGTGTGAAAGGCGTGGATACATAATTTTAGTGGGGAAACCTCTTTGAAAGCGAAAGGTTTTCAGCCAGTAAAGAATTATCTGCTTTTAGGAACCATAATTTTATCATCGTGTATACAGAATGTTGCTATTGTAAGAAGGAAAGAATAAACGAAAGAAAATAATGAATAATACCCTAGAAATGAAATAGGCCTGCAGACCTGGCTGTTCTTCGAACCAGCATTTAATATCTCTCGTCACGTACAGCCGCTGCAAGAGGCAGTCACGATGGGGCGATCCTTTGTTCTGGCTGGCGGAAGTATGTCACTGTGCACTTGCACGAAGAAAGTTCAGATCACCTATCTTATAGAAAAGCTTGGCCCTCGCTGTGACCTGCAGCCTCTGCGGAGGCGGCAAAATCCACTTACGGCTGATTTAGCGCGTACCAATCGCATCCTCGTCTCTCGTCAGTCGTTACGGAACGTGCAGACTGCTTCATGACCGACTCTATGCTGCCTTTCTGTGAACCGTCTGTCACGACAGCCGCTGAACGGATTATAATGACATTTGACATTTGTGAGCTTTATTAAAATTGGACAACGCATTCAAATTTTGATTGGAATCTTAAAACAAATAACGGACAATTTACATTAATATCCCCACATGTTTCTGAAAGCGTAAGTGACATTGGACAATCCTCAGTTAAATGACAATTTACATTAATATCCCTACATGTTTCTGAGAGCGTAAGTGACATTGGACAATCCTCAGTCTTGCATCCATTTGGGGAAGTTTCTGGGGAATCCCCGTGATGACATTATCACTCTGTCAGACAGACGCCAGACACGACGTTAGTAGGGCAATTTGCAACTGTCATGTTGCACTACGTACAAGAGATCAGTCACAAACTGAAAATCTGGAGGCAATAACAGAGTGACGAGGCAACTGGAAGCATAGGATGTACGATGTTATAACGAGTTTCAGGAAAATCAGTCTGTCAGTGCCTATGATAATGATGTCTGTCGTAATTTATTCATTACAGACGGATGGAGAGACATACAGCTCGCTAGTAGAATATCCGAAAATAAACTCATTTACTTCGGAACCCTATAATACTCGAGTAGCTTATTGGATTAATCTCTATCCATTCTTCTCCGTGTTTTTGAAGAGTTTATAGGGCAATGATGCAATGCAACTTGTAACACAGGAACAGAAAGTTGCAGTGACTCACTTGAAGAACTCATTTATAATTTTCTTGAGTGAGAGGAAGACGTTATGGGAGATATCCAAACAAATATTTCAATGTTGTTAGAGGCTTTCGTCACTTTTTCTGCTGATACATCTTCTGTATCGTTCACCTGACAAACTTCCCTTCATAACTTGACTGCGATCCTACGAAAAGAAGTTCATTCTCTTCTTCTTCTCATAACTTCTTTTTCTGAAAGAATATCCTATACACTTTTACCATTTCCTATTTCAACCTATTGTATTCTTTTTCACTTCTCCGCATTATACTTATAAACCGTACACGACTTGATGAATGTATTTTGTAATACATCCAAGTTTCCATGATTTAAACATTAAATTCAGATGAGTGTAGATGTTACTTGATGATAAATAGAGCTTCCGGCATCAATTAGATCAGAAACGAAAACTAAACGAACAATAAGCTGAGAAACAAATTAAATATACCGGATTAATCTTAATTGTTTATTTATTCAATCTTGAGTGGTTTTGGAGCAACTGCAATAACTTTCAGGCGTACTGTAGTGGGTCCACCATCTAGCTGCCTTCTCGACTTACAGTGGTACCATCAAAATTAGGCTTTACGGCTAATAGGGGGGGCGGGGGCCCTATTTGTAGTTACGCTGACGCAGTCTGTTGCTTCATGTAGAAGCAAGAAAATCTCTTTAATTACGAAGAGTTGGCGCCCCTTTGGAGCAGCAGAAATTATGAATTAATAATATCCGCAGTCTATTTCCTTTGAAAGTCCTCACTGATTTCCGAATTTTATATCAAATATATTCTCAAAGATTCTCACAGTTGCTGTAACGTACAAAATGTTTAATTAATCCTTTGAAGCCGACGCTCATCTAAGCAAGACTGCTTGCAAAAGCCTTCTTTGCAAATTTTGATTCTGGATACATGTCCTAACGTACCCCATCTTCCAACACAATCTATATTCTTCCCTAAGAGTAGCATATCCAATTTCACAAATGAACAGTAAAAAATTACAGTTCTATAATTTTAAGGTCTGGGTCTGGTTTTTTTAACAGGGAACAAGAAATGCCAGTCTGGGGTTATAATTAGGCTGCCAGTCCCTTGGTAGCTGTCTGCGACTTCTTATTCAGCTTATACACTTCTGCCCTCAATATCTGAAGCCCTTTCCCCCAACCGCGACTCAAGGACGCTCTGTATCATCTTGATGGTCTTCTGTGCTCGAGGAACTACGTATCCACAGAAGGTGTCCGACTGGTTCTGGGTGACAGACGAGAATACGGCCGTGTGAGGCCAGTAATGTTTCACTTGTTATTACCCAGACATGATCCGTCGTACACATGACCCACATTCTTAGTCACAAGTATCTTCTTCTCTCACATCACCTTCCCACTTGTGTGACAGAAAACAGGTTTCATTTCTATGTTGACGAGGGAAAGTTGACCCTGCCTGCTTATAGTACTGAGCACATGCTTAATAATTCACTTTGCATTAATGATGAGCCTCGTATGCACTTCTTGTACATGACAAGTATCGGTTCTACATATTTTCCCGGACTGGTCATTCACATCGTCCAGGCTTAGGAACATCTCGCAAAGGAAGTAAGATTTTCTCCCACGTCTTCCATCTAGTTCCAGACAAATCTACACGAATTTTAAACGTTTCTGGCGACAATGTGACACGATATGTTGGTCTGTAAATATTCTGTTTTGGAAATTATCCACCATATAAATGCTTTAAACTAAAATCACAACGTTTTGGAAATTAGATTGACATGTCCATCCATTTGAAGACAGAAGAAGAATCAATTACCGAAACGTTGTGATCTTAATTACAAACACTGGATGAATAAAGTGCACCAGAATAATTAGTCTGTGCACATCTCTTCGATTGTTTTTGTGTTGCACCCAACAGCATGACGCCTAGAAGGGGCAGAGATCTTTCTCTTCGCCAGACAGTAAGTCCAAAGCGCGTCCTGATTTTCGAGCAGTTTCAACCACACGAGGTCCCAGGACGCTCAGACTCTGATCACTGACGCTTGTTCGTCGGCGACTGAGAAGAATGCCTTGGCTTCAGAAAGACGAAGTAATATGGGACGTGGAGATATGATACAGTGAGAAGCTTGATATGTTATCCTCGCCTAATACTGTTAGAGGAATTCAACCAGGAAGGAAAATGTCGGTAAATATCGATTAAAACGACCGTTTGGAAGGCATGGGTGTAGACGAAATGATATTGTTACTGTTGGTGTTGGAATGTGCTAGATCGAATTCAACTGGCTCAGCCGAGTCAATGATCGACTTTTGCCAGTGCGGTTCCTTAAGTGCTGGAAATTTCTTGACCAGTTGAATAATTATGAAGTTTTCAGAGAAGACTGTACTATCGAGTTACAGAAATTTATTATTCTCTGTGTATCCGTAGAACACAGTTTGGAAGTCACTGTTAAATAGCAGTAATGAAGTGACACGACAAAATATTTACCCGAGATCGGAAACTGACTTCTAGAAGCACAGGGCCCTCGTGGGGGCTCTTGTGAATGGGGTAACGAATCTTCGGTTAAAGAAAAGTAAGTAATTTGTAAACAAACGATGGAGAAATGCGGAAAGGATGAAAGAAAACATGAGAACGATCTGAAAACTTGTTCCATTTAGTACAAAGATAATCTGTGCATTTTCACACAAGCATTACTACATCTTGCACGATGTGGGAAACAGTGCGTAAGGCAATTTTTATACAAAAATCCGAGATTGTAAGTTTTACTATGCAACATGCTGACTTGTGTGAGATTTAAGGTTCTCACGGTGGCGAGTATGAAGACGGCTGTCTTGTTGGCGCCGCGTAATCTGGTAGAAGCTAACCGACGTTTCAAAGATACTTGCTGCCTCCCATCTCTCTTCTCCGCCCTCCCCGTACCTGAGCTCGCTGGCCGCTAGCGTGCGTATTTGTAACGGCCGCCGAAGCTTGGATATATCTTGCGGAAAGTTTAGCTATCAAACGCGCTGTAAATAAATGAAGGCCACTTGGAATTCGGACACGGAGACTAGACCCGCTTGCCACAGGTCGCCGCCACCCACACGCGCTCATCCCAATGTCTGTGTCAGGGCAAGGCAGTCTGAAGGGTCTATGGCAATGGCTGGTTCAGTCCACTACAATTATTATGTGTGACTTGAACGAAGGCCATGAAATTATTGAGAAATGTGGGGTCATGTCCGTCTGTCTCTCCCCGAAAATACTGAACGGAATTAAATGACATTTGGCATTAGGGTTTACACTGACGTCGTTGTGAATTAATTTTGTTTGTGTCGGCCCAACATAACTTAATTTCATAATTGCATCCTGTAATTTTCATTTTGTGCTAAAAACTGTAACAACATGAAATAAAATTAAAATTGTCCTAGGCTCATGAGTGCCTGACCTTGGCACAACCTGAACTGAAACTGGAAAGTCGGCAAATTTTAGAGTTTCGTCCAGACTAAAGACTTAATGAAAATCGGTTAAGCCGACAGAGAAACAGACATGCATGGCGGAGGTAATGGGCGTACTTTTTGTTTTACGCTTTTGGTTGCTAACGCGCCCAAGAACATCCCAATTACAAGCCAGACATTTACCACTGATCTAAATTATTCAATAGGCTTTCCAGCCTTTAAATAACAAAATATCACCCAAGATTAAACGTAGAAATTGTAGGCTGTCTGGATCATTTTTAAGCAAGTCAAATTTGATAAGCGATGTTTTATACGGTCTTTCAAGACAAGTCATGCCATTTACTGTGCCATTCTCCGACTGAGACATTCAAACAAGCATCATTGACTCTAAAACAGTGAGTTATTGCAGTCATAAGCTAAGGAAAATCGAAGTAGAAATTCATGCTGACATACACTATTCCATGTAACGTGGTTTCTTTTTCAGATTCTAGTTACTGGGTTTGAAACCTTGAGAACGACAGTAACAAATCGAAAGAAAATATTAAAGGTGAAATATAGAGTGGTCTAACTTTTAAATTTGGGCGCTGCTGATTACATCACAGTCCAGTAAATTTTGTCTATCGTTATGTTGCCGGAACACCTAATGATTTTACCCGTTGCTTTACATGGACGTAAAATTTTGTTTGCGCTCTGACGGAAGATACATTGAGGGCCCTTGGGCGACATATGATAAGTAAATGGAAAGCTGAAGTCATGATGGAACAGAGATCGTCTTCATAATTTGTTCTTGGCACCTAATAATGGAAGAATGATTCAATTCAGAATGATAATATCAACGAAACATGTAGCATGCATGGGGGAAATGAGCATTGCATACAAAATATGTATGAAATTGCACTGAATAAATAATATATGAGATGGCGCTAAGAAGAATGCCAGGGAGCTGATTGCGAACCGGAAGTCATTCAGCCTTTCAGTCTGGTCTTCACCGTCAGCTAATGAGAAATGCAAAGTAGCAGTGGAGTGATGACCCAGTGAATTTTTTCTGCTCGCCGTGAGATACGTACTTTCCATTTCAGTTCCTGCTTGTAAACGCTCTTTGATTTATAATAACTAACTGCCGTAGATCGTACGTTAACCACACGCAGGAAGCGGAAACGCCACACCCTCACTGATGTCCAATCACATACCACAGAAACAGTGCACATGCAACATTGTCTTCGTGTTTGGAACACGAAAATGTAAGGAAATATACGCAGGTTAAGAAAGTTCAAAGAGCAACTCCATTCCAAGGTAGGCAGCTTAATAGCTGTTAATAAAATATAACTAAGGCAATGGATCAGAATCCTTCTTGTAAATCTAAAGTACACTCAGCTAGTCAAGAAGGTCCCAGTCTTTTAAGGCACTCACCACCGGTTCCTATTCTGATCCACGTGATGATGTTAATCGTATTAAAAATATCGCCTCAAACTTTTAAATCTGTTTTCTGTCGCCGTACTTACAGTCTCATCGCTCTGATGATGGAGGTAATAAGCACCTCTGAAACGTCGGTCAATTTCTACAAAAGAACACCGCGCAACATTCCAGAAGATAACCATCTTTATCCTTGTATTTGGCTAGGTAACGTTACATAAGTTTTGACGAGTGTAGAAAGACGTACACGTAAGCTGTCGTTTTGTATTTCAAATTAATACCCTCAAGGACTAAGGAAAACCATGAAAAGTGCCAGCCAAAACAGCCGACGTATAGATCGAAAATTGGACCTGTAACGTCTTAAATACGAAGCAGGAGTGTGGATCACTCATCTTCGACGTTTCGGTAATGTTGCTCTTTTACGGTGTCAGTAGCGAGACTTACTATAGCACACGTAACTGTCCTTGGTGTCTGGTCTACCAAGAATCTCGCTTTTAAAACATTTTCGGAGATAATAATGACAGACTCTAGACCGGTCGCTTTTCTATGTCAACTGATTACTTAAATAAAGACCGATGATGCTTGTTCTGTAGCTAGCAGGAGTTACCGAAAGTGCAATCAGCTCTTGTTGAAAGACGTAGGAGTGAAGGGAAACCAAATGATACTGGGAACGGTGATCATGTTGAAAGAAAGACCTGGCGTTGAGGAAGCGAAAGGCTAGAGATATTTATTTCAATTATTTAAATGTCTACCATAAAGCCACATCCACCCTAGATTTTCTCTGCTCTAACCACTTGAAAGACACGCTAACCAACTTGCATGATGTTACAAACCGAGGAGGTTAATTCAGTGGTAACGCCATCCTGGTGGTTTAGTGATTCCGGTTTGGGTCCCTACTGCTTTCTTTAATGACGAAAATAAAAGAAAATTATCTCAGCTGAAAATAGAAGCAAAGTCAAGACCCCAAACGTCTGTATACTAGATACATATCGGACAATGGACGATGTCCAACATTTCTTGATAATGAATGAAGCATTGTCATACACCTATAGAGACTCATTAGCGGCAACGTGCCGCGAATGTAATCGACAGAGTACCGGTGACCAACAGGAGCGGCGCGCTTAGGTGTTAGCCCGGCTAACACTTTGAAAAACTATTTCTAGCGATTATAGTTGCGTAACCTTTGTCGCGCGCGTGTGCCATGTTGTTGTAACTTGTTATTATGCATCACGAAATATGAAGTATGGTGTACATTATCAGTGTCCAAAATTTTCACGATCCCTGCCTTGGGATTTGACTAAAACTTTTGATCAAGTTACGCACCGCCATTGGTGGTTCGTTGTTTTACTTCGGTATTTCCAGGGAAATTCCGGAATAATACGTATAGGCGTATCTAAAATACACAACTATCGTTTTTCTCATCAACTCTCATTTACCTTGCTAAAAAAACTACAACCGATAGCTGATAAAACGTTGTGTATTTGAAGGCTGAACAAATTAAATATGTGAGAAGAGAGTCTGTCCGCGAGGAAGACTAGATTGAACGTTGCGAGCTTTGGTTTAAAGTGAGAAGAAAAGCCGAAGGACGCAGTTAAATGTGTTATAATTACCAGTATCACTTTTGCATAACAAATATGTATGCACCAGAAAAGTTTCATTGCAATTTATAAGACAGCCTACTGATGCCATCATTTTCCCTCAGTTCAGTCATGCAGACGAGTGTCATGACTGGATTGATGCATCTCCTTGGGCAGGAAGAGCGAGATTTAAAAGGAAATCGTGTGAGAAATGAAAGCAAAACCGCAGGCCTGAAATTAATATCTGGCTCATTGTCCCAAACCATCTCTTGCAGGCCGAAATTGATGATATGCGTGGTTCTTGTTTTGTGAGTGTTGTGGCGTGACGGTGAGCGAAAGTGAACCTTAGGGGCTGCAGTTCTCAGTACTGTGAGGTCACACACCCATCTATCCATCAGCATTCTGACAGGCCGCGTATTGTCGTCCTTTCTAACTTCACATTACCAGATCTTTAGTAGAGTTTATTTTTTCGGCTGTAACGCACACATTGATAATAATCGTCTCTTACCGCATCTTTCCTATTCTCATTTATTATCCATTATTTCAGGAGACGTCATGGTTCTTCTGCGCAAGTACGCCTTTTCCAACTCACTGGAGCTTTGCTGAGTGTACCGAAATTGGTGTTAAACCAATGTCTGACGAGTTGACACAGAGCACTTTAATGAAGCGACTATGATCAGGAAGTATTCGTTTCGAATTCGGCCGTATTAACTGCGTGAGGCTCTTCGAGGTTCTTCCTCAGTCTCTCTAGTTTTCATCATTACTCTGAATGTCTTGGGACAGTGAATTGAAATTGTTGACAATCGCCTTCTTCCAAATTCTTACAATTCACAATTTATGGCCACTTTCAAGCTATATAACCTCTAAAGTTGAAACAGCGTCGTACCATATAGCAGCAAGGCTGCGTACTTCGATCTAGAGTCATGAGAATCACTGGAGCTACCGAATGTCCTGCTTGACGTTTTATGCTTTCCTGGTCAGTCCATGCTACTGCTGAGACAGGGTCCTCCGTTAGGTTGGAATTGAGTCCAAACAGTTCATATTCTTGTATCGTCAATTACAGATTATTCTTTATGGTCACATATCACATTTAACTGCATCATTCAGGAGTCTTAACTCTTGATTGACGAGAAATACCGAACACAGCGTCCAAGTGGTTACACCCCTGCTTCGTTTTCGGGAAACCCCGGAGGCCAGAAATCCGGCTACCCTGACTGAGTAATTTTCGTGGTTTTACAAAGTTTCTCCTGGCAAATACTAGGACAGTAGGCCTACCTTTCATTAGTCTATGGCTGCTTCCTTCCTTATTCTTTCCAGTTTCGTTGTTAATTAATCATTCTTCCATTCGACGTCATATAGCCTAGTCTGGGATACTCCCACCACCGTTAATTAAACTACAAGTAATACAAATATACTGGCTCGACTTAGAACAAATGAAAAGGTAAGGCAGACATGAACTGAATTTTGAATGGACTTGCGGACTGACAGACAGACAGTGTATGCCAACATTAACGAAGACAAGTTCTTTGATTCTTCAAAGCAACTACAAATACTGATAAGAAGGAGAGCAAGACCCGATAAATAATGTATTTAAGTGCACATTCTGTGGTACAGTAATGATTACGTCGGAAGTGGCTATATTCATGGGATAAATGAGAATAAATTACTTTTATAAGCCTATTCATACAGCAACCAGCTAGTCGGCTTTGGCTCTCAGAGGGCTGTTACGCCACGGATTATTATTATTATTATTATTATCATCATCATAATTCACACACCAAATCGTGACTTATGTACATGCTATAGAATTTAAAATGTTTTACTTAAACTTTTTAACAAAATAATTTTAGTTAAATTGTTGGGTATCGGAGATGAGAAGACTTCCTTTATAAATGAGGTATAAACCCATCTGAAAAAAGTAGAACTTGACGATTTCATGGAAATAAGCACGAAGATAGCTGTCTTCTGGATTTTAGCGCCGTGTAGTCAGACTACTCGGCGCTACAACTCATTAGAGACAGTTAAAAATATTGAAACTGTAAATAAACAAAGTCTGTCATATTATTCCATGTTGTCTTACCACACACTTGGGTGTTAATAAATACGAAGGAATACCTCATGAAACTTGTGAGCTACTTTACAGTCTGCATATTACTTTAGACAACTGATTAAATTGTGATAATTTAATATAAATTATAAGCGTACACATACACAGAAGTGAGCATTTAAACTAACCCACTCTGTTTTATGTATGCAGGTGCGTTTCGCAAGTCTATCATAATGACTTCTGTAAGTCTGATGTCTTTAAACGTAGAAGAAATAATTTGCCGTTTTTGGTTTCTCTTCTTCCCACTCCTTCTTGTCCTTCTCGTGTATCTCTTCTTATTCTTTCAGTTATTTTGTCCACCGATTAAGATCATTTTCTTCCTTTCATCAATCACAAAATTTAGTTTACCCATGAAGCTTTTATGAGGGAATTTTAATGGCGCTAATTATATGCTTTCAGTAATAATTTATTACTGTAAATTGAAAATTATTATTTTCTACCGTTTGTAAAACATTATTACAATAATTAAGATGCTAATTTTTTTATTAATTTAATTGACTACTTATATAGTACTTCTACCATCGTGTTCAGATAACGGTAGACGTTGTCACAAGTTGGTATAATAAATGCTATAATCGGGAAGTTATTAGATGAACATTGATCAAATACAATGGGCATTAAGCATTATTTGGTGTGTTAGATTAACATAGACGTACATAGAGTTTTTCGATCTCACGAATATGGTAATTAATGCAAATATATCATTACTTAGCAGTCACGAATTTCCTTAAATTAGTGTTTCTGTTTCGTACCCCGACGGCGGTCCTACATGAAACCGTATGAACACCGTTGCCCTGTTTTTTATTCCGTATTTATGTACATTATTACCATCCAGATGGCAGTTTTCTTAAAAATTACATGGTCCAGTATACAGACGTGTTCCCTCCAGGAGGTGATATTTAAAGGTTGGGCCATTCGGTTACGTATAATATATTACGTGACTACCACAGAGAAGCCAACTGAACTCCATTTTCTGCATTAAAGCCTTTTACTTTGTTTGCAAATTGAAGCCGTCTCATGAAATTCAACAACAACAACAACCCTTTCGCACCCCAATGCTTGCTTAGAGTGTTTCTGTTGATATTTCAGGTTCTCACGGCGAGTAATATGAAGATGGTTGTATTCTGAAATGTTGCACCGAGTAGTGTGGTAGATATTGGTCCTGATGATGGAGGCAGTAATTTCGTCTGAAACGTCTCCCTGTATATACAAGACTACACTATGCAACATCTCAGAAGACATTCATTTTAAATAAATGGACGTAGTTTAGAAGCATTTTAACATTTAACAGCTTTAAAGATTCAAGAGTAAATGTTTTGTAAAAAATGAGTAATAAATCATTTTGAAAACTTTGGTTAATCTTTTTCTGGGGGGGGGGGTCTGGTGGAAGCCCTATACGTCAAACATTTTCAACTGAACAGTACTCAGTTATTTCGGTTAGTAGTGAGTGAAAAGCTGCACTCATTGTAGATCTCTTCTGTACCAAATTTAATAGAGATCCGCCGAGCACTTTCGGAGATGAAGTTTGAGAGAATACAGACGTAAATTTCCCATTATGCTTTGTTTTGTCAGTTTTACACAAAGAATGAACAGAAAGTAAAACATTTTGAAGAACGTTTATATCTCTACAGATAAGTTTATAATTTTGATTGAACTTATGACGCTTTAATGTGTTTTCAGTATCTGAATCATCAGTCACGTAGATTTTATTTTTTTCTATTAATATTAGTTAGATCTGGAAAGAACGGGCGTAATTTTTAATTGGAAGTTGAGAGACATGGTCTTTATTCTTCAAATAGAATTGTGAGGAAAATAAATTCATTTGATCGGGACATGCAGTGTGCATTGAATGACAAGAATTATAATATATTGGTTGGAAAACCTCAAGAGTGGGCAGGATTTAAGAATCCGAGTGCAAGATGTGAGGATAATATTCAAATATACAGAGAAGATGTGAATTAGATTGAACTGAAGCAGCATGGAATTAAATGGTACGTTTTTTTAAACAAAATAATAAAGTATAAATTTCCGTAAAAGTGTGAAATTTCTTACCCAATTGTATATCAACTATTCAAAAAAGACCTCTGGTATGGAGTTTAATTAGAAATTAAATTACGTTACTCTGCCATGAAAACGTGTGAATTGTTTTGAATGTAAGCCACCCATTGCCGGAAATGCCAAGTGAGAGGTAATTATTTCTTTGCTCGAAGTTGTTATTTAATCAATGCAAATGAACAATTTTCTCCTTCCTGTTATGTATTTCCTGTAGGCGTAATGACTGCTTAGTGTCTTGGAGGCTAGGCTAATGTTAGGATTTTAGTTTTTTTATCATTTTCATATTTAAACAAACTGCATTGCATTGATTTAAGGTTTTTAAGGCGGTGAGTCCGATGATGGCTGTCTTCTGGGTCGTAGAGAAGTGTGGCCTGGAAGAAGTTTACCATTGTTTCAAAAGTCTTTGCTGCCGCCATCATCAGGCTCTTATAACAGACTACCAGACTACATGGTGATGCAGCCCAAATGCCAGCCATCTTCAAATTACATTCGTTATCGTTCTGTAAAACGATCCTTAAATGAATTAAAGTAACGAAACTTAATTACAGTTTTCGGCACTCTTAAAATACTAGTGCCTCATATATTCTATAGTTTACAAAAACAAAATTCATTAAAGTACTCAAAAGGCAGCTTTCAAAGAATAGTAAATTATTTTATAAATTTAGTTTCTCCCCATAGCTAGTTTGTAGTAGACTTAAGATGTTAGCTCATAAAAACCTATGGATTCGAACAAATGTTAGTGAAAACATCTGACTGAATATGGTGTCACATGTAAACTACTGTGCCAGTAGCTAACAAATTGTAATTTAAGGGATATTTGTAAGTAAATCGTTAATCCTCAAACAGACGACACTTAAAATGAATCACACTAAACAAAAATCAGAATGGATTGACAAAAGTTACTGAGCGTCTGTCATATCGAGCTTAATGAAAATCGAACCCGTAGGCTAACATTGACATAGAATCAAAAAACTAGCAGCCCTTTTCATCTCATTTTAACGCTTCTAATAACAAACGAATGTCAGATGTAGTGTAACTTAGTTACGGACATCTGAATGACTGTTAATCCCTGCTGCAGAGCAGCATGTGGTTGTGAAATACACAGAAATGAACCTACCAGTAGGCTACTTGAGCAGATAGGACAGGGTCTCGATCTGGGAATAAGTAAGGTGACTTCATGAGCAGCCGAAGTGACGTAGGGCTTGATCATATTCCACCGTACGCGTGAAAAATCTCGGGAAAGGTAAAACCGAGTTTAATTGCGTTTTATATAGGATAATATTGCAAATATTTGTAGGACAGTTACAATTTTAATTTATGTTTGAAAATTTTAACGACTATTTTGCATAAGATCATAAATGTATTTTGAGCTTATCTCATATAGTTAAGATTAATGTTACGTAAACGGATTTATGGTAAAACTGTAAATAACACTTTTATAAATGGATTTAAATTATTTCGATGAACATGTACTACAGTATTAAGTAATTGAAATTGATCATTAGGTTGAAAAGTGCCAGCACAGTAACTACGTAAAACTGTAGATTTACATATGGAGGAATGTAAACATTTTTGTAACGTACGATCATTGAACTGATTGAATCAAGGGAAATGTGATGGGCACGCTTGGCTAACGTAAGAAATGCTTACAGATAGGCCTGTTTGGTTGGAAATCCTCAAAAGAAGAGGATACTTAGGAAACCTAGAAGCAGATAGGGTGATAATATTAAAATGGTAAACTTCAAATCTTGTGCTACCATTGTAGGTAATTACCAACGTTTCGAAGGATAGTATCGCCTTCATTTTCATGGTTGATCGAATACATGTTCAAACCGTACACACAGGAACTAGAAAACCATAAGCACCGCATGTCCATTGCAAGTGTAGGAGGGCAGAGAGAAAGAGAAAATAGAGGGAAAAAATGTATAGAAAGGGAGTCTTGGAGACTTCATTTCAATGGAGCTTGTTATAGGCATTGCCTGTGGTCAAACGAGTACAAAGAAAGAGAGAAGGAAA